>VTON01000087.1:600000-764886 GCA_009617725.1 Hydropsyche tenuis
CATTGAACGAATCATAAAAAAATATTTTACGATTCAACTTTATTTGAACAATACATTTATCCACCCACATTTTTCGAATCCCATTTTCTTATTTCAAAACGAAAATCACTACAAAAAAAAACCACCTTTCCACAACTTCAATTTCGGCACCAAATCCCGCGTTTATGGAACTTAGCCGATTCCGCACATTCATAAACTTAGCATAATACGAGCCGGACATTCGAAAAGGACATCGTCCTGGAAAAAAGCACAATAAAAGGGAGGCCAAAATATACGAAAACATACGAAAATATATAAAAAAATGCGGACTTGACCGCCGGCAAACGATCGTACATTATCATATTCGCGATAGGAGGAAAGGCGGGAATGCGCTTTTACTGCATATTTGAAATCCTGGAGGATGAAAATCTCCATCCTGGATAGACATTCGGCGGGTGTATGTTTCTCACCTTTATGGCGGTGGGTCGTAAAAGTGTGAAAAATCGATGTGATATGATCGTTTTTCATGCGGATGGATGTTAAAATGTTATGTGAATTTGGGAGCATGTGTTTTATGGTTTATCGTTTGTGATTCATTTTAAACATATTCTCGGAGGATTACGCTTTGAAGACTTGTTTTTAAAATTGCGAAAAAAAAATTTGTGCTGATGTAAAAGTAATGATAATCGCTTTATAATTTTTCCTGTATGAGTCAAAAGATTTCCTGTTATGGATTATTTGGAAAATATAAATTAACTGTTTTTTTTTTTAAATAAATACAGGGTGGTCCAAAGGTCTAGTGTGAGTTTTAAAGAGGTGATAAGTGATGTTAAGATTTGGCATATTTTAATCCTTAAAAACCTTAGTCCAAAGTATTATGGTTTTTCAGATATTATTATTGTTTTTTCGTTTCGTTTTGTACCCTTGTTTTGAGAATCGATTAGATATCTGCATGTTTGATAGATCAATTAAAAGGGCTTTAAACAGAGATGTTTTTAAAAATATTTAAAACTTTGGGCTTCTGTTTTTTTTATACAAGAAAAATAAAAAAAACTCTTTTTTTCCTTACTACAATAAATTTTGATAATAAATCATGTATTTCTGATAGTTTTTTGCTGATATAGATTTTTGTATTCCTATTTTAGGATTAATTAAATAGTAAACAAACAAAAGAAGAAGGTTTGTCTGCCATGTTACCTTTCATTTAGAAATTATTAGTGCACAAGTGCAAGATTTTAGACTTTTTCTTGAAAATAATAACTGAAAAACTATGATACTTCGGACTGAGGTATGTAACATATGGTTTTAAATTTTCCAAATAAAATGATCTATCACCTTTCTAAAACTTATCCTAAACTTTTGGATCATCTGTATTTTTGTTGTAAAATATTTATATAGTTACAGTTTCAAAATTAACATACAGAGATAGCATTGTGTACTCACTAACCTAATGAAGTTATACAATAAAGAAACTAAACACATTTACACGCGGTTCCGTTTAGTTTTCGCAACGTTGTATATAATTTCGGAAACCAAACAAACTTGCTATAATTTAAATTTTAATTAACTCTCTTGATAAGTTTAAACTTTAAACTGGCTAAACGTGTCGAGTGAGAAATTGAAATTAAAACTTGTACAACGAAAGGGTCCGCACTAAATATTCATTAACCACAACATACGTACGTACAGCCATTCTGAATATTCATGAATTTTACTGATAACGTTTCGGGACATTTGAATTTCGAGTTGAATACTCGCAAGGATGTTGTTTCGCCGGACATTTAAGCGCCCGAATGAATAAGGCTTTTTTTTATAAAGGTGAAGCTAATTGCGCCGGAAAATTGTAATTTACGGATTCTCTCCCGTGAATTGCGTATTTACGATGTCACTTTTATTTTTTGTGCGTAATTTGGAGTTAGTATGAGCCGTTTTAATAGAATAAACTTTTATAAAAATTTTAATTAAAAAAAAATAAATGATTTTAAAAGTTATGTATAGATGGCGCTATTAGAACTGTGATATGCGATTATTCAAAATAAATGATTTTGACTAAAACTTTTGTATTAAAAACACTAATTTTACAAATCTGGTCTTATCCATTACATCACAATCTTCACCTTCACGAAAACAGCAATTTTTAATCAACTCCCGCAACGAACTACGTTTAATCCCGAACCCCAACCTGGGCCTCGTTTTAATAACGAGCCCGTCACCTCGGGACTTAATTTGCAGAGAGGGCATACACCATAAACACAAATCCCGAGGACGAGCACCGAATTAGACGAAGCCTCCACTTCCTCTAAGACTCGTCACATCCTCGAGTGGCGTCTGGCAACGAGCTGGATCCACCCAGGGGGTGGGAGTTTCCGGGGTGGGTGGTGTTGACGTGGGTGGTGGCGGAGGCCTCTGAGGCTCTTCATATTTACAACTTTCGCGATAAAATTTAATGGAGCACTCGACAAATTGTCACCGCTCCGAGTTCGCTTATGAGGAGGAGCAAGATGAGGTTCTTTCGCAGGGCAGTTCCACTTTCGCCGTTTTGACACTTTTCCCCTTGCGTGTGTGAAGTCGTAGGGTGTTCCGAATGTGTTCGACTTAATGAAATATAGTGTGTTCAGAATTTTATTCATCTATAGAAACATTGTATGTTAAAATTTATCGAATAAAATCCTTAGCGATCTATTTATTTTTCTAGTTGGTATCGATTCCGGTTGGCATTGATTTCAAGCGTTGTTCAGTTTTCATTCTTGCGACCTTAAAACAAAAAAGTGTGTTTTAACCTTTTCAAAAAATTCAAAAAAAATTATTTAGCGAGAATAAGATTATAACTCATAATTTAAAAAAATATGTAATCATTTAAATTGTAAAAGTAATGATGATCTTTAATTTTAATTTGACTATATTCATTAAAAACTTACTATTTTATAATCCCTTACAAAAGTTTCTAGGGAATTATTTCGATGTTTTATTAATCAAAATATTACTATCGAGATTCGAATTATATTTTAATGTCGAATATTTTGAAATTATTATCATTAAATAGGAATAACTGATGTCGAAAGATGTCGCATTTTTTTTAACGATTTTCATCAAATTGAAATCTACTTAAAAATAAAATATTTTCTTACAGAATCAAATAGATTTAATGAGTTAATAATGTATAGAATTTATATAATGTAACAAACGAAAAAAATAATAAATTGAACATAATTCAAGGCCAATATAAGAGATTAAAATGTCGCGCACGGTGCGACATAGGGCCGTTAAGGGTTAAACAATTTCTTATTTAAAAATACAAAAAATCGTCGACTCATTCCTACATTGAATTTTCAATGCGTTGGATAATTGCGTAAGTTTGAACTTTCGAGGAATTTCCCGACATTTTCCGGGTCGTATTAGTGTTATTGCAACGCCTGCGATACACATTTATATTTATGTACATGTCCGCCCACTTTTCCACCCGTTTTCTCGTTTCTGGTATCGTCTGGTGTAAATGATTGTTGCCTTCAGAGACCGACCACTTCTTTCTCCCCTCGTAGCCAAGAGTGCAATATAAAAATTGCGCTAAGGACGTTAAGCTTTTAGAAGAACCATTTGATACGTTTCCTTGATCAAATGTACAGGCGTTTCGAAATGTCGTTCGTTTTTATTATATTTCAAATTTTTTTGTGAAACTTGAGTGTGTTATGCGTAATATGAGGTCTGGTAAAAATATTATTTGGTCGGAATGTAATCAATTTTAAAATTAAATATTGAAATTATTTAACGTTGAAAAATAATGTAATTATTATTTTTTAATTTAAACGGAATGAAATTGAAAAAAGTACATACGAACACATTAGGAACGAACCGTCGAATTCGCCCTCCAGTCCGTGAAAAAAAACGGGCAGCGATAAAAATTAATTTGGCGCGAAAACGTCAAAGGCCCGCGCGAAAATTGGGGTGGGAAAAACGACCCCCTGCGGTACGTTTGCGAAGTGAAAAGAGACATTTTCGAAAATGGCGGGAAAACACCGCTGCAAAGGGCATAATAGCATCGCATGCTCTTTTGTCCACCGGCTGACAGTGGCGCCAACTTTTATCGTTTTGTTGCAACTTTTCCGAAGTTTTTTTGTCTTGAATTAATTTGCGCTATTCGCAGCAGAAATTTGGCGAGTTTTCGCATAATCAGATGCAAGATATTTGCATCGAATAGAAATTATGCTCAGGGTTGTTGAATGTTGAATAATTAATGTATTTCGTTGCATATTTATTTTTATGTACGTTACAGACCATGTATATTATTAATCCAGGTATATTTAAACCAAATCGTATCTAACCTAATCCAATCCAAATCTTCGATCAAAATAAATGAAATTGCCGAAAAAACCTATCCCAACCCATTCCCCAACAATGTATATTTATGAACAATCCAAATATACATGGACTGAAATACACTTGGACTGTGACATATTTAAAAATGATTATGCCAAAATGTAAGTTGATTTTAATCTTCAAAGTTAAATGAGATGTGGTTTGATCAATAGACTAATATGTGACTTAACTTTTTCATTAATTAGATGTCTTCAGAATATATTTTTAGAAAATTTCTTTTTTTTTATTAATAAAAAATTTTCAAATTTCTATTGCTATCCAAAATTTTTTATCTTTAATCAATCTTATGTATGTTTCATGATAAATAAATAAACCACAATTTACAACGAATTCAAATTCGCAATAATTTCGTTAACACTAAACTCTAAATTCTTCATTAAACATCCACAACCCTGAATAATTACTCAAACACAGAACCACCATTTTGTAAGTTATGCACATTCGTTACTATTCAAATTTATTCCGCCTTTTCATCGGGAGGCGACATTTCCCTCCCCTTCGCGAATTAAGACTCCGTTCTTAATTCGCGCGATCTCCCAACGTTCGCCTACACACAATAGGCGGTGTCGTATGGCGGGAAAAAAATCGGCGAAATCGCAGTTTCGAATTCGGCCCGCGGCACTTCGGCGGGAAAACTTTTCCCGCTCATTAGGCGCAATTTGGGCCCCTAATGGAAAAGTTGCCGTTTCCGAAGGCTGCACTTCGCCGATAATTGTGCCCGATTGTTTCGGCGAATCGTGTTGCAGGGATTTCAATGGCGTGATTTAAGTTTTTCGAATTCGATTTTGTAAGATTTAAATTCGTTTTCGGTTCGGGGAAATTTTAAATTTTCGTTTCAATTAATTATGATTGGATCGTAGTGAGTTGTGAAAGGAAAATTAAAATGATTTTATATTATAGTATGTTATATTTTTATGTATTCGTTGTCGACTTCGAAGTGCATTCTTTTAAAACCGAGCAACGGAGGCAAAATGAAAATAAATGAATAATATTTTGTGCAACGTCCGGAATTCCGGTCGACGTTGTTCGTAAACTGGCGCTTTTCCGGTCGAGGTTTTCTTTGGAAAATCCATGGAAAAATGCGACCAATTTCCACCATACTTTCGCGTCGTTTGATTTATGGACATGGTCGACCTTTTTTATTTCGTTTCTGTCGTTAAAAAAATTGTTTTCATTGAACGAAAAATCGGACAAAGCCTCCGACAATTCACCTACGACCTCTCAAGCTTCAGTTTTCAACCCCGCACATGAAATATTGAATTTCTCAAATTGAGGGTGCTGAATTTGAGCAGCTATTAATTTTTCATGTATGCATCCCTGAACTTCAATCTTGATATTTATATTTTGAACTTGCAACTCATTATATTTTATTTTGAAATAAGATTATACATAGATCGTATACACCAATAAATAATCGAAAAATAAACTTTAAAAATGTAGCAAAATTTTTTTTTTCAAACTAAATTATAAACTTGAATTGATTATTATTTTTATTGAAACGAACTTTATATATATATAGGTAAATATATGATAGTAACATTTATTTTATTTATTTATTTATTTAAGATACAAATCGAGACTTTACCGTACGGGTTTATTGCAAGTAGTGGTCATGAGGGTGTTAAGTGCTTAATTGCCAGACGGAATATGCATCGGGTCCGTTTTGGGGTTGAAAATACCCCACAAACGTCTACGCCGTTACGACCGGACCCCGGGCACTAAATTTAACCCTTTATGATACCGGAACGTTTTCTGTCCAAATTAACCCCCAGGTTGCAGTCGGTCGCTCTCCGGTAGGTGTAGTGTTTGGAAATGGCGCCGATTGAATTAATTGAATGGAACGTGTTGTGCAAATTAAAACGTTTACCGTTTAATGCCGGATAGTAGTAGATTTTACGCGTGGTCAATGGCAATGGTGTTTAGTTAATTATTTGTCACTTTCAAATTTGTGAATGAATCCCGATTTTCTGAAATCTGATAATCTTTATCGAAGAAGTTCTTGATGAAAATTGCTTCGAATTGCTTCTGTTCGATAAATATCCCCTTTTCCACTGAGAGGTTCTGCTTCCGGGAAGCATCTGCTAAATGTCTGGCAAAGAAAGTAGTGCGAATTGCCTAATTGCAGAATGTGCAAGATGCACACAAAGCACTCTTTCTCAACACTCGACGACAATGGCTTCGAACTCCCCTCGCTTTCGCCATACACGCCCTTATCATATTTTTGACCTTTCAATGGTCGTATAGTAATTTATTTGAATTCCTTTTATTAATTTTACGCACCCGAGCAGTATGAACCGCAATAAATTTCGCATATTTTCACACCCCTGCAATGTAGGCGTATTGATAGAAATATTTTTAAGATATACATTATAATACCGTGAATATATTATTTAAACCATCGATCTAAACAGTTTTTAGGATATCTAGAAACTTTTAAATAATTGTGTCATAAAATAAAAATAGTAGTAAAAGTTTAACAGAACGATGGTAAAAAAAGTTACAAATTTATGTCGTAGAAATGATTATTACTTTTTTTTTATTTTCTCATTTTTTCGTTCTATTGAATCATTTAACTTTTGAATTGGTTAGAGATTTTTTTTATGGCATCGTATTTAATTTATGATGAGAATAATACGATTTTAATTAAAATAAATAATCCAAAAAATTCGATGATTTAATATTCATTCAAAATGTTCCTTAAAAAATATATATATATTTTTTTTATATCCCTTAAAAATTACTACTATAATTCAATCGTAAAACCATTTACGTTTTACGTCCATAGTAAAATGAGACCGTTTCGCTTTTTACGTCCACTAAAATTAACCATCTTCCGCGCTATGCAGCCAACATCGAACTTCATACAATCTACAAATTGAACCTCCTAAGAGCCGTTTTAGAGCAAGACAAAGGTTTGCCACACCTGCTACCACCTCTATCCACTAATCGAGCTAAATTTTACCCAGCTCCGACAAAACGATGATCTCGCAGTCGTAAAACTCCTCCAAGCCACCTGATGATGGATATAGAGCCTGTATTATACATAGTTGCCCGTAGAAAATTCAAAATTAATAATAATCGATTCGAAAAACTCGCACGCATATAAGACTTTTCTATTGCGGAATAAATCATTTTTAATTGAAGCCTTATGAAACACGAGGCGACTTATCGAGGCTCACCCTACCAGGACGTGACCCGCCATCTTCTCGGCGGGGGGTCAGGTGACATCGTAGCCTTCGGATTAATGCCCTTAATTATAAGTCGTATTTCACATACGGGGTGGTGAGGGCGAGGGTGGAAATGTATACGTGGTCGGCCACCCCATGTTAGGGATTTGGTAAGGAAATTATCGTGTTTTGTATGGTTGAGGTTTGAGTTGATTGTTTTTGGTGTTATCGTTTGTTATGGAGTTCTCTTATTGTCGTAGTTTTGTGTTGATGTAGTATAGTATAATGTCCACTGCAGGGCAATTTAGTTTTGAATTGTTTACTTTATCGTGTGTGATGAGGGAAAGGTAATTATCGAAGGATGGAATATTTAAAGCGCCGCCCTTTGTCAAACGGTCTTTGATCAAAGGTGTCAGATTAATCAAAATACAGTTAAATCTATTAATCATTGCTACATACAATATAATTTTAATATTTATAATATTTTAATATTTTTTATTTTATATGTAGAAAAATATTTGTGTATTTCAATTTATATCGATTCAATTCGATATTTTTATGTGAAAGAAGCTGTCTAGGTTTCAGATTTATGTCTTTAATTATGTGCAATATTTCGTACACTGGGGAGCTGTAAGAGTAATAGACCGAAAGTACTTTCAACCACTTCATGTAATATTAAATCTAATAATATTAATATTAAAGAAAATCAAAATTTATTCTCACTATGTAACTCTTTGCGTTGCAGTTTGATCTAAATTTTTATTACGTTACTTCAATAAATCTCGAACAATAGTCAAAACAAAAAAGCATAAACGATATATTTCCTCTGAGATACGATTTATCGGACAGACATTCAGACATACGAACAGACAGCAACGAAAGGATACATCGGAAAAATTTAATAGCCTTCTACGGAAAATGTCCACACTTCGGAGTCGTTTTATATTTTAAAAGGAGAAAGACAAGACGTGACTCAGACATACGAAAATTGTATCCGACATTGTATATAACCCGTAACGTTGTGCCTTTTGAAACTTTCATGAAAATCTCGCGAAGTGTAAATTTATTTACAATGTTTTTTGTTTTGTTTCAGGTGAGTCCATATCGAGTTGCTTTCGAATTTTAGCTCTCTGCCAAAAAGGTTTGTTTCCAAGTTTATCGTATAAAAATCGACTTGGCTCCTCAGACTGTGTGTATAATTAGCTTGTTTGCTCGGGAAACCCGTGCTTTTATAATGCCTTTTGTATATAGTGATAATAAAAATGTATACGTAATATAGAAACGTTAAGTTTCAGTTTTTATCTTAGCGTTGTTTACGTGAAAGTTTTCCACGCTGTTGTTGATAGTGTTGTCGTATTTCACGTTTTATTCGCGATATATCTGAGAGCTTTGTTATTTAGTGTTATTCTAGTGCTGTTACATTTTTTATATAAAATTTAATACAATTCTGCCAGTTTCGAGTGTATATTTTTCGAATCTCACAACAATTCAAAAATCATATACTTTATAACGGAGATTTATTACCAAAAACACAACTAAACTCGAAAAACGCTTACACGTAGTATCAACACCCGCGCAATAACAACCGGCTCGACTTTCATGCAACGAGGATTGCATACACACAGGCGCTCGCCTCGAGTACACGGCGTTGCAAAAATATTGCACCACTGACGCAGAAACGGGTAAAATGTCGCTTTAATAATGGACGAACTCTGGCAGGGATGTATTTTAAACGAGACGAGTGCCGCCCTGTACGAAACGCGAGCAGTGAAACGTGACGGTTCCTGAATGCACGAAAAATGCACGTACGTAGCCTGCATGCACTAAAAATGCATTACTGGCCCTGCGATAGAATTCCACATACGCTCGAACTGAATTCTCTTGTGAAACGTGTTATTTGTAAAGTGTTCCGAACGGGATGGTTCTTAGATTTTTTCCAGGTAGGTACGTGTCGCTTGATATTTTATGTTCACAGCACGAAATGTTTTATCATTAGAGTGCAATTTGTATTTCATATTATACAATATATTGAAAGAAAGTTTCATCTAAAAATTTCCTCTTATATGTTTTCGTGCGATTGATCCGATTTTTGACTTTTCCATCTGTGTGTCCGTTCCAATCAGTTTTTCTCGTTCCGCAACTGGATTATTTACGTATAGTTTTTCCAGCGGACCTTGCCGTTACCGAAAGTAACCTGATTTATAACCCGAGATTTTTCTTCGGCTCCTTCGTTCTTCGGCTTTTTCGCCCCTAGGCACTACGTGAAAACTCCCCCGCTTTTCCTAGCTTTCTACCGATTCGAATTTTCGTGTTTTTGCCCGTTAAAATTTAATAGACCGTCAGATATGAGCAATAAACGAAGCTAAGGTGGATACGAACGACGCAAAAACAACCTTTCGCTGCTCTTTTACGATTGGCATTTTCGCAAAGTACGTATCTGGTTAGATAAAACTTAAAAGAAAGATCATATAAAACAGTGAACGTTCGTAGACGATTTTAAAATGCCGTATTTTATACGTGAGGAATGTTGATTCGAAATTCACAATGTTCTCATTAGGAAATTGAAATAAAATCTTCAAAAATATTTTTTCACGAAAAACTAAAGTATTCATCTTTTTTCTAATGAACAAATATAAAATCTCAAAATATTTAATATCGTTGAAATGAACGACTTATCTCTATAAAATTTAACTGCAATATTCAGTATCTTAAAATTTATTCCTTTTATACATAGAAATACCGATGAATACTATTATGTAAATATTTCAAATTTTATATCGATTGAGAGCTTTTATTCTATACTCTTGATATGAGCTATATCTTCAATTCAATCCCCTTTTTATCGGGTGTAATACCTTCGAGAGGGTTTCTTTTTTATGCGTTTTTCTTTCTTATTAACTCGGTACTTTATGTTGTATTTTTCAGTTAGATACTTCATAAGACTTCAACAATGCCGATAACGAGCATAAGTCGCTTTTCGAGGCGTACACAAAAGATACGCAACTTCAACGTATCTCGTTTAATTATTGAACGTGTTAATTAGCGTTTTAATCAAAAGTTCTAATTAATTATTTTGTAAACAATGTGATGTGAAAATATATTATGCGATAAAAATATTATGATTATACAATTGATTTGAACTTCGTCATAATTAGCGACCCACACTTTTCGAACCACAAATCCTTTAATCGGTCCGTTTAGAACAGTCACGCAATTTGCACATCCTCCCATTGTATCAAACAACCATTACAATCCGTTATCTTGAATTTTCTGAGAAACTTCCTCCAAACGGTAAACATCGGCTGATTGTGCATTTCTTAGAATCCCGTAGCAATCCGAGATTAACATAAAATAACTCTGCAGTATAAATTCGATATAATTTCGCACTTTTTAGTTACACAAATATTCAAATTATGTAATTTTTAAATATTCTATTTTAAAGTTTCTACATTGCCATTTTTTTAAAAAAAAATTGATGCATAAGGTATTGTTCAATAGCCTTCGAATTATGCAATCCATATAATATGCATTTTAAAGCATGAATAAGTCATCGACTTTGTCCTTTTAATCCGAAAACGTATATAAGCAATATTGTCCATTTATACAGCTCATACAATATTCCTTTTAGAACCCACAATTATCCTCATTGCCATGTACAGACGAAATTTCATACGGACATTAAACTTCACATAGTGCACTTAAGGACACACTCATCAGCATAACCCCTTATATTAGAAAACGCAAATTTCCATAAAATTCAGAATGTACATACATATGCTGACTTAATCAACCGTCGACATTGCTAATCGCGATTGATAATTCATGCGGATATTGTCGTCCATCGAATTCGGTAGCATGCAATCAGCACAGTATGCACTTTAGGTCGTCGACTTCGCCCTTTATATTCGGAAATGCATAGACGGCGATTAATCGCCGGAGAACGGGCCTGCATAAAGAATGAGAGGCGGGTGTCCGAATACGTGACGCGAAACCAGGGGTTTTCATTAAAGTTTCATGAAGTGTGCGATCTCTCGCCCGCCTAGAGAACATGTGTACGTCTGTCCTTATGTCTGTGTGCGTCAGTCGGAGGCGTGTTGCCATTATTAATTTATATGCGGCGAGTTCGCCCTTTCGGAATCAGGGCTATCCGATGATGCACCGATTGATTTTTCTGAAATAATTTGAATTGGTTTTGATCAGATACAACTAATGTGTCGTAGTATGCTGATTTAACTGTCGATTCTATAATTTGAAAAAAAAATAACGATAAGACACTCGTATCCTTAGTTTGGTAACGGTGACGATTAGCGTCGTCAATTATTAAGTTGGCAGTACTGCATACACGTACTCATACGCATCCATAGTTTGGCATCATAGTTTGTATATAGATGTGTATGTGTGTGTGTGTGTGCAGAGCTACAAACATAATTATTTTCGACGCTAATAGTTACCTTTACTTTTATTTTTTAAACAGTTTGTAGTTTTTGTATAATAATGATAATGATAATGATAATAGTAAGATAAAAAAATCTAAATTTCCAATTGGTATCGATACTTCTATAGAAGTTTCAAATTAAAAAAAAACTATTTCTGTTTCATATTTATACTTTTATATAAATTTATTGAAACATTAATTGAAACAAAAAAATCGACAATCCTATAAATTTTATTCATCGCCCCTGATTCAGTAGCGGCTCGAGATTGCAACACCGAAACGGGAATACCCGCCGAAGGGGAGACGATCGGGGATAGGAGTGGGCGGAAATCGAAGGGCGGTGGGTGGGCCGCCCACCGAAGTGTCTTCGTACGAAAAATGAGCGTTTGAACGGCAAGAATGCGGACATAAAACACGGCCTGTTGCCGGCCGGCGATGACCCGCCCCTGACGAAGGGATTTCGAAAAAAATACGTTCGATTTGGGCTTTTAGATTGTGTCTGTGGATGTGCGTGTTTTTTCAATCTCGGTGATTGTTTGAGAATTTATTTTTGTTGATTTTTTTCGTGGATCCAGTTCGTGATTATATGAGTATTTTTGTGACGTCTTTCTTTTAATGATATTGATATATTTTAATAATATATATGGAAATTTCTATTTATTCATTTGATAAATTTGAAATATTTTCTAAAATTGACATGATTTCTTTCTGAAAGTTAAATATTTTTTCTGTTGTCAAGAAACAATGAAATAAATTCATTGTTTGTATACACATCAATACAATCGAAGTACTAAAACAGTGTCCTAAATTTCCATCGACGAAAATAAACATCACTATACCCACTAAAACCTTTCTAAACTCCATTCCTCTCTCACATAAATCGAAACACATAAAGCGAAACTTCACACGCAACCAACATCCGTAAACGTAAACTTTAGCCTTAAACATTTGAAATTTCGACGCCCAGTTCCTTATCCCCGGACAAAAAAACTGCCGACCCTTTCCACCCGTATATTTCTTCATCAAAAAACACGAGTCCGATCCTCGAAAAGAACGAGCAAGGCTCGAAAGTTTTACCGTCTTTGAATAAGGAATAGCCCCGGGGGAACAGAGCCTGTCCCTAGTGCAGATTGTTTTTCAATTTGTCTGACCATCCCCTCCTACCGTATAAGGACCATAGAATCAAAATACACAATAATTATTTTTTTTTTTATATAACATGAAAATTTTGTTGAATTTTGAAACATTCATAAATGGCACCTACATTTCACAAATTAAAAATTTCTTCGTTTGTACTCTTCATCATTTCTAATTTAAAAAGATCAACCAAACAATTAAGACTATTAAAAAATTTGATATACAATTTCAAAAAAATTCTAACTATTTTTGATTCTATACCCTTCAAGTCGGTACCACAATAGTACTAGGTACTACTTTTAGTGCCCTGTACCACTCTATCGGTGTTCCGGTATTGTGCACCGGTCCTAGAAGGGGATAGGCTCTCGTGTACAGGTCCTCGGAATGACATTTGACAAATTTTTGTCCTTTTGAGGGGTTTTTATCGATATTATGCTTAATATGTGTAATTTGTTATGGTTTTTTTGCAGATGTTTCGTTTGCTTAATTGATGTTGCGTGGGTGACGTGTGTGTTGGTTTTTGATCCGGAGCCTAATGGGCATTTGATAGTTTATTGGGGTCGGTTTTTTCGAGGATTCTGGTCGCGTACTTGAAACCTGTTATATGTTTTTTATGCGATTATTTAGGGATGAATGTGAACGGAATAAATTCGAATTTAATTGATGAAATTATATGGATCTACGTATTTGTATGGTACATTTTTGTGTGATTATCATTTCGGTAAATGAATCTATTGGCCTTGATAAAATTTATATTTTATTTTTATATTCAAAAAATAAAAACTTTATTTTTTTGGATATTATAATATTTTTATGCTAAAAGTTTTGAAAACATGTGGTGTCCAAGCTTATAATATTAATTTTCGCATCCCTAATGTTTGTCCAGTGCAATCTCGTATTCCGGTACAACACAAAGTCTCTAATTAATACCTAGAGAGAAACCTTTGTTTTTTTTCCTACCTACAAAATGGAGGGATTCTGTTTTATCTGGGGGTTTACCGTTGAGCAAAACCCTGTTATTATTTTAGCGTTAACGTTTTTATGAGAAGACCAACGACCGCCCTTCCCAACCACAAAAACCCTTTCAATTTTTCAATTCATCAAACCATCTTCTCATCCCATATACAAATTTCAATCCAACATACCAAACGAGCATCAAACCTCAATTCTGACTACGAATCCAATCGAAATCAACCCTTCTACACCACAGAAAGTGCATTCGAGCCCTCCAAGTCGAGCCTTCGAAGCGTTCCGAGAATTTAACATCGCCAAAGTTGGAAGTGTCTGCGGCTAGAGCTCCGTTTCTCTTTGTTTGCGGCTAATGGCACTACCGTGTTAGCCTCGGACCACATACGTACACTTTATTTCGCATGTAATGCAACGTGATGTATTGCAATTGTACGTATGTGTGTGTGTGCATGTGTGGCACGTGCGCGTTTTGGCCCCTTCGGAAAAGGCTGCTGTGAGGTTTGCTGTAGTTTGATGGAATATGTTTTTGTGATTTTCTGTTCGCACTATGTGGTATATTGCAGTTGAAGTTGGTGTTGGTGTGTGTGGTGCCTTTTTTTGGGAAAATGTATTGGAAATTGCTATATGTTGTTGGAATGCGATTATTGGAGGTGTGCGTGTGTGTTTCATTGGAAAAATTTGTATTGTATGGGAGTTGAGGATAGTTGTTGGGCTGGGCTTTAGTTCGATGGAATGTGTTTGTGATATTTGGAATGTGGTTATTAGTATTTGACAATAGAAATGAATGGTATTGAAATGTTTCTATGGCTAATGTAAGTGTGTATCATTCTCAATCATTGCATTGATTTTTTTTATTTGAAACATGCATACAATAATAATATATTTTAAAATCAACATCACTGAAAATAATAAATTATTAAAGAAAATTAATAAATCTTAAAAACTAGACTTATAATGTCATGTATAATTCTGAATTTATAGTTGTCGATAACTAATTGAATGAATCGGTGATTTATGAATTGAATCGATAAAATTTCAAACTTCAAAAACTTTCCTATTCGACAGATAACGTCCAGTCACTTCAGATTTATTTAGCGCCGATAGTGCGGAATATAAAAATGTTATTTTCGTGTTTGTTCCGGCCGAAAAAAAAAATTCGTCGTATGCGGCCGACATATGATTTCATTTTAAAAATTTGCCAACTTTCCCGGTCGTACATGAGGGGAAGAGACGCATCGTTTATTTTTATTAGTTGTAATGGGAAAACGCGAAAACCTTTTCGGCGCCTTTCCTCCATGCATCCGAAAAGTGTGTACGTAAAATGAAAATAATTTCAAAAGTTTCTATCAGAATTTTCGGGACTTGCGGTATCTGTGTGAAAACACGTTCGAATTTTCCGAATTTTACAAAGTCAAACTATATATTTTCATATGCGTTTTCGTTTATTACATTGTTGTATATGACCCAAATAACTTAAAATCGAGAACGCTTTTCCGATTCATCGGAAAACACTTTCATTTCCCACCGCCACGTACGCATCCAATACAGTAAATTTACGCAAATTTTCCTCGGCGAAATTAACGACACGTCTCTTCTTAATAACGATGTTTTCGCAAAGCTCCGAATAGAATCGTTATATATAAGGCAGTGCCGTTAAATTTCGATCAGAGCGTGTTTTATAGCGGATGGGGGTGTCGTTTCGCCTCTTAGATGTTAAATAAAACAGGAGCCGACAATAGATTGCGGTTTATTGGTTTTCGGTAATAGGCCTGAGAGGACGTTAAATCTTCCAGAAGAAGTGGTCTTCCGATTACCACCCACCACCTCCCTGGTCTCCCATAACAATCAAGGATCTTTATGAGGCTTTGCAGGATGGTCCGAGAGCGAAATCTGATATGGTGCTATCGAATTATACCGTAAAGTTTGGTCGTTTTGTAGTGCTTGGTTGTATGAGGACTTGATTGGAAATTTGTAAAGGTAGGTGGATTATCGATGTTGAAGATAGAGAGATTGTGTTGGGATTATTAACGCCGATTTCTGTATAATAAAGCGTTTTCAATATCATTGAAAGTTTGATACTTTAAGAAAATCGCTTATAATCCCAAATCCATTGCTACGCGATTTAGAACAACAACTACTATAAATCGCTCATTTTTCAAATCAATGAAAATGATATATTCAATATAATTAAATCATTTATGAAATTTTAATTATACTATAAAAAAATGCTAGGTAATATTAATTGCACATACATACATAACTATTGATTACATACGATAAATCATTATTTTTTCTCGATTAAATCGTTCGAATGAAAACATCGAGCGTGTCGTCAGCCCATAAAACACTTTTATACATTTTTTTCAACCCTTCCTCGACGTCAGCTTTAGCCTTAATAGCTTTATCGCGTGGCCACGTACTCGTTCCCGTTCCACGGTGCAAGAGGAAAATGCATTTCCACCGGAAAAACGTTTTCCGATCGGCGTCATCGACTAGTATCGACGTTAAGTACTGCGAAAAACTGTTTCTCAATTCCATTTGAAATATTAATGCGTGTTTGAATGATTAAATTTTCGCAATGCACCCTTTAATTATTGCCCGTTTGTAAATCATTTGTTTCGAAAAAGCGCATTTGTATGTTATCCGTTTGTATGCAGTCGACCGCTGTTTTAATATTAATACATTTTGCACCCTGAAACCTTTTAAGGGCCTCTCGTAAAACATTTACACTCGTGTGTTCATTGTTGCCGCTTTGAATGCCCTTTGATTCGCATTGTTAACATTTGGCACAATAAAACGCGTACGATTCATTAATAAATTGCAAACCCCGTTTTTATCGTGATGTCCGTTTTATTTTGCGCAAAATTTCGATTCAATTTCATTTTATAAGAATATTTTTTAATTTTTAATTAAATTTATGCGATATTATTAAAAATCATATCAAATTTAAATACCTTTATACATTTTATGAATGCGAAACAGACTTAAAATCTCAAAAAAAATCCATCAACCCTCCTTTTAGGGGTTGCATAGGGTGGGCTTTCGTCGTCGCATTCGAGGATCGTTGAAGAGCTGCAGGCGAGATGTTTAATCCTGAAGGGCCCCCTTTGAGCCCTTCTTGGTCCTGGAAGTAGCACCAGGTCGTTACTATTGTGTGTGTATGTAATATGCGGGGTTGCAGAGTGCATGCGAAATGCGACATGTGCGCTTTTTCTATTAATTATATGCGGAAGATGTGTCGCGAATGGGATTTGCACTTAGGCCTTTACTGTCTTTGGTTGATGAATATTTCAGAAAATTCATTTTATTATATTAAAATCATATCGTTTTTTCATTGTATAATAATCATTCTTATAGAAAAAAATCTCGATATTAGAATATATTATACATGTTTTCAACCTCTAATTAAATGTTTTCCACTTCAAACCAAATACTTTCCATTTCAAATTAATATAGTTTTTAATAACATTTTATTATTTTCATATTTACATGTAATCATTATTATAAAAGTTAATGATTGGAAAACAGATAAAACTCCTGTTTTATCTGTTTATAAGAGAACATTAAAGATTGCATAACGCTTTTAAAATATAAAAATTTATAACGCTTCTTTAGCAACTGCTGCAGTCAATTTCCTGTACATATTCATGTATTTGTATTTACTCATATTTTGTATTAGTATCTGTTGCAATTTATCGATATAACAGTGGAGACTGACTCTTGCACGATCTCTACAAAATTTAATTCGATTGATGGATCTGTAAGCGAATTCCTGGCAAAATATTTGATCTTAGAAAGTACTATTTCAATGCGATTCATCATTAGTGAGTAAGAAATTTAAAGAATGAGTTGTACGTTGAACCAGCTCACCCACTTTTGATGAAAATATTTAATTTGAAATGAAAAATATTTCATTTGATATTGGAAAATATTTAATTAGAAATTGAAAACATTGAATTTAGGATGAAAAACCTATTCATATACCTTTCAAATCTAAACTATTTCGAATAAAATACGTAGAACCGCACTTTCGACCCAACAATTACCCAAAGCCCACTTTACCCCATCACATCCGAAAGGACACACAAAGGATACGGCCGACATCATCATCATCATCCTTGCCGACGTCAACCCCAGAAGCGCAACCCCATTTCCCCGAAAGCCTCCCCCCCGTCCCGAACAACAGGTGCCACGTATTATAATAAGGCTTTTACCTCGGCGCTGAACCCGCCGCATATTATTATTCGCGCGATATACATGCAATATAATATCGTAGTGCGCGAAAGTCTATTGTTTCGGCGTCTTTGCATCGCTGAATATTTAAACGCATTAATAATTCCGCGGGCTTTCGCGTCCCTTCTGAGCTGCGACTTCAAAGGAGGCCATTCTTCGCGAAGACAAAAACCTCCCGCCGTTTAATTGCCACAATTATCTGGGAAAGCGTAGGACTGTGTGAAGTTTCGCAATTCGGCTCTAATTCTTGTTGTTCGGTGTTCTTTTTATTTTGGGGATCGGGGAGATTTTCGGGGATTTCGGTTTCGAGATGCATTCGAGTTTGCATAATTTTATAAGATTTATAAACTCGGTACTATTTAGATTTATATTTTTATATAAAAGAATACATATCTTATAATTTTTTTAGTAGATGAACTCGAAATTTTATTTTTATTTTTTAATTTAGTCTTATTGAACTAATAATTGTTTCTCGCAGATTTTATAATATACAGAATGGTCCAAAAGTCTGGGACGAGTTTTAAAAAGGTGATAGGTTATGTTATTTGGAACATTTTAAATCATACATACCTTAGTCCAAACAATTATAGTTTTTCTGTTATTATTATTATTATTATTATTATTATTATTATTATTATTATTACTATTATTATTATTATTATTACAACAACAATAACAGTAACAACAGCAATAGCAAAGCAATAGTAACAGCAAATCAACAGCAACAGCAAAGCAATAGCAACAGCAAAGAAACAGCAACTTTACTGCCAACTATAATTTTAACTTTATCTTAAAAACTGTGATACTTTGGATTAAGGTACGAGTATATGTGATTTAATATGTTACGGATAACATGACCTATCACCTTAAAACTTATCCTAGACATTTGGACCACCTTGAAATAAGTTGTTCTATCAGTAAACGGCAATTATCCCATACCAAACATTAGCTATTAGAATACCCGAATCGCTTGAAAACTATCTTCTTTTCATCACCATTAACATTGAAAAATATTATATGAACCGTATACAAAAAAACGTACATAACATCCAATTCAATCTCCTTTAGTGTTAAGAATCAATATTCCGTTTCCGCACAAGAAACGAACCTCTCATCATCCCAAAAACAAGATCGTAAACCACAAAAAAAACCATAATAAACACCACTATCCTCTCTTCTCTTCGGAGGCTTCCACCTTAAATCATGATGATGGGAAAACGTCAGGTGGTGCACACGACCGATAAAAACGCACCTTCCACACCCACCCCAAACAAAGATGATCCACGATACGAACACACTGCTACTGATAACACAATGTATAATGTGCACTGTATATTACAAGAACGACCCCAGTTTCGTGTTGGGTGGTTTATGTTCAAATATACTGAGTTTTCGCACGGAAAACTTGACCGTTATCGATGATTAACCGTTTCGTGTGTTGTTCGATGCGAGATAATTTTTTGTGTGGTGTTATTTGAATATCTCAATCTGCGATGTGATAATGATTCGATCGAGAAAAAGTGTATTTTGTTTATCGGAAAGTGTTTTTCGATTTGCATATTAATCTCGACGGACACGTCAACCCGGTAGGTGAACAAACTCGTGGGCGGACAACGCGCATAAGTAAACACGTACGATAAAATACTTTATGTACGCTTTTTTGTTTTGATTTTTTTTATTCCGTTGGTTTTTTTCGAATTCGAACTAAATTAAACCGTTATAGTTTAACAGGAAACGAGACAGCTGTCATTTCGGGCGTTCTGTACGATTCGGAACGAAATGAATGCGTCGAGTGAAAGTGATACGCGAAAGCGTTTTTATTTGATTACTTTGGACATTTTATTTAAAAGTATATTATAGAAATTATAAAATTTTTGTAGTTATTATATAAAATTTGTAAAGTGATCTGTTCAATACGTATCAAAATAACATTGTAGTACCATACTTTTTATCTTCCTTTTATTATTATAATTTATTTTAAAAAAGCACATTTTATTTTCATAGAAATAGTTTCTTTGTAGAAATTGTTTCAATATTGAAACTAGTCAATGCAACGACCTTTACAAAACAACAGTTCAAGTTAATAACACTGTACAAATATTTGATTAGGAATTTTTTCAATTTAATTTTCTTAGAAACATAAAATAAACTATTTCATTTTTGAATATTTGATTTTAATTTTTTTTCGAAATTATATACGAAAAATATTTATCAAATTGACAACGTCGAATGTTCTACATTTTATTGATTGCGGATATTGTATCATATAAATTTTGAAACATGATCAATTGATACTTACAAAAGTTATGTATTAAAATGCATATTATAAAAAAATAGTTCTTATTATTATCATATAATATTTTGGCGCTTTCGACATAATATATGCAAAATTTTGTAGGCGCCGAAGTGCATTAACCCTTTCGCTGTCGTGCGCTCTAAATCGGATTCGCGTTCGCTCTAATAATTAATTATTATACTCAGTTTCTGGGTATATTGTTCTCGTTAATTACTTTTCTATCTCGGCTTAAATTGGATAATGGCGTTCGCGTGCGTCGGCCTCTTAATCGATTTTAATTGAGTGCGATCCGCCATTGTTCGCAAACTGGTACTGAACATTCTGGTATTTATATATATATTTTTTTTAATGTTAAATTAAATTAATCAATTTAATTGTGCTTCTAGGCGACGCAATAAATCTTTCAATTGGAATGTCTGACTTTGATGCTTTGAAAAACGTCGAATTGACCAGCCGAAACGTTATTTCTATTCTTACCAATACATTCTTGTAAAAAAGTCATATTCCTATTTTTTCACAAACGCTAGTTTCATCTATCACAATATTTCACCTATAAAACGTCAACAGAACTCGCACTTTAAACGATATGTGCACATAAGCAGTTTTATTGTCGACTCACAAGTCACAACAGCACACTTTGAAAACTATCCAGCGTACAAACTTTGCGCAACTTGACCCATTTTACGACAATGCTCCATTCACACGTTCGCTTCTAGTTTTGTCTTTCGAATCTACGATCTTATAATATTTCAACGTTCAACATTTCAGAGGTGTGGCCGTCTCTTCGGTAAACAAAGAAATTACCGGCAAAGCAAATAATTAGTATGCAGCGACGCACCGTTCGATTTATCGTTTGGACGCACGAAATATTGTAATTTTTTTCGAGTATAAATTCAAAATAATCAATTTTCAACGTTCCATCATATCGGGAACGTCAAGTACTAAAAAACCGTAATAACACCATGCCAGACACCACGTCCCGCCAAAATGTGTTAATAAATTTCCTCCAAAGTCTTACAAGAGCTGCAGCGTTGCAGGTGTGCGAAATTCCCGAATGCAATATATCGCTGCACTCTCTCATCCTGTCTTTTAACTTTCCTCGTTATATTTTACCTGGTCCTCTTCTTCGCAGACTCTTCGGAAATGATTTGTCGTCGAAGTTTGCAAACCGCGTTGTCTGGGGACAGAGGCGACTACACTATTTTTCTCTCCTAAGGCCGCTCTTTTCACTTAAAACTTCCCGAAACACCTGATCGTCTTTGAACGGAGTTTTCCCGTTTTTCCTACATAGTCTGAGATGATTTGTATTAGTGGGTGTTGGTTCTTCGATCGATTGTATATTGTGGTATTTGTGTTTCCAATTACTGGGGAATTTGTTTGCGTATGAATGCACCTGCTCATATTTGGTTAATTGTCAATTCCAATGTCAGGCTTAAGTTAGCGATGTCGCATAATATATTAGACATGATCATATACAAATGTTGAAATAATTGATTACACAGATATACAAAATTGACCTTTTTGAAAATTGTTTGTTTGAAAGGTATCTATATTAGGTAAAATTTTGGTGCTGAATTCGAATATGGTATTTGTTTATTTTCTATCACTTAAGGTTTTCTAGATAGAAGGAAGATAAAAAATTATTTTTTATCGAAATTTTGAGTTTAAAAAAATTATAACTTATGAACACCCAATCAAAAATTTGTCGATTGTATCTTAGTTAATATTATATGTTTTGTAAATTTTAACAAAATCGGTTAAGCAGATTTTGAGATATCTTGTACACCAGATTTTCAAAAGAAAGTTCTATTTAATGCCTCATATCTCCGTCATTTATTTTTTATTTGTTATTATTTTAAATTATTCATAAAACTACTATGTATATGTATAAAATAAAATTTTTTTTATATACGTAAAGCTGCGCCAAAAAATGTTTAATTTTATACTTATTATCCGATCGGGAAGGTGGTATAACCCCTTAAAGATTTGAAAGAAAATATTCTGAAAAGTAAACTACTCTCTTATCGACAAACAAACTACGTTTATTTTATCACGTTCAAGTACTAAATGACGTTTAAAATGACATTGATTCACATTTTACTATATATTTTTACTACCTATCCTTAAGTAAAGTAGATGCCGAAAATGAAAATTTTTACAATAGCAGCTTGGTATTTGGGTAGCATTTATTAAGATTTCGAAAAAACCGTACATAATAGATTTTTAATTATTTTTCCGTTAATTTGCACCTCGAAATCTATAAAAAATAATTATTCAATTTCAGACAATTTTATCTATACATATCTGCGTTATTATAACATTTTTCAAATAACACGCATCCTCGAAATCAATAAAATTCGCACATTCGTAATCCATTATTCAAACGATCCAATCTAATCGACAATCGAAAGGGATCCAATTGAAAAAGTTGGCCGATCGACGTGACCAATAAACGTCTAATTTCCCATGTCCCTCCCTTCGGTGTCCTTTAATTAAAAGGGACTCTTCGGTGCACGGGTGCAGTCGCAGCACGACCTTGATTTATACTCGCAATTACTGGATAAAACTCGGCTCTGCCCAAGGGACCAAAGGTTGTTTCCCTCGTCGTCGTCCTTGAGTAATGGACGGAACGCCCACTTGCTGCTGCATGCTGATCGGATTTGTTCTTACGGTTTGCTGGTCGGAGCAGATCTTCTCAAAAGTCTCGTGTTTGAAAGGTCTTAGGTCTAAATCGGGATGGAACTAATATGATTAAAAAAAAAAAAAAAAAATCATTAAAATCTGATTAAAATGAAGTTTTTTAATCATATTCTCTACAAATGTGACTTTTATCTGCACACCAAATCAATATATTTTTTATTATAATAGCGTTTATTTTTCTTGAAAATTTATTTAGGATTATATAGGTATATTTTTTTGATCCACTTGCTTAATATGATGTCTTATTTCGATTTCTTGTATTATCAGTTGATTTGCATTGCGTGGGTTTTTCACCGTTTAGTCCGCTTGGAAAATTCGTATCTTGTTGTTTTATTTATATCGCTTGCTTCATGGATGATGTTTACGTGGTAGTTTGCTATAACAGAATGGAAATATTGAATAACAAATTCAATATCCTTAATTGATTATTTCGTCAACATTTCACTGAATCAAATCATTCGCTAATTTTCTATTGTCACGAATATTTTGTTCGATAAAAGTGGTATTGGTCTAAGAAATTGTATTTTATGTTAAGTTTTCTGCTTCGTAATTTTTTTCTGATTCAAATCAGTCTGTTTTATTTATTCACAATATTGATTTGCATCTCAGCCACTCGATATTTTTCAAAAGTGTTATTTTTTTCATTTTATGAATGAATTTTTAATCTGCAAAGAAATCGAGCAGTGGCATTCAGTTCAGGAGACGATTTTATTTCAAGATAAGCATTAATTAATTTCCTTCACGTTTAATTTCTTTTGATAGATTTTCGCCGACGATAACACCATGTTGGCATTAAAAACGATCATAAATAACAATGAAACATGACAGCTTTATTGGCTGCAAAACAACTAATGTAAAATTCATTTTTATACAAATTTAGCTTTCGATTATTCAATTTAATGCTACACTTCGTAATAAACTTTATTACTTTATCGTGCAACATCACAACACTGCATATTGCACGTTCAATTTTTTTTAACGAAAAATTCTACCACGCCAACACATTCCACGAACAATCCTCGATTCCTTATCAGCTCTTGTAATCGTTATTGTACTGTACTTTGTCGACAATAGTCCAGTTTCCAGCGAATCCGACGACAATAGTGGACGCTTTGTCCGCAAAACGTTCTGGAATGGTCTCGTGATTCGAACCGTTCCACCTGCTTCTCAAACTACGAGGATGATGGCAAAAAAGGCAAATGGACTGTTGAAGGACTGCGGATTGGGAATGTGGGTGGCATAGGTGCTCAACTGTTGTTTAAATTGGGAGTTAATGGTGTTTTAGTTTCGTTTTCGGTCGTATTAGTGATCTTTTATGTTAAACACCATTTAATGCTACGATTAAAAAAAACATAATATCCGTTAATTATAACATTCTTAGATTGTATCGCTTATTTGACCCATTCGTTAGTTTGTTTATTTAAAAATTATCAAGATTAAAAAATATAAGGAATTTGTTGAAAATCTTCGAATGTAGGGATGAAAATTTGATATATTTTTATAAAATTATTCATAAATTTCCTTATCTCTTTTCAATATATTTTATCTAACATTCGCTTGATCAAATTTCATTTCAATCTTCAGAAAACTAAAAAAAACCTCCACTATTCAATCGAATTTCTTTTCCTTCGCATTAACCATTCAATTTACATTCTAGACACATCCAATCATATAAATTACGTATGAAAATCAATTTGAAGATGTTAGACACCTCTGGGAGACGGTTTCGTGAAAGGAACCATGAATTAGAACGACGCTTTGTGCGCCGCCTGAAACTGCAACGTCGGTCGTCCTTTGTCGACTCTGCCAGTTGCTTTTCGCTAAAATTGGTCCCACAAAGCCTCAATTTCCCGTTTAGTGTGCCTTATATATCATACGTATTGCAAATTCGAGTTTCTCAATCATTTTGCGAATTAGAATATCCATTTTTTAATAAGATACGTGAAATTTTGATGATAAAATTTCGCATGATTAGATCGTTTGAATAATCAAAGATATTGTGCGATGATAAAGATTTTTTTGATTAAAATAATAATCAGAAACTTATCTTTTATAATTGATGATAGAATAAACTTAATGAATATGTATTTTATAATATTATTTAAATAATTTTCGTGTTTTTGCAGAACCACTGCACATAGACGACGTCCATACATTTAGTGGTGCATTGGGCGCACATCCGTCTCCGTATTTGTTTCCTTCCACTTGGTTCGATTCTACGTCAAAATTCAATTTTCCACCGACGGAAAATGCGATTTTTACTATTTTTCCCCATTTCGAACGCTTCCGCGAACTTCGAATATATAAAATTCGCGCCGTCGTGAGAATCACGTGACGTTTTAATTTTTCGAAAATTTTATTCGACGTCACGATTCGTTCTTCTTACGGTGGATGCGTTCCGCTGAAGATTTCAATTTCAAATGAAAGGGCCCGGTTTCCTTTTTTGGGATGTTTTCGGGACCCCGGGGCGGATTCCAGGACGGGACGTATGTACTAACGAGACGAAAGTGAATCCGTAAAAGGAAATGTTGAGAAACGAGTCTCGGCATATTTTTATTTTGCAATATAAATCTCATATTGAATAATATACTTTTGATCGTTCTCAAAAATTAAATTGAATAAAAAAAGAATAAATTGCGATTGTGAAATGGTTGTTTATTACAATTGGGAATTTATTGAGAAATTTTTCGAATCAAAATGATCTTTTGATTTTTTTTTTTAAATAATTTTTAGAGTTAATTCAATTTTAATTTTATATATTTTGTAATAGTTTAAAAGTTCAATACACTCATGATTAATGAAATGTGAATTATTATTTCAACGAAAATATTCATCTTCGATTTCGTAAACGGCGATGATGAATACATTATCATCAACGTTTCGGAAATCGAAACGCATTACTATGACGGATACGTTCCGTGACTCGAATTTGGGTACTTTTACGTCAAAACACATCGTTTACGCAACAAATACACACAAAATAAGTTTAATGTCAAAAGATGTTTGTGTGTTGCCATATTAAGATGATGGATGGTGATTTTAGAGGCCACCCACATCATGAAATGGGACTCGAACGTTCGTAACGCGATTCCACTATGCGATGCCCATTGTTGCTATTATTTCATATCATGATCCTGTTTCGTGAAATTGAACCATTTACCGGAAAAGGCTATGAATGAACGTGTTGATTCTCTTAATGATCTTCTCAGTGTGGTCGATAAGCCATTTTTTATAACACTCGTTTCTGGTTTCACGCTCAATGGAATTAATTGTACGTTGTCCATTCACTAATGTCGTATACGTGCAAGGTTGGTGTAGTATTTCACAAAAAAATAATCGTTTTTTTTATATATAAATAAAAAAAATCATTAAATATTTATTAGTACTCAGCGTATCTAATCGCTAATTTTTATGTTTGACTAATATACTTTTTTCGCGTGGAATCATTAAATATTAATATGATATCGTCTCGTTCCACCTCCAACTTCGACTCCATCTCTTCGTCCATCTGGACTCTTCCCTCTTGCTGACAATCAGCACGAACCGAACTGACTCGGCGACTCTCAGCCTCAGTAGTAAAGCGTCGGCCATCACACGACGACGACCGGTTCGCTCTCCATATAAAAGCCTATATAAAGCTCGAATCGTCGGTGAAAAGTGTGAAAATTCGCGGAAAACAGTGATCGGAATCGAACCGAAAAAAGGTGGAAAAGTTGTGTTTGAAAGTGCGCATATAAGTTTCGACGCGTAAACGGCACGGTTGTGATCGGAACGCGCGCGAAACTTTTTACCCGAATTGTTTTGTACACCCTTAAAATGAAGTTTATTATAAAAAAATAATAATATTTATGTCGAATACGGTTGTGGGTAAAGTATCGACGTCTTATCGAGAGTGTCCTTTTTTGTGTTGGCGATATTTTTAGACGAAACCCGTATCAATGTCACGTTCGGAATCGAACGTTTTCGACACTCGAAGGGCAGTTTTTTCTTCGTATGAATGTAAAAAATGTGGAGATTCTCGAATGCGTGATTCAATGTCGTTTCGTTATAATATTGTATAGACGGAGAGAGATAATCGCAGCTCAATTGCTTCTCTTGCGAGCATCATCATTTTCAATTATATAGAATTTAACATTGTTTACAACCTCGCGAGTGTATTTAGAAGACACGCACTGGAACAAAATTGTTTACACACAATTTCAATACAGTAGTCTTCTGATTTTTCGATCTGATAAAACATTTATATTATTATTTTTATAAAAAAAATCATAAACGCCTCCATCTATTAGATATCAAATGATTACGCATAACGAAAAAAATACAGCACTGAATTATTTAAAAAAATATTTATTTTGATTCACAAATCCGTTGATACACTACTCGAGTTTGCGTGTGCGTACTTTGCGATGATCATGCAGAACGATCGGTTTGCAGCCATCCACACAAAACGTACCCGATTGCCTTTCATGGCGAAAGCGTGATGATATCATGTCGTCCGAACGTCCTCATGGCTTTATTTTTCGTTTTCCTCTCATAAATATATATGCACAACGATCCTATGGGTGATCTATGAGCCTTCCGCATTTGGTAGGCGCGCAGATTCACGTCCCACTCGCGTCACGGTCCTTATGCGAACGTTATGGTACGTTATTGTAGGAGACGTCACTTCCGGAGTTGTCCAGTGGGAAAATTTCGGATTATGGGTTCGAGGTGCAATGTCCGAAAAATTGGGCAAAAATGTATTAATTTGTGATGATTTTTTATGGATATATGTATATGTAAATTTGGGTTATGAGTATTGTTTAGGAATTATCATTGTCATCATATAAATACCGGACATAAGTTAGAAATATGTTCTATTTGCCAACGCCCATGTTTTGAAATGTGATCGAAGTGTCCAAAATCGGTTTTTAATAGTGTATATCAACAAAGAACTTGTATTGATTATGTACATATATGCACATAAGGTTTTTGTCAAAAAAATTCCCGTAGTTGTGTCACTACAGAAATTTCTTGACAAAAACCGTTGTATCTCAAAATCTTAAAAAATTCGCCCTTATTTATGTCTGGTATTTATATGTAACTGATCGTTTCGATATTTCATCATTTGGGCATTTAAAAATGGAAAAGTCGCTTTGGATGAATATGAACAAAAACCAATCTTATATCAAATGAATTCATATTTTAATCGTTTAACTTCAAAGATTAACCGATTGTGAGACATTTCTACGTTTTATGAATATTTTATGTTTTAAAATTCGATGCAATTTAAAAAAAGACTGATAACAATTTAGACATCTCTCGAACGACGTATTCCCAACAACTAAATTTCTCTGCAAAGCGTTTCATCATGGCGCAATATTTTCACTTGACAAATTTAATATCGCAAAAGTAAACGCCTCACGCAATTTATCACCGACGAAGAGCGACATTCCATTCCATTCCGGCTATAAAATATTACTTTTTTTTCGGTCGTTCGCTCGTAATATTTATTGTTGTCGCACGTGCTTATGTTTGGCGAACACCCTGTAGTGGGAGTGTTCGCTAAATGGCACTTTTATTGCGCAAACGAGCCACCCGTTTTATTAACACTTTTGGTACATGAATGCAATCGTTTCCTCATAGCCAACCTTGATTGTTGCTTTATCCCTTTGTTTATTCAGGCCAGTTCTGTTTTTGATTGATATTTATGACTAGTGTCATTAGATATCATCTGTCTTCGGAAAAATTGTGTCGATACATACTTAGAATTCGTCGAATCGGTTGTTATCTGAGTTTAATTGCAAATACGTGTTGAGGTATAATTAAAATGTTAATAGTTTTTCAAATTATCAATATATCATAGTATCGAAGAGTAAATGTCAATAAAATGTATCTATATTTGTTGTTCATCGATGTCATAAGCATGACATCGTTACTACTACTATTGAATCTTATATAACATCAATTATGATGATATTTATCAACATGAAAAATATTGACTTGTCAATAAACAATCTAAATAACCTCACCTTACAACACTTAAAGCAAATTTCAATTCCACATCTTGTATAATTCACTTACTCGGCTAAGGTGACCATTATTTTTCATCCTATTATTTTGTTTTTCATATGCCTTTCATTTTATTACTGACGTACTATTTTCTTTATTTTTTGTATAGATAATTATTTTCTTTTGATCGAAATCACAAGGAATCAATTTTTATTTAATTATATACTTAATAACTCAATAAATAATGTCGATCTTTGATCGTTGCTATTCTTCAACACATACTAATAATCCCACGCATTTTTTTGTGAACTTTAAACAAAACTGAAGTAGCATTTGAAGTCGGTATCAAAATGATTTTTTCAACTTGGGACTCTTCGCCTCATTTTCTTGAATGAATTAGTTTATGATTTACAAAGTCGAACGTTGCATTTGTAGTTCTCAATGCCCTTTTTAACCACATTGTGACACTCTGATATACTTTGTAAATGGTGTAAGTCTTTCCCAACTTTACATAATTATATCGTAAGACATGTCAACTGTGATATTTTATTTTTTAATAACATCAACAAAGAAAAAAAAACTATATCAACAGATAACGCAAAATTTTTTGCGTTTTTCGTGGAAAATGTGATTACACAAATGTTGAGTAACACATATGAACTTTGAAACATTCACTTTCATATCTTCAAAAAAAAAAAATTATAATCCCAACCCTCTTTTTACACGGTTCCGAAATAACACGGTTCAAGGAAGAAGAACCGATTATTTTTTTACACGGTATAAAAAAATGTATTATTATGCAACAATAGTAAGATTCTGCGCAGGCCAGTATACTGTTATAATTATATGTATGTAAATATAGTTACTAAATAAAAGTTTTCGATGATTTTACATGGCGAATTTTTTTTTCACATTACACATTTTTCGTAAAGTATAGGTACATTTGGAGGGAAGTTCTATTTAAATATACCGATGTAACCTATCTCCAATTTTTATATGGTCACCATACATTTTTTTATACGGTAGTCTCTGGATTGTATACCTCGTGTAAAAAGAAAATTGGGCATATTTAGAACAAAATACGAACCAAAATACAATCCCTAAAGCCTACTAACACAAAATAACCCAAACCCACCAAAACACCAATAACCAAACCTGGTCACCCTACCGCAACACATAAGTTCAAAGGTCCGCACGCCCACCTAAGGCCAACGCACCCAGATCCGCACCTTTCTCCGCTTATTTTTCAGCAACCGCAATCAGCCTCGGATCGGTTAATTTTTCACGTCCTCAACCAACAAGCAGCACACCTCTGAGCGGCCCTCATGAGTCGTTTTCGCAACACCAGACCGACTCCGGGTCCAGTTTCGACGGTGGGCGTGCGGGAAACCACCTCGGCCCGATCTCTTATCGGAGATAGCCGGTCCTCTCGGTCTCTCGGCTTCTTGTCGGCGGTCACGATTTTCAATTAACACTGTCGAAACGGTTCGATGGGACGTCGATGTCTTCCGTGTGTTTGCTGGCCGATTCGGTGTCGAGATGGTGGGGAAAAGTGGGTTTTTTTGGTGGTTTTTTCGGTTCATTCAATGGATATGTCATAGTCCGAGTGTATTTTAGTCTATGTGTATTTCAGTCTATGTGTATTTCAGTCCATGTGTATTTCAATCTATGTGTGTTTCAGTGTATGTGTACTTCAGTCTATGTGTATTTCAGTCCATGTGTGTTTCAGTCTATGTGTATTTGGATTGATCATAAATATACATTTTTGGGGGTTGAGTTGAGTATTTTTGCTTCGTATATGATGATCGAAGCTCCTTTCCCCATTTACAATCTAACTTCTACCTCTTTGAGTTAGATTAGATAAGGTTCAGTTGGGTTGGGTTTTTGTGGGAATTTCTTTTGTTTTGATCGAAATTTTTGGTTGGATTGGGTCAAATATGCATGGACTAATTAATAATATACATGGTCTGCTACAGATACACAATTTTTATACTTCAAATTCAACCATCGAAAAGTATTATATTATTACCATTGTCATTGTAAACAATTAAATATTTCATTCATTACTGGGAAGTAATTAATGAAATATTTAATATTCAATACTTTAAAAAGTTTCATTTGAAGTTTGAAAGGTTGAATTCGAAGTGTAAAAACTGTAACCTGAAAATAAATCTAAAGTATTATAGAATTGATTTTCAACTAAAGAAATATATTGAAAATTTTGACATATTGATCATAGGCTTTGATTATTATCCGTAATTATGTATAATTTAAATAAATACAAGCCATTTTCATCGCATAAATTATATTTGCCAAATTGGCCGTTTATTATAATTGTCATTCGTAATGAACGAAATAAACACGTTTTTAATACTATATTTAGTAGTTCTATATCGATTTTTATTAAGTTCTGGATTCAAAATATTTCTAAAGATCTTTGTGTTTGTTTATCGTTTATATTTTGAAAAATTTAAAACTGATTTGAATTTTCAGTGCGATGTCAGTTTATATCTCAACACAATCTTTTAATCTAGTATTTAGGTCAAATATTTGTTTAGATTTAACAATGTTCTATTCTAATATTTATCTGCATTAAATTTTACTATCGCTAGTGTTGATCGTATAATAACAGTGTTCTTACTTTTATTATACGTCTGTGAATTTAATATTTATGTCAAGCAGTTAAATTTATAAATGGTTATACTTCGTTACGTAACGAAAATCAAACTGATTAAGTAAATGAATACAATTTGATTGAATTATTGTAAAAGTACAAAACGATGAAAGTTCAGAATATATTTAATTGTAAGATAGTTGTTATTTTATTTACTTACCTGCATCTATAGTTCATCAATCACGTGATTCAATCTAGATCTTGCACAACAACATTTCGATACAACTAACAGATACTTCAATCAAATTCAACTAACTATTCTTAACAAACTCACATTGTACGCATTCAAAGAATAACGGCAATTATTCTGATAAAATCATCGATACTCAAAAAATTCTACTTTAGAATGTAAAAAACTGATTAAATCTTTGTTTTGTAACCCTTTTTTTCAAAAACTAACAAAAGCATTTATTAAACGTGCGACAATGTATACTTTCACTTTATAAAATTTGCAACAGCCTTTTTATCAACGTCAACAATAGCACCATTATGCAACATTCAACGTGTCGTGTTTGTTGTTTTTTTTCAGATATATCGTACCGATTGTATTGTCTGAAAAAGCGTGGTTTTTCCATATGTATTTTTCCGAAAATTTAAATTAAAGTATTTTATGAACATTTTGAAGAAAGTGCAATAATACCATTGCGGATGTTGCACAAAACCCACGCCCGATGACTGCGCTCTTTCGCAATACACATGCACTCATGTTTCTCAATTCATATCGATTATTTATATTATAAATAATTTATATTCAAACCGTATCGAAGGGAAGCTCACTGTATATATTTTTCAATCAAAATTAATCAAGCGACCCGAACAGACAACAAAAACTTTCCACGAAAACTCCCCGAGACACGAACGTCCTTCACATCAGAAAAAAATTCAATTTGCCACACACGGCGGTAAATTTGCATGATTTACGAGCAATTTCTGCAAAAGTCCCCATTGAATTATTGAGACAAAGTACGGTCAACCCGAACCGAACCCGACAGGCCAACCCCCTCGCTGACCTTTCCCTCTCGCCGACCTTGCCTTCGTTCTTTCCGCGGTTCCTTTTCGGCCATAATCCGATTGCGGGGGAGGGCTTCCTCTGCAGATTTCTGGAATCTCTGCCACCTCCGGCTTGTCCCGGGATACCAGTTTTCCCACGCAGGTTCGCCGGCGAGTCCTATTGCGGAATCGCATAGCTCTCTGGCTAATTCTGCGCCGGTGCACTCCGAGGTCTTCGAACCCGATGGTGGAATATGTGGAACGATGGTGATGGTGGAATATATGGGCGAATCGGCCATGCCCAAGGCCTGCGATGTTTTGTCGATGGGGGTTTTATGGCGGTTTGTGCGGAAGTTTCGGTTTTTTTCTATGGCGAAGTTTTGTGTGTCGAAAGCGGCACGCGATGCGGGTTTGGTTATAAATTTTCTATTATGCGAGATATGGCGGGTTGCAGATTTCTTCGCGTTTTCTTGTAAGTTGTTTATTGGGTTCGTGTGAAGGTTGGTTTTTGCAATTTTTGCGAAGTCGGAATTTGCCGCAGCGGTTCGTGTGTGTTTCGTGAAAAAGTTGTGTTTTTTTATTTTCGAAAGATCATTTCCACATAAAAAGTTCAATATTTTTTTTTAATATTGAAAACATTCACTTACCAATAATGTTTCGATTCAATTTCATATGAAACGAATCCTGAATGATTTGTACTTCATTTGACTTTTCGATTAATTTGCGTTGAAAATTTTCGAGGGTTCGTTCTTTGATTTACATCGAATTATTTTTAATTCGAACTTTGTATTTCAAAATCCAAATTGAAAGTTTCATTTTCCATGATATTTAATATAACACGTCGTTAGCATGCTCTCGTTTCGCTTTTAATTGAACCGGTGTCCTTTTTCGCCGCAATAATAATTCAAGCGAATTTGCCGTTGCAAAACGCTCGTTCGCAACGCAGCACTTCAAAAAATCGTATATATACGCTTTTTTTAATATTATGCCGCCGTTGATTTATGTACTTCGGACCGTTTAAGCTTTTCAATATATTAAAAAATATATACATATATTCGAAAACCCTCCGCATACGAAATTAAGCAATTAAATCCGGCGAAGGGCTTGTCCGCGCATCGATCAATTATCGCCGCGTTTGTTACTCAATAAACTGAATATTACGCTTTAAATTATTGCACAATTATATTTTGCGAATCGAATTTATATGCGTACACGCCCAAAAACGAGCCCGAATATTCCGCCCACAAGCCTCCACGCAACGACGCATTCAAATGTTAATTTCGCTTCCCAATTACGTGCACAATACTGGTGGCAATTGTCAACGTGTGTTTTGAGGACGTGTCCCGACAACAAACTCGGATTTATAAACAGTTAATGGTGGTAGTTCGAAATGGATATAAATTTCGAGAATTCAATTAAGAAAACGTTTCGAAACTGAATAATGTGACCGGCCGCTAAATCAAGTACATTCAAATTTTGTATCAAATATATTTTTTTTCATGTCAGTGTCGACTGGTTTTATATTTTTGCACATCCAACTGATCGAATATCCATCAATGTACCTGTATACAAAAAATTTAATGAATCAAATTAACCTTCAGAACGATCCTCGCTTTGACAATCGCAAAAAAATCACATTCCGATCGCATTCGTCAAACGATTGATTATGCATTTACACGTTGGATTGTGAATCGAAAAAAAAGCACATTCTAAACGTTTTTATCGAACAATTAATTATACGTTAGCGCATTAGAATGTGATTATAGTTGAAAAAAACGTGCATTCGTTTAACTGTTATGACGTCGAACGCGGGAATGTGATTGATGAATCTTATTAAAAAGGTGCATTCGTATCTCGTGTATCTAACGAATTATGTCGGTATTAATTAAAACGATTCATATAAATTGTAAACGAACTCCTGTTGAAATATTTTGACGGTTAATTACACGAATTAATTATTCTAATGATCGCTTTGTGAACATGTACGTGCGTATCTTTCATTTTTATTGATGTTTACCGAATGTGAATTCAATACGAAAAAACTTTGGTTATCAAAAGTTTAAATAGCATCCGCTCGACATGATTTTTCCAATATCGAAAATCCCCGAGGACATAATTAACCCTACGCTTTTGAACCGTACAAAAATAAACTCGGTACGTTTTCAATTAAAACTTTCGACGACGATTTTTTTTTTAATAATATCATACATATTTTTCGGACCGCATAGATTGTAATATTTATTTTATATTTTGTATATTATTATCTCAATAGAATAGATACGAATAGTTTCGCATGAGTGAGTGTGTCTGCCCAGTCAGTAGGTACAAACAATCGGTTTCGATGTTTACGATTTGCATACCGCACGCAGGCTGGTCTATGTTTCTCAAAATGTTTATTTTTATTATTAGATTCGAGAAATATTCGATTTTTTTTAACCATACGCACAATGTTGATGTGAATTCATCGAATTCACATCGATAATATTAATAAAAAAATATTTTAAAAATTCAAAAGTGAATGTAAATAGACGACAATGAAGATATCGTTTGCATTAAATGATGATGAGACACGGACATACGTTTTTAAAATAAACTTTCGCATTTTACAAAGTCGTAAGATAAGATTCATTATGGTTCTCCGAAGCGTGCGCGTGGTAGGGAACGTCGTTCGAGGAAACGCATCGTATGCAATTGCCATACAATTTATCGCATCGTTTGTTTTGATTGTCATTGTCTCAATAATGCTGAATCTCTAACCCTTTGACGACCATATTACCGTACGTCGACAACGGCCATAAAATAAATTTGAATATTTCATCGACTTTCGACCCGACGCTTATCTGATCTGCGGTGCATTAAAATTTGAACACCGGTTTGTTTTTTTATATCGAAAAGTATCTAAATGATAATTTGAACAATATCAAATTGATCAAATCGATTCGATATATCATATTACAAGCGTTAAAATTTTTCGAATAAATATTTTCGCTAATTAATCTCAATTTTCAGTGAAATAAAAACTTAATACTAAAAATTTGATTTATAAGAAGAAAATTTCTGAATATTAAGACTCCAGTGTACCCCGCCTTATCATCGTTCATTATTTGTTCAGCGTTTTTTAATTGAGGACCGCTCGTCGTTCGAGACGGTCGCGTTCCACTCGCTCCTCATATTTATCATCGATCATTGATCTTCGGATTATAGATCATCTCACGTGGTGCATAATAATCGATTAACTGAACCAAAGTTTGTGTTTTGTGATGTGTGAAGTTCGCTGAAAATTCGCGATGGCCATGCTGATTACGAGATACACTTCTATATTGCTCGAAAGCGCCAAAAAGTCGAATTCGAAAAAGTCACACTTCGAAGAACTGAAGAGCAGGAAGAGGACCATTTCTTCGTCTAGCAGTGAAAGGTAATCGTTGAATTTATTCTATAAATGGGTTAGTAATAGTCCGTCTAATGATCGCTTAACTTTAGTGGAAATTAGTATGTTTCATAATTTTGAATCGTTTATTATGGAATTGTATGATGGATGGTTCGGCACGTATGCCGTTTGCGTGCTAAAAGCACTTTCGTTCGAGAAATCCCGGGAATGACATGAGCTCGTCTCGCAGACTATTCCCTGAAGATTTCCTGATCCACGTCACGTGCTGCAGCGTGTTCCAGGATAACCACAGGACGTCACGTTTCACTTCGCAATGGGAAATCACTGCCAAGTCATACGTATTACGCCATGGTTAATCCCATACAACTCGAGAGTGTAATGGGGGTGTAGTGTTTAGGGTTGTTTTCTGTTTTGAGGGTGTCCGTTTATTTATTTATATGAAAAAAATTGATGAATACGATGCTCGTCACTTTGATATAATCTTGAATTTATACAAATTTGAAATCGATTCTTTGTGAAAAATATGTTGCATGTGGTATGAAATTTTGGTTTTTGTAATCATGATTTATACGTTGTGTTGATTTTCAGAAAATTAATCAGAGTATTAATTGTTAATACTAAATCGAGATTATCTTACTGGCGCTATTACAATAAAGAGAAAAAAAGTGAGATAATATTTTTTTCTGAAAAATAGATTGATATGATTTGTATTACTCTTAAATCGATCATGATTAGTATTTTTAACAGGAAATATAATTTTTATTTTTAATTGAAAAAAATATGAATAATTGCATAATAATTTAGAAGTCTTCACTTTTATGATACTAATTGGATTAATCTATCGATAAATATAAGTTTTATAACACGAAAAGTTCTCTATAATATAACAAACTGTACAGCGATGATAATATTTCACAATCAGATTATGCTCACAATAGACACGCTCGGAAAAATCACGAAAACTCTGCATTATAGTGAAACATAGTGCATAAATCTTTTTTGTTTTATTTTACTCTACCATTAAAAATAGAAAACGATCATTAACGTCCATCAATTAAAATAAATAAATAAATCGTACATGACGATCATCCAACATGATCATGTCATACTTTAATATCGTTTCTTCTTCGATAACAATCAGAGTGGAAACGAATCACATAGATTGATTGACGATCAACTTTGTAAATGCAACATTGGCAATCATTACATATATTTTTTTAATTTTTGTGATTGTATAAAGATGGCACTAATAATTTGCTATATACGTACATTATATTTTAATAATTAATATTGAGAAAATATCTATAAAAAATCGAATCAAATACGTTGTTTGAACACTCTCGTATTAAAAACCCTTTCGCGACCGACATTTTCAATCAACCGACCATCTTAACTCCTATTAAAACCAAACCGAACCGACACACTTCTAGAGGCCACTCAAAGTAATGGTAGCAAAGTGCTCTTACAGAATCACAACTTGAAATCCGAGCAACTTCACTTGGACACGTACGTTTCCAATTCGCAGGTGTCGCCCAATTAGGCCTCAGAGGGGAACTCAAGATTGACACTTGTGGACGTCTAACGTAATGAGTTCGGGTTGTTTTAATCGAACAATTCCGAAAATAAGATACCGATTCTATTGTCAAAAGTATCATTAACAACTTTTTTCAATTACACTCCTCTAGAGACATCGCAATTGGCGCACGTTCGCGAAAAGGTCAAAAGAAAGTGAAAAGACGACTCGAAACCACCTCGGATAAGCACGCCCGTCCAATTCGCCGGGCCGAGTTTCCCGGGATGAATTTCCCGGGATTCGATGTTTTTGCGGTGCGGCCATCTATCGACGTTAATTGGGTCACGTGCCGCGTATAAAACTCGCCGTTTTAACCCTTGCTAGACCGTCGGTGAATTTATTGCGGTTGCATCCCTGGAGCCGGTGTGAATAAATGATTCCGAAAGATTTTCGATAGCGCCGTGATGGAGTTGTGAATTTTAAGTGATTATTATAAGTTGATTGATTGGAAATTTTAATTAATTTCGTAGTACGTGTGGGGGTTTTTGATAAGGTTGAAGTTTCGATGGCTTAGTACAATTTTTACTCGTGAAATTGGACCTTTTACACTTTAAATCAAAAATAATTCATAGTAAGTAATTTCATTGATTACTATGCAGTGGTCTTAATAATACTTTCCTATAGTTGAATTTGAAGTGTAAAAAGACTATATTGATTTTGATTCTAATTTTTTATTGAAGTTAGATTCTTTTTGGCTCGATTGGAAGATGAATGTGGTCGTGTATTATCAAAAAATAGTTTCATTTTTTATTCAGCACCTTGAAGGGAAAAAGTAAAACGAATATAATACAAGTAGCATCATAATGACAATTAACTTTAAATTAAAATATTGTATTGTAGTCATCCTATGATTTGAATTGCATTTCTTGATACTACAATTATCATTTCGAAGACCTTAAATAACAGTCTTTTATCCTTACCAATTAAGAAAAGGGTTGAATTAAACGACCATTTACGTTTATAGATACTATTTAGCTTATTCGGTCACGTTTCACTTAACGAGTCAATCCCATTATTGCCTAAATAATTATGGGATCAATTTAAACGTGCATTTTATAAAATAAATGTGCATTTATCCTGAGCGTTTAATAAAATTTGTGTGCATTAAAAAATAATATGTACATTTTGCACGAGAATTGAAATGTGAGTATTCGAAAAATTACATTGGTCATCGGAAAAAATATCTGTACCTTAAAACAAATAAAACGTGCATTAGAATTAATATAAATGAAGATCGGAAACGCCGTAAAAATGAATAGTGCAAAATACCACTATTTATAAACTTTCATTATATAATCAAAAATGGACCAAATTTTTGAAATCTGTTTAAAATTAAATTAAATTAAAATTTTAACAAAAGGAAACGTTGGCAGTTGACAGTTGTATTGTATTGTCTATGAAAAAAAAATACTCTGGCGATGTTGCCACCTCTCGATCATTTCAATACACAAACTATTTTTTTCATTGCTAATTTCATATTTTTCAATGCTCATTTTTTAATACACAAAAAAATTATCATTGTACATTACAAATAAAACGACGCTCAATACGAGATTCTTCAATGCACATCATATATTATTTTAATGCACAAATAATTAATTTTAAAGCACAACCTATACTTTTTCAATGCAATAATAATCATTATTACAACTGCATACATTCAACACAAATAAAATACAACAATACATCATTCGATCAATCCACATTTCCCAATCGCAAAACAACAACATCAATCCACGATCGAAACCACCATCCACTTTCAATAAATTCGATACGTCTTATCGGGTATCTCGTTTCGGGGTGTCGATGAAGTGCACGCAACTCTTTTTGAGTGGGTCGTTTTTTACGACCGAATTTACGGACCCAATGAGGGCTTACTTCGAGTCGCGTGCCAAAAGTGCCGTTTTTTTGCAGGCTGTTAACCCTTCGGTGACCGACGGCGCTTTTTCTGCAGCGTGCGCGATTTTGAGTGCTTTAGTGTCGGCCGTATAAAGGGAGAGTTCGTTTTCGAAAACGGTTCGGTGAAGATTTTTGAATGGTCGTTGTCGGAATCGATACTTGTCGTTTTGGGGATTTTTTGAAATTGTTTTGTCGTTTGAATGGTTTTTTATTGTTTTGGATTCGGAGACTTGTTGATCGGTTTCGCAAGTCATCGAAATTTAAGAAATATGTGAAAAAGTATGAAATACGTTTTTTTGTAAGTTTATCAATAAAAAAGTATGAATTGAAACGGTTTTCTATTATATTTTTTTGTCATTTTTGTAATAATCGTTGAGTATGTTTCATCAATATCAAATACGCTTTCATTATTTAAACTTACGATGACTATGTCAATAAAATCTTATTCATTCAACTCAGTTCTTCAAATAATTTTATAATTTCTTCGAACTAAATAAACACAGATGTTCAAATTCCATTTAAATGTACACAATTCTTCATTAATCATAAGGCAAAGAACAAAAAAAATTTTTTTCTATCCAAACCCAAAACAATATGATTTTATCCATACTTACATTATGAAATATCTTCAACGATTTCTCATAATATTACATATTAACTATTGATATCAATCAAGCAATATTCCAAAACGAAAATGACATTCTGAACGATTTTATCACATCGAAACGACAATCCCACCATATATACATTTCGATGAAATCCAACCGCATCGCAGTATTTCAACACGTGTGAAATCGAATATTCGCGCATCGGATTCGAATTTAATTCTAGCGGCTAATCGAAAAGTGCGCCTCTCGTCGAAGAGACCTCTTTTTGTGCCCTTTGTCGTCTGCCACGCGAACCATGAAGGGTTGGGGCTGAAATCTGAACACTTTCAGGACACGGACTGAAACAGGGAGTGCTGATCCTTCTTCTTCTCTGTGTTTACATTAGTAGACGTTCCGTCCAATTAACTCGCCGTGTTTAGTTCGATTCGCGTCGTTTCCGTTCGGTTCTAAACATTGGATGTTCTATGTGAGTTTGATTTTTTAATTAATATCAATTGATTGTTTGATTTCGGAAAAGTAAATAAATTTTTGAGTTATCGTTTTTTTGTTAAACAAGATTTTTCTTTTTCATACTGTCTTTGATCAGTGAAATATAGCCCTATTCATTTACTATGTCATATTTCGTTTAACTTCTTTGATCAGTAGATTTTCGTTAATTTATTTAACAAGATCAAACAAATACTGAAAATAATAAAAGGACCTAAGTGCCAAAAACTCCAAAATCGATTTTATGACAGAAGTACGTTCTATAATGTTATACAGAGTGGTCCAAAGGTTTCAGTAAAACTTTAAAGAGACTATAGATCGTGTTATTTGGAATATTTTCAACCAAACATCTCTAAACTATTACTATCATATTATACTTCAGTATTTTTTTCGATAACTAGTTTTTTATAACTAATTGTAAGTTTCTAGCTGTTGTAGATTTTTGTAGTTATTTCTAAATAGAATCCTTAAATAAGGATTAAATACATAGTAAACAAACAAAAAAAAGGTTTGTCTCCTATATTATCTTTCATTTGGAAATTATTAGTGTTACAAATGTAAAATTTTGGATCATTTCTTAAAAATCAAAAAAATAATAATATAATAACAACTCAAAAACTATGATACTTTCAATAACGGTTTATTTGGTTTAAAATGTTCTAAATAACATCACCTTTCACCTCTTTAAGGCTTTATGGAGACCTTTGGACCATCCTGTATAAGTCAACAACAATGTTTTAAAATATGAACTAAACTCTCGTAATTTCTAAAATAAAAACCAATGTATCTCAAAATCTAAAAATTGGCACTCATGTCTTTTTTGTATCCCGTATTCAAATTACATACGGCTAAATTTAAAACCATTATTTAATTTGAGAAAATAAAAATAATAAATTCTTTTCATGAAACTTATACATAGTGAAAACTGAAACTGTATGTCTATTAAACGCCTATTGCAAACTGTTTCGAACGATCTGGATATTGCCGTACGTTGTTTCAGTTTGGCACACGTGTGGAGTTTTTCAGCGAATTACCGTGACGGTCGTTAAACGTAACGCGCATGTGGGAAAACTGGTTAATGGCGCACTTAGGATGGTCAGTCGTCTGAAATTATGCTGAAAGGAGCTCGATCGTTAAACGTGGATGTTGCTTGTTTCGCAATAAGGTGGACACTACTTTTATATCGGATATGTGTGTGCGTCGTATTAAATTTTTATGTTATTCGATGCTTTTCCGATATTATCAGGAATTGAAATTTTTCGTTGAAATTCTGTTGCAATTTCAATGTGAAATATATAATAAGATGTGTGATTTCATATATGGAAATTTCATATTGCGCCTCGGCAAGGACAGTGATAAATTCAAAATGTAAATTCTATAAAATATACTTCTGCATTATTAAACCGCATGAGTGAAAATATAGTCTGAAACTATTCTATGAAACTTTTGAACAAGCGCATATAAGATATAAAGATTTTAAAATAAAACATCTTATATTTCCAAACAACACAAAAATATACATATTTATATCACAACAAATTTTCTCAAACATATTTCACATAGAACACTACGAACCTAGAACATCTGACTTCCGAAGACGTCGCAGCATAATGTAATCACAAATCGGATTTCAAATGTAATTGAACCGCTTCGACTCGCTGCCATTCTGCTCTTCAAAGCCTCGAAGACAAAATGACCACGCCAAAGGGAAATGAAACTAATCAAAATATACGTATTTGTGTCCTCCGACACACAAGTCCGAAATGAAAAGTGGCGTTTGAAGCGGTGACGTCACGCGTAAAGTTTGTCCCTCTGTGCAAACAATCTCCTCTGATGAAAAACGAAAATTAGTAAAATTTATATTTTCCGTATGAATTAATTCCCGTCTTGTAACCCCTCATTTTTCCCTGGGCGAAGATACACAATTTTACTTTTTAATTTCGTTTCCGCTTTTTTTTTTATCTTCCATGCGCAAGCAATGCTGAGCAAACTCGTCGGTTTCCTTTTTTTTGTTTCTGTCTTCGAGCAATCATTACGATTCCGGGACGGTAGCGTTTCCAATTAAAAATCTCATCTCCTCAATTTGGAATAAAAAAATAATAATATGAAAAGAGTGTTCTACGAGTGAGCCCTCTTAGAAGAGCGGGGACATGGCCGAGGAACGCTCGATTATGCTCCCGAATTAAATTACATCTGATATTCGATGGGGAGGGCAAAATCTGAATCCACTATGGAAATCAAATATTCAAAATTTTACGTTTATAAGTGAGCTTTGTTACTTTTTAATCAGTTCAAAGTTTGAGCCTGTTTCACCTTTCCGTCGGACGTGATAATAATCAACGGTCCGCGATGAAAAATGGGCGAAATTTTCTTTATGAATAATTGTCCCGGGGAATTTTCCGTGGAAAATTATTACCGTTTCCACTTGTATGCATCTCTAAACGGGGAGGCGCTTCGGAAACTCTCGAAAATTCTCCGTTAAATTATTTTAACGTTCTTTTCGAAAGTATCACGGAGCGAAAAAAGATTTTTTTTCATTCATCGAAAAACTCTCTGCTTTCGACTCTTTAATGAGTTCGGACTTTCATAGAACTGTGAGCTAGTAAGATTTTTTTTTTGAATTCTTAATGAAAATTTACCGTATTCAAATAATCGCATTTTTTTTCATAAAAATCGCGTGGTTTGAATAAAATTTTATAAATTTTTTTAATTGATATCTTATATGTATAATATTTTAACCTTTTTTTATTTTGTTTCAGGTGAGTTTTTCAACATATTTTGCCATCCATCCAAAAACTAGATCTACATATTTGATAACGTACGTATCTGAAAAATATTCATTAGTAAACACATTCTCATAAAAACTATTTTCATTACCACACCCACAATCGAAGTGGGTGGTCCATTATAAACTAAGCAAAAAATAATCGTTAAAAAAAACCTAACGCGATATAATAATATGCCAAATAAAAGATTAACGAACGTTCAGAACAGATCTGCATATTTCATACGATAGATAACGAACCGGAACGGACCTACGATTCGAATATGAATTTTCCCGCTCTTTGTCGCGATATCGTCTCAATGGTACCATTGTAAGCGACATGTGGAGTTTATGGCCGGATTTCGGGCCGTATTGAGTCGCTCAAACTGTTAACCCTTTACTTGATGAATAGGGTAACATATGACACAAGTTGATGCTTTCTATGAATCAATTAATTTAGATTTTAATAATCAATCGTCATTATTTGAAATGTTCTGATTATTGAAATATTTCTTTGAATTAATTATTATTTTTTTAATCTATGTAATACTAACGATTCATTTTCATAAATTATTTAAAATATTTTATGAATAAAAAAAATTAAATTTTATCGTGGAAAGGTTAAGCATGTGCACGATTTCCAGACGGAATTCGCATTATCGCCTAGATTCTGGAATATATCATATCCGAACGAGGAATATATCACATCACCTTTAACGTTATAATTCACAATGCCCCTGGGTTACATTTGTTCACTTCTGAATTTAATTAAACCGCTGTACGTTTGTGCAGAACTGTTCAATCTGGCGGGTCGAGTTTAACGTTCTGTATACGTCAATTTTCATTATGAATTCGGTCTGGTTCGAGGGACGAATGTCGAATGAGGATTAAAGACTGTCTCCAGTCTAAGTTTAGAGTCGGAGATATTAGAAGGTGGTTACTTTGCTCCAAATTAATCGTTGCGTAATGGTGATTGATGTAAGAGTTGTTTAAATCTGAACAGACAAAGCGTATATTTTTGGCTTGTTGTTCTCGATGAGTGTCAATGGATCGAATTACTTTGGTATGTCGATTTGAAGTTTTTTTTATTTGGAAGTGTAATTTTCATCGTCTTATATAACATCGCTTGTATAATACAGTTTTTACACTTCAAATTTGACGTTTTACGCTTCAAATTGGACATTTTACATTTCAAATTCAATAAATTAACAAGAATTCATAGTAACGAATTTCATCGATTACTATGATAACGGTCATGATAATACTTTCTTATAGTCCAATTTGAAGTGGAAAACGTCGAATTTGAAGTATGTATTTACACTTCAAATTCTGTATGTTATCTCTGATACCATTAAAAGTTTAATTCCTTTTTCCTTTTATTTTAAAAAGAAAATCTCAAAGAATTGATTTCTAAATTAATTCTATATCAAATAATTTCAGATCACATCTATCTAATGACCACGTAATATAACGCTCAACTTCAATAACCAATAAAATAATTTCAAATCATCGAACATCCACATCTATAACATAAATCATAAATTAATACAGCTATTTTTCCCTTCGACCCATCAATCATTGGACCCAGCCGAAATCACATACCAATGAAACGATCCAAATTCGCGTCAACAGACCTGATGCAGCCTCAAGGTCGTCAGTCATATTCAACAAGACGTCACTTCGAATAAAGCGACTCGTCATTTAATTACACGGACGTGTTTTGCGTGCCCCGATTCGTCCCCGGAGGGTTTAACCCTCTTCTCCCGGCGCTCTTTGCATTATATTAAATTATATTATTGTGTATTATATTTGAGCGTATCATTGTGTGTTATATTGTTCGGATTCTAAGGGCTCGAGCCTTTAGGAACAGCCGTTGCAGTGCACGCCCATTCAATTTAGTCTGGTGCATGCATTGAGTCATATGTGTTCAATCTTGTGTCATTTGATTGTTATTTTAAGATTTTTATATTATGAAATTTTTAGTATGAGAAGAAATTTTCGAAAAATTAGTGCCCTCTATGTGTCGTTTGTGATAATAGAAGTGTTGAATAAAAAAATAATGAATTAGTATTTTCTACTAAATACACGAATTTAAAGTAATAGAAAATTAAGATTTTAATCAAATTTTATACGATACATAGGTACATAAAGTTTATTGGTTGTAAAACGTTGATTACTCCTGTTCTAAGCATGGCCCCTAAGTGCGAGTCCCATTGTGCATATGAGCTCTTAATTAAAGGGTAATTAGCGTTCTGCGGATCCGAAATGACTCGATTCGATTTCCGAATTCCAACCGTCGTCTGTTGGTCTAGGATTTACAAGTCGTTTCCGCATAAAAAAGCTTAATTATTTAATCAGCGCCCGTTTGAAAGTGCGCCCCTTCTAAAACTTTCTCATTAAAAGTTTCACGGGGAATTTCTCCTTTAGACTCGCATAAACTTCGTTATGACTTTTTCAAGGTTTGCGGTTGAAATTTTAATGATTAATCTCCTTTTTTAATAAATAACCACTCCGAAAACGCGCTTTTAACATCCCGCTTACAAACACGACCTTCCAAACCGCAAATTCTACCCAACCCTTCGAACAACCCAACTGACGTCCAATCACAAAAACCGAACCGATCACAACTACCCGTCGATCAAAAGCCAACGAGCTCCCGAATCCGATCGAAAGCTCCAAATCGCCAATCCGAAAATTCGCAGACATCCACAATCCTCCGATCGAGTAACGAAAGCAATTTTCTTGTGACCGATTCGTGCCGGAGTGGTGTGGGGTGACACGGCGCCGATTAATTCAATTTGTGCCCCGATAGGCGCCCCCGCCACTGTGGGGGTGCTGCGCCCCCTGGGGGCCCCGGGGACCCGCCCCCGATCCTCGAAATTGGATATCTGAGCCCCCACTGTCCGGCCGGTGTCCGGAAAAGTTTCTGGATCTGTGTAGACGTGGATGTCTCGTCTTGTCTCGTCTCGGGTTTCTCGGGAATTCGCTATTGCTAGTTGGGACTTAAGAATTGTTTTTCGTTGATGTGCTCAAAGTTTTTTTATGTCATATGTAGCTTAAATAGCGTCAATTATAGAAAATAAATGATGTGTTATTGAATGTTTGGAAATTTTTCCTTATCACAGGTATCCATTACTTGGAGATATTATAAAAAGATAACTCTTAATGAATTTCGATATTTTTAAATGTTTACAAATTAATGACACATCTATTCAAATATCGATAATATCTACTACACATTGTTTAACTTCAGTAATTGGTAAAAAAAATTTACATTTAACAAATTTAAATTATCTAACTATTATATCATTACTTAATTTTTCCTCTTTATATTTAACGTACATTTGACTCAAAAAGTTAGATTGTTATAATTTTTGTGAAAACATAAAATAAAAACATTGCATCCAATTAAAACAAACTAGCTCAATGACAAAAGTACAAAATAAATCATCTTCATGACGAACAACTTATTTTTCGACCGCAAATGTGACCCGCATACAATCTTTTCCGACATTGAAACAAATTATAAATAGACTAGGAAATATATGTCGAGCTAGTGATAAATAATTTTTCTATAGACATTAGATTCGGTAGTTTCGTTGAGGATACACATTATGTAAAATGCGGGCTTTGAGATCGAATCTATATAACAGAAATGTTAAAGCGAAAATATTCCAGAACGAAAATTGCCCGCATACTGAAACGGTCTTTAAAAATCATTAAGACATTCCGAATATCTCGATCGTATTGAAAGTGAAATCTTAATGTATCCGAGCATTATAATATTCGAATTTCCTTATGTGATTTCGCTTATTATATTTTAATCTAATTTTATAAATTCATTCTATATCGATTCTAAAATTTAACCGTTTTTGAAACAGTTTGCATTAATCTATCTATCTAACTCAAACGGCTTTGAAACCCGGAGAAACTAACAATAAGTAAGCGTTTAGTTTTTCAATATAGTTTCGCATTTCAGTTTTTTCTATCGATCGCCATACAAATTATGATGGTGTTCGGAAAATGTAAGTGCACTTTAGTGAGTGAGTGCTCTTAAACTGCACTCACACTTCACGAACACCTTTACGAACCGTCGGCGTCACGATTGATTGTGACAATAATTACAATCGATACACAATTTATTTTCACTGAGTCCCGAGCACGCCGGGTACAAGTCGCTAGTAGTTTATAGTAGTCATTAAAACACTATTTGAATATTTTGAAGTGAACCAACTTAACCATTACCGAAAATATTCTTAACACATCCAGTTTCCGAATTCAACGTTTAAACTATGCTTATTTAATTTGCGAATATTCAGAACCGCATAATATACTGTTATTGTTATGATACGTGAGAGTTCTCTTCTGCAATTGCCAAGTTGCACGCGGAATATTATAGCTTTATTGCTTTACGACGTTTTATTGTCCTGAAATTCACTGAGCGTTTTCTTATCCACGTCCAATTTTGACAACGGCCATTCAAAAGCGCGTTTCAGTTTTCAGCCATAAAACGTCTCGTGTGGGTACGTATTTGTTATATTATTATACGATGCGAAAGTGCAGTCGGTTTTTAACTGTCGAAAGCTGCGATAAAGTGATTTGATTATGTATTACTGTTTTTTTTCTTAAACGATTGCGCGAATGTTGTGTTGAAAAGTGGCGATTTATTGTGGCTTTTAAATTTCGGTTTTATGGCATAATAAAGTTTGGTGTCGGCGATAACAATATTGTTCATTTGTTGCGATGCAGTTTCGATTTTTTTTATCTGTGTGTTGATTGTGTAATCGTCTTTATTAGGAAGTTTGCGCTAAATAGATAAAACGTTTTTTTTATCGGGACCGATGTGTCGATTTTTTTATGGTTCATAATAATTTCATCATTTTATTTCAAACGATTCATTGAACTCGTTGCAATTATATTGCATCTTCGTTTCAAAACGAATGACTTGTTCTATGAATTTAAATTAATTGAATATGAATTGATCATACTAAAAAAGAATGCATAGTCAATAATACAATAGTGTTAAAAATCCGTAATATGTTGTATATTTTAGTTAGAAGTTAGAACTATCCAATTTTTATCAAATTTAAATTATATTTATAAATAATGTATTTTTAATTAAAATTGAAAAAATAATCAAAAAAATATAATATTTACAAATCCTGTAAGTAATGTCGTATTTTTTATGATCTTTTTCGATCCTCAGTTGTCATGATCTTGCGCTATCAGATTACTGCAATTTTTTCAAGTCATTACAAAATTATTTGAATGGGAAAATTTTTTTTAATGCAAAAGAGATGAAAAAAGGACTTTCCGAATATTTTGATTCATAACAAAAAGGTGGACAGAAGTATTAAATAATAGTACAAATTATATTTTAAATTAATAAAGGTTTTATTGAAAATTTAATCTATAATTCAAAATACAATAAGACATTCGGGATAGCATAGTACATATAATAAAAGAACCTAACACTACATATTAACACTTAAAACATAATTCATAATACTTTAATTTCACAAATCATTTCATTTACAAACGTATGAACATCAATTTTCAAATTTATACCCCACGAACCATAAAATTTTCAAACAAAATCCACAATTTTTCAAACGCATACGAAATCCATATTCACGAAACACCCAAAACTGCAAAAACGTTCGGCAAACATTGACTCGGATTGCATTATATGCGCCGCGTGCGCGTAACGATTGCACTTTAACGAACGTGCAAATTTCCGAATTCGTATCGCATTGCGAAAATCGAGATCCGATAATGGCCGGCCGGGGACGTGTTATGATGCGATTTTCCGCCCGAAAAAAAAACTACGAAATTTGCAAATCGGTTTTCGTTTCGAAACGTTTTTTCATCGTTTTTCGAGTTCAAGTTCGGTCGGTTTAGTGTTTTTGACGATTGTGCTCAGTGCGATAAGGATTCGGATAAATCGTGACCCCTGAGACCTTCGGATGTTTCGGCGATGATTATTGATTTATTTTTAAATTGTGTCGATAGTGAATTTTGTAGTATTTGTATTTAGGATTGTCGATTCAGTGGTATCGAAATGAAGGATAATTTATAATATGCAATGGTGGATTCATTCGTCAGGGGTTCGATACTTCACAATTTTTTTGGAGTCTTTATATAGGATCAGATTTCAAACTTATTTCCCTATAAAAATTATTATACATTAAAAAAATTAGAAAATACATTAAAAAAAAATTAGAATATCAAAAGTAAAATTAGAATATCAAAAATAAAATTAGAATATCAAAAACAAAATTAGAATATCAAAAATAAAATCGCGCCATAGGCAAATTTTTTTTTTTGTTTGTTTGTTTGTTATTGTAATATGTAGCCGGTTTTAAAAAATGAAGGATAAAAGCTCGATTTTAGAAAATAAAATTTGCTTTTATGCAAACGAATGCTTTTTTTTCTTTAGAAAGTGATTTAACTTTTATTATGTCTAAACTAAAAAAATATTTGAAACTTTCCAAACTAAAGCTAATGTAAAAAAATATATGTTTTTAAATTATATTTGTTCAAATTGCATCAATGCTAAATGTCATCATTTAGCAGCAAGAATTTTTCAATCCCAAATTCCAAAAATTAAGGACATTTGTCTTTTTTTTCTAAATTCAAATTCAAACAGAAAACTATTTTATTGAAGGACTATCCTTTCCAATAAATGACAGTTAGCAATCCTATGTATAATATATTCGATTAGTCATCTTATCGTAAGATATGTTTTGATTATTGTTTTTTTTAAATAAGTTATAATTGAGTGCTATAAATAAACATTTTCCATAGCCATCACCATTAATAAAACCACATTTCCCAACAAAAACATCAATCGAACTGCATTGACGCCGAAGAATTGCACCACACCAACACATAAACGCACAGACATATAAATACACGAAATTCACAAACACAGTATCAAAAACGTCTCGTTTACTCATATAACTCCATCTCTTTCATTTTCATTACATTTCCTACACGCGTCTCTTTCACACTCATTTATACACCGCGCTTGCCGTTTCACTGCTATATACTATCTAATATAGATACTATTAACGATCTTATGACACTTTTAAATAAAGCTTATATTGATATGCTTATCGGATTAAACATTTGCTCTAAAACGGCATCGGAACGGCTAGGCGGCGAAATTACAGCTGACAGCCGGCCAGTAGAGCGGTGACTTTTGGACGTGTAGGACGTGTCGATCTTTTTTCCGAAATTTTTGGAAAAACGCGTTTTTTCGTAAACGGTGTGTGTTTGCTTGTGTACTTGTACGATCGCGAATTCTCAATCTGCGAAATTTCACTTTTTCGCGATTGATATCGTTCGGATTGTCGCTCTTTTTCGTATTGTATTTTTTTCGATTTTGCAATTTTTATTATGACAGTCGGTTATGAATGGTCGTATTTTTTGCGTCACGTTGCGGAAATTTCTGTGATTTTTTGTGTTGTGATTAGATGTGAATTGAAATGTTGAAAAAATTCAGGTAATTTGTATATTTTGATGGGTGAAATTGAAATTTTTCACCAAAAATACGACTAGCGCAACTGTCATAATATTAGAATTTTAAATATTGAAATATATGCTTGCAAAAATATGTTATTCGTAAAAAAAACTTATTTCCATTTCAACGTGCTACATTTATCTAATCTAATCGATTCGTTAGCGTTAAATATCACGTATTGCCTATTGTCGAATTTATCTATGCGTTTGTTAAAACAATTTCGCTACAATAACGATTTTCTCATTGTTTTTGTATTCATATTATGCGTGTTAATTTATATCATTGAATAGAACATATCGTGAATCACGCAGGATCATTTGTTACGTTTTTTTTAGATTGTAGCCAAACGTTTTTCATTCATGTAACGATTCAAGGCCTGCGTATGTAAAATTCAAGTGTAATCGATTTCGCCATCGAATATTTTCAATGAACTGATTTCGTGTAAATATTTCTCTAATGTATATTTTCCGTTTTGAAATCGTAATCGTAATTTTTCAATGCATTTTCGAATTGTTCAACGCAGAAACTCGTTTTTCACATAAACAAGTTTCGTTATTATTGAATACGTTTATTTTACAATTTGAATGATTTGTGTGATTGTTGATATTTCATACGTTATTTACACAATGATTTCCTTGAGAAATGAATTCATTTTTCGTCGATAAAATGTATTATTCATTTCAAATAGAGAATTTTTCAAAATATATGAAACACGTAATAAAAATAGTTGGTATCCAACTTGCACGTCTCACCTGGAACGTGTTCGAAATCTCTCACAGGTTCATTCCATACTGAAGTTCAAAATAATTCTAAGAATTAACGTTTTTTATGCGAAGGTTTTATGTGTAGTCGAAAATTCTAAAACGAATCATTCGATAATGAAATTTAAAGTAAAAATATATTCAATGAAGGGTTAATAATCAATAGGTTTACATATGTATATGTAAAACCACAATATATTATACCAAGGCTAAATTCTTTCGTTCGTTTTGCAAAGAATAGACAATTGGCTCTTCTATTAGCGAACATCTGTCTACCAAATGGTGACAAAATTTCCAAATATTTTAATAGACGATTTCATAGAAAAAAAATTCAATTCACACGTTTAAAAAAACCAAATATAGGCCACATTTTTTTCCACATTCTTAAAAACATTAAATGTCAACGAATTCCCATTCGAAATCGCGCTGAAATTTTTTGAATTCCTTTCCGATTACTCTCGTCTTACATTTTATTTTTTCGCATATTTATCATTCGCAACTGGTTCGTTAAATAATGCAAATCGTGCACTTCGCTTTTTGCTACCATCGCTCCTTATGGCGACTCGTTTTCATATGCGTCCTTCGAACGTTTTCCGTTTAGTGCGTAGTTTTATCGTAAAAATACTGTAAATGTCGAAAATAATGTAATTAATCGCTTGTTATACGACATTGAGTTGTTCTGTGCGATATTTCTGCTCGGAATTACATCAATTTTGTATGCAAATGTGATTTCGTTTATACAAAAATGGTCAATGAATGAGAGTTCATACTGAAAAATTCGATATGGCCGCAATAAAAATGTATGCATATTTATAGAAATTTAAGATTCATACAAGGAAAACTTTATGATAATCTGAAACATAATATTATTAATACCACTTGTCCGTAAAGAGTCATCTGCGTCAAAAATAAACGATTAGCGAATCTGGATCATCCTGGGAAAAAGTTCTTGAACCGGTTAAAAAACGACGATCTAGTTTCGCATTTGTGATTTTTTTCAAAGCTTTGTCACAGTCTGTTTGTCGTGCGTAGCAAACGTTTCCTTTTCGAAAAAATAAATGAGTTAAATCAATGAAAAAGGGCAACGATTTCGAAGTTTCGCGCTAACACGTGGCAAATCGATTAGATTGTTTCGAATCTATTTTATTTTTAAAGCACGTAGTGATAGATTTACCATCGTTTTTTGGATCGAGCTATAGATTATGGTACTTTATATTTCGACTTAAGTGTCTTCTTGTTGAATCTTGTTGAGTACTTTCATTGTTATTTTTTCTTGCTACACTGATAAGAACAGGTTGTTTTCTTAATCCGTATCAACAAATCCGATCTTGGAGAGTATCGAAATCCTTCCCTAATGAATTTTCATAGAATGCATTATTTTTTTATTTAATCCGTTTAAAATCCATTTTTCGGAATCGAACAATTTTTTTCTTTTCGTATTCAAAAATTTATTTTATTTACTAAACTTGAAAAATTATTTAATTTTAACGATTTATCCGATTATCACACTCAATTCTTACCATTCTTATTTCAAGCTTATTAAAACTTAACGAATTCACATTTAACAGTATCAGATCATTCAAAAGAGCGCCCATAAAAGACATTTCAAGAGCCTTTCCGACAAACGGATTCGTCTCATAAGCAAACAGCCGAAGAGCGAAAACGAGAACGATAATAAAAATAAATGAAAACGCGAAAAGAGGCGGTAAAAATTCGTTTTAAATGCATTCGCGACGTCGGAAGTGCCTCACTTCTTTTTCCGTAGAACGACAAAAAAAGAGTAGCGAAAGAGCTTTCGCCGACAAAACAAACGCGGAACGAAAACCAAATATTGTCTTTTCTCATAGCCGGGCCACTTTAAAAACGTGTCTTTTCCCTTTTTTAGGCGAACAGACTCCCTTTCTTTTGTGTGTACTTTTTTAAGGGAAGACTTTTTCTCAGGGAAGACGTATCAATCGTTCTCGATACTTATATTTCCGAACGAATGTCTATCTTGGGTAGAAATCAGTTTCGCGAGCTTAAAAACTCTGGAAGAAAATACAATTTGAAATTTTTCGTATATTTTTATAAGCGTCTTTGAAGATTGTTTCGGCCATTTTTAGATCCATCAACGTCTGTGTATATTAGATTAAGCTATTGCGTAAAAATTTTATCTGAAATTACATATAATCAGTAGTAATTTTTCAAAATATCCATTAAAAATTTTTCAAATCACTTGTACCTATTTCTGCTAAATCTATATTTCATAATTGACACTAATTTGCTGTGTACGCAATAACGACATGTGTATCCATTAAATCACCTTTCAAATAATTTATAAAAAACACGTCATATAATTTTTAAATTAATTAAATACGCTATCTAAAGGAAGTATTCGTATTAACATCCGTATATGATTTCATACAAACCGCGCCTAATCTCAACAACTTCAACTACAAAATGGCTCATTATACCATTCAAAACAGCTAATCTTTTGAATCAGTACAAAATGTTTGTAAACACGACGAACCCGATATAACGTTCTTTTTCAAACAGCTGTACAACGATACCGCAAAAAAATTCAAACAAAAAAAACCGGTAAGTCGACTATTCAAATTCGAACGGATAGACGATTCGCACTGGCCATGTTTGACCCCATGCCATATGTTACATACCCGAAAAAAATTATACGTATCAGAAACATTTCTGTAACAACAAAGATGTAGTTAGTTGTGAGCGAAGTGATCGGTAATTTTCCCGAACACTAATGGATTTTTCCTTCTGTTTCTTTGTAATTGTTTTTTTTTATAGTACATCGATATATTTTTGCAATGTGTTGTGCGATTGAGTGCGATTCGATTGCCTTATATCGAATTTCGATACGTTTCTTTGGTTATTATATAAACGTTAGCGGTTTCAATAATACAGCAGATTATTTTTCCCTTTTATGTACACTCATCAATATGACCATATTCTATATCAATAGAACATTGATTCAATTACTGTGATTGAATATAATACTATATTCGAAAATACTCACCATCTGGCATTTATTCATTCATCCATATTTCGAATTGAATCATTCATATGCATACTTAATTTTTCAATACCAAATTGACCATAAGATGTTTTTTTGCGTTTTTCCTCATCGACACGCATTCATTTGAGTCACATGGGCTCGATCACAATAAAGTCGACACAATTACGATTTTATCATTCTTTTTGTCGAACCAGATGACCGACACAATGAACGGAATCTCGCAGAAACGGAAACCGAGCCGCGATAGCTTACGGGTCGCTGAATCCGGGTTCAATTTTGCGCACAATAAAAAAAACAAAAGCCGTTTAATTACCGCCATCCTTCGCTTGAAATCCCCGAAGAAATAATAATGCAAATATAGCAAACGGCGCGAAAATTGTGTGGAAAAGATTCGAAATCCGGACGACGTTCAGCGCCGGATTCCAATACCTTATAAGCGCTTGTGCTTTTTGCTTGGCTTTTTTCAGATGTTTGTCGGGTTTGAAATATTTATAAAGATCCAAGGTATTCTGGTAGTCGTTCTTCGATATCTGATCTTCGACGTCTGGTCTTCAGACGACAGCCGTCGGGGAAATGAAGTAGCCAAGTCGGGTTCTTGTTGCTAGGGAATCAATTTTGTAAGATGAAGTCTATCTTTTTATATCGAAATTATAGTGTAATATCTTGAGTTTTATATTTTGTAATAACATTTGATATTATATCAATTTTGAAATATGTTAAATAGAAGTTCGATAAATATAATTATAATGTGAAAATTAGATCCGATATAAACATTCAACGAATTTGCATAAAACCTCGATCCATTCAATAATCCAAACGTTATAATATCTCATTATACTTTCAGCAAAATAATTATAATCAAATTCACAATATTAAATCACCTGAAAATGGAAAAATCCAATAAAAATCACACCCACATTATAAATACATCACAGAATAACTCTTCCGACCGGTTTAGAAAACCGCACTTTCGCGCGTCCCGTTTCACATTTTTCCCGCGCATTTTCGCATTTTCAATCGCCGACAAAACAACAACAACAACAAAATGCAACGGGCGTACATTCGCGATTGTTGTTCGCGTCACGTCAGGTGTTCGCGGCCTTGTGTCGAGTGCGTTAACCGTTCGCTCGTGGTCTTAGTCACACATTCCGCGGCCATGCACCTACGTTGTGTGGTTAAGGATGTTCGGTGTGTTTCGTGGTGTTCAGGATGTTTGTTTTTGGTTTTGGGATCGAATTTGGTGTATGGATGATGTGGCCTTTTGAGGATATGTTTGGTGTAATTTACGGTAAATGTGATTAATTGTGAGTATAACGGTTGGAAATTTGTTGTTTCTAACTCATATAGTTTGTCTGGTTTATGAGTTTTTATATATTTTGGTGTGAAGCATTCTTAGGATTAGATTATCTTCAGTGAAGTCGTTGAGCTTATGTTTGATTGAATCATTTGATCAATCTTGCATAATCATTGTATGTATTCCTTAAAAATAAAAAGCTTGAATGACCGTTACTCAGATTTTTGTATCACATGAGTTCTTATATATTTCTGGTGTGAAGCTTAGGAGTAGATTATCTTCAGTTAAGTCGTTGAGTTTATATTTGAATCAATTGATTAATCCTGTATAATCATTGTATGTATTCCTTAAAAATGACCGTTACTCAGATTTTTGTATCGCATGAAAGATTAATTCAAACTATCATTCGTATACAGAATCAGCCAGATTTCCCCCATAATCTAATCGCTGGCAAGAATCCATTCGAATTTCTCGTACCAGGGCCGTATTTAAGGGAAAACGAACTGGCATTTACCCAGAACGGCAAATAACTCGTGCAACATAGAAGCACCGTTATTTTTTCTTCACCATTACATCCGACACCATACACATAAACCGAATCGTTATTTTCAAACCCATCACAACTTCTATCTAAAAGACATATTTTTATATTTAAAAAAACCCTAAATACGGACCTCTCCCATACAATTCATCTATCATCATAATATGGCCAGATCGGACGCGTAAACTTTCCAAAGTCGCATTCCTCCAATAGACTTCCCTTTAACGGTACCCATACTCTTTTGTGCTTGATGTCTCCTCATGATGTTGCATCACGCTTATCAAGGCCGTCGACAATTGCGTGGGTGTTAATATTAAGTTTCGAAGAACATTCGAAAGCCGGCACTCAGATGCACTTACGCATCCGCATTTTTTCCCCACAGCAACTCATAGGAAACGACACAATGGCGGACATGCATCATCGTAGTTTATCGTCGTTCATTTTCCACTTTCACTGCTCATTGTTGCGTCACAATGGTGCGAGAATATCGTACTTGCACGCGATTGAGACGCATGCTCTCATTGTGCGTTCGAGTTCTTGGTCTATGGTCTTAATGGGGTTATGTGTTATGGCCATGGTGATGGAACGATACCGATTCAGTGTCCTCGAGAGTGGTTTCGTCGAAGAAAGGCTGCGGTTGTCGCTCGATATTGTCGTGATGGTAATGCGAGTCGATTTGAGGTTGTTTTAGTTGGGAAAGTTCGGTTTAATGATGTGTCGTTTGGTGGGTGGATGTAATGGCTTTTGGTCGAAATGATATGATAATTTGTTTACGTATGAATCAATTTTCGTTTTTTTTTTTATAATCTCGAATGATGATGTATAATTAAAGAAACTGCGGCAAGTATTATCAAAGTTTTCATAATGATAATGTATCTTTTGTTGATCCGTATCAAAGTTCGTTTTCGATGATATTGAAAAATATAATGCACAAATAAATGGCCGGTTCTATGATAGAACATTTTATCAAGATTGCGTATTAAATATTGATTTATATTTGAATATATTTACTGTTTGCATAATCCCAAAAAGATAACAAAATGATTACATAAACGAATTCAATCATATTACCATTAAAAATCGATGAAAAAACGCTTTGAATATTCATGAACAATTTTGATGAATATACATTTTTTCATTATAATATATTACATTCGAGAATTAACACAAATTATGAACACATTTTTCATCACACACATATGAGTGAAATCGCTCGTTTGCGGTTTTCGTACCAGGTCATCGTAACGCGCGAGATACGATTACTCGCACACAAAATAATACAAATAAAACATAAAAGATCATTCCACACAACAATCGTAATGCGTCCAAGAAAAACAACGGAAACGTCCGATAGCGCTCAATCATCCGACATTAGCGCTCGATTCGAAAATGCATTTTTTCCACACACTCGAAGGAAGTCATTATTACTTTTGTACTTACTCGTTTTTTTTGGCGCTTTCGAAACATCCGCTCGACGATTTTGGCGAATTTGAAATGTCGTCAACGGTTTTGATAATCGTCTCGAATTATCCGAATCTCGATTTTCCTATTCGTTTGCGAGAAATCCGACAATTATCCAGCTGGTTGAATGAGTCATGAACAGGACGCACCGGTACGAGTGGTTTGCGCAAAAAGTGCGAAAATTGCAGCGGAAATGTGGGTCGAATGTGCATGCTTCTGTATGTCATTCGCACGTAGAGAGAACGTCTAGATAACTATATATTTTTATCTGGGCTAGACTCGCTGAAGAAGTGTTACGGTCTGATGATGGAGTGTTTTTATTTCTGTCCGACACGTTCGTTTGATATTTGTGTGAATCGGTCGTTTTGTGTGGGATTTTTTTTTCGTTTTGTTCAGCGTGTTGGCTTGTTATAATCGCAGTTTAAATTGATGATGATTTTCTTAGATTAAAATTGACGTTTAATCGTTTTTTTATGTGAGTACTTTGCGCGAGTTTATCTCGGATCATAAAAATCGCGTGTTGTATGAAAATGTATGTATTATAGTATACGATCTTAAAGAGCGATATCCGAATGATATATTTGATTATAATTTCAGTGCAATATTAAAATGTGAATATATAAAAATGTTATAAAGTGCAACGATAACATCGAACAGAAGAACTTCTCAAAAGAGAACATGTCATCAGGCCAACCAGCCTTAGTGGCTATAACGCCACAAAACCCTCATCAACCCTCACCGGGAGCCTTTATCAAAAATATTACGACCAGGAGCAGCTTCTGTGGTACTCCAACATCCACGGGGAGGTCTTTCCTGAATAATCGTAAGAGTTGGAACGGAACAGGAACCTTGCCTCTGCAATTGCAGGCCGATTGTACTTCTCCTTTGTACGATGATACACCAGCTCTGGCCACGTTCAGATCCAAGATTCTGTCTCCGAGATCAGAGAGCGTCAGGTCTTCGAAATTGATTGCATCTGAAGGTAGCAACAATTCGAGTCCTTCTGCGAACGATGCTAGGAGAAGTTTTGTAGGAAATGGCAACGGGAGGCGATATGCTGAAATTGGAAACTGGGCTACTAGGTGAGTTGTGATTTTTCATCGTTTTGAAAATTTGTTCGATTTAATTTCATCCGTATAAATTTTTAATTTTTTGAGTATCATTATGAGTTTTTATCTATCTATTATTCATTTTTTTTTTATTTCAATTTTTTCGCTGAATCCTATGATATTTGTTCGTTTTTTTTTATCCGTATGTATGTCTTTTATTATTTATCACGATACGAAAATACATTTGAGACGATTGGATGTATGTAAATGTTTAATGTGTCATACACGAATTAGGTTTGTATTCAAATTTGTACTCTCAAACATTTGCTTGTGCGACTTTGCATACTTAATTTAGTCTCTTCTCAAAATGAATTATTCACTATTTTTTTCAAACATTTCAACTTCATTGAAAAATTATAACCATATTTTGAATTTACTGCTTTTGTTCAACAAAATGAAAATCTTTTATTCCATCCGAAGTTAATATAAATTACCATTAATAAATATTCTAATTTTACACCGAAATTTCCCTCAAAAAAATCCATATTACATTTTCAGAACGAAATTACGTCGCGATAAATCCATCGCCAACGTTTGAGAACTTCCCTTCTCTAGATAGCGCGCACATAAGGGACCATAATTGATGTCCCCAAAGTCCCCTTATCTTCGTTCTTATGCTCCTTTAATTGCACATAATTCATTAATAAGAAGCTTATCTGCTTAACCACCTTAACCTATTCACGCCGCAGACGCGTACTACACCACGAAAACGGGTCATTACTTAATAACACGATTTATCGACATTCCTCGACAAAACGCCGAAACGGTCTTTCATAAATCCGATATGTCGATTTCGAATCATAATCAATTTCGCAACTCGGCGCCATATTAATTTGCATAATTTCGCATACGATTATACCCCGTGGTATTTACATATGTAAATTAATGGCGATTTTATCGGACGTTGTAAAGTCGGATGTACAAACGTACAGAGGTGTGTTTATGTGCGGTGACAATGCGAAGTGTTGTTTAATCGATTCGATTAAATATTTATTAACTCTCTGCGAATGGTCGGAGGGAATACTCGTTTGTGTGAGTGTTTATTTTTATGCTTTAGGTAAATATGGGGTCGTTAGGGTTGGATACTCGTCCTGTTATGTATATTGGTCCGAAAGTAATTAGTGATTATGTTTTGGAATTATGAATATCTATATCGGAGGTTATTTTTTTATCTGTTTGTTTAGGATGAGTCATACAATTTTGTTGGTGTATTATAATTTATCGTTATTTTCTCAGAATAGATAATGAGATTATGAAGAATATTCGATTATCATTCAGATCGTCAATTTCATCTATACATTTCTTACCGTAGCATAAACTCAAAATATAAACTACTCTTTTTTTTTTTTTCTATTTTTTTTATAATATTATCAACCAATTGAACAGACCACCTTTACACCACAATTTACGTCGAAAAATTGAAATATTTCATTCAGAGTAATACAACAACCCAAAATTTTACTTCATACCCGACCACAAAAGACACCAACCTCCATAAACACCCCGCATAACAACCCTCCGACGCCCATGGGCCTCCCCGAAAAACCCCATCTCGGTGCCGTATTTATGACCATTATATTTTATATCGTCTCGTTGATGGTTGTTTGGGACGTTGTCGTCCCTCTAGTTAGTATTTCGTATATGGATCTCGAGTCCTTATCTCGTTAGCCAAAGCAAACTTGTTGTAGCTCGGTCCTCGAGTTCGCCCACCAATCAACAACGATATGTTTCCTCTGGTCGTTTTGTGGATTTTTCCTTTATATATATACGGAAAATGTTCGTTATAAATAATTTTTTTGCGCAGAAGGTCTTTGTTTAGTTGCGCAGTACTTAAGAGTCTATTAGGATAAGCGTATGTGGGTTTATAGTGTTGTACGGGCTTTCGTAATATATAAACATTATTTATGTCATAATATTTGTAGGTTGTGTTATAAAGTACACTCATAATTTTGCAATCTATTCCTTATAGGTTTATAATAAAATTGTTGTTTATTTAAATTGAATACGTAATTTATATAAATTACGTCAATTATAATCATTATGAGCTGCAATATATCACAGAAACTTTTCTATGAACCAATCTCAGAATTTTTCTGTATACAAAGGATTTTCTGAAAAAAGTAAAGGATATTATCGTCTCGAAAGTTGACTAACTTTCTATTCGATATACATAACATATAAGGAATAAGCTGTTTCGTAGAAACCCTAAGAAAAATAACACATGATTCATAAGGAAAATCCAATATCTTTGTTTAGAAAACTATAAATTAAATCCCACATATATTTTTAATAAAATGCCATCATTTCGAATAACAAAACAAACATCAGAATTATAAATGTAAAGCAATATTCGTAACATTTTTCGAAAGTTTAATTCAATTATCTTTCACAACGAAACATAATCTGAATTTTCGTTTATTTATCATCTTCATTTTGCAATGTTCTTATTACATGAAAAACTGTAAATATTTATTGCATTCATATCTCTTAGACGAGTATAAAAATTGCACTCCAGTGTGTCACCCAGCGTATATAAACTACTCGACATTTTTCAACGTTCTTCGCTATCTATCTTCGAAAATGGAAAAGTTTTTTCATTCCGTTTTAAAAAAACGCATATTTCTCCGTTCATATTATGCTTTTTACCTCATTTTCATTTCATAATGATTTTTTTTCGCACAGAACCCATTTCACGAATTTTCACCATTCATTCAGCTCGTATAATTTATCGAAGTTTTAATGTAACTTTTAAAACTCGCGATAACTTGCGTGCACACTATTAATCAAAAAACCCACACGACGGTATTAAAACGAAAACTTTTTATTTTATTTATATACGAATTTCATAAAATTATCTGCATTTTTCTTTTAACATTCATTCCAACGTCGCAGAAGATCAATAATGTTAGATCTTCCACTACAAATTATCTTTTCAAATTATACGTTATTAAATGTCCATTAGTGCATAATGTATTTACCGAAGTACATATGATGGGTGGTCGAATGATTTAAAACGTTTCTGTTGTAATCGCATGTACTTGGTTAAACGAAATCAGTCACCCTAAAATGTAGCCTTAATTGAAATGGGGTATTAACATGAACGCACCAATACGTGCTAATAATCCAAAATAAAAGGGCTTTTGTTCTATTTATTTTTATTATATTATATGACCACACTTACGAATAACGATCCATATAACAATTATCATAATGCGTATACAATAAACGGCGAGGGTTTTCCGCCCTTTCATATTGAAAAGGATCAATACTAAACCTGCGAAACCCACCCTCGGCGCCATTAGCAATCCATAATTGAAAATTCGCCGGAAGATTCGCGAGCAATTACCGCTCGAGGGCCGAAAACGGAAAAACGGGCAGAGTTAAAGCGATACGTTGAATGTGTCCCTTCCGAGGGGGTTGAAAAAGGTTTTTCAGATGTGAGTGCTGAAATAATGACGGATCGTTCAGCCGTAATGAGGAAATTCGCTTCGGTAATGCGAGCTACTTTTTTTGGAGGGGTTGTATGAAATATGTTTGGAGTGTTTTGTTGAATGTCATTTTTTAAATCTTTTATGTATTGTATGTATCTTTTTTTATGTAAATAATTATCTATTAAGATCGATACGTTTATTCACTTGTTGCTTATCTGCCAAGTCTATTACAGAATTGGGTTATGCGCCTGTTGATCGTGTCCCACTTATTCATTCATCTTATGAGATGAACTTGACTTTACATAACGATATCCTTCATCCTTTTCGCGTTACATAAACTGAACGACGGAATATATGTATACAAAGGCCGATTTTCAGAATCGTCCAGCGATCGAGAACAATGAGAATTTTGACGTTTCAACGTTTGAATGGAGCAATTATACACCGCGGTTCATTGTCGGCGTGGCGGCTCTTTTTCCTTCAATTAACCTAGTTTTTCCCGCGCTTTTTGTTTCGTTCGCTGTTTAATTTTCGTCGACCGTGAAAGTCAAAAGTGCTCACTTTTTTATGTATGTGCACTTGTTGTGTTTTTTCGTATCGTTTCCATTGTGCTATCCGTGACCCGGCACGCGGGTCGGTTTCACTCGCTTTCTATGGGTCGAAGTGTATTTTTGGATTCGTTTCTTTTTATTTTCATGGGCGTTTTAATTTGAAAATTCGGTTAGTTTTACTGAAAAAAATGTTTATAATTTCTGTCTGGAATTGAACAAAATTTTGTGTCATATTTTCGTTTTTTTTGTTGTTGTAATATTAGATTTTAAAAAATTAAATTATTTTACAATAGCGATGTGTATCGCTTATCAATATAATTGTATTACTGATGTAACATTATAAAAAAGATTTTCCGGAAAATAATAGACGTTTATTTTATCATTTTTCAGAATTTCTATAATAAACTATTGTGCGATAAATATTTATTTATCATGTAAACATTTTTATTTTATTTTCTTCGAATTTTATATTTAGAATTATCAAAAAAAACGATGACCCTCGTTTATCTTTATGCGCACAATTTTACAATCTTTTTGAAACTTTCACTATCATGATTGCCGCGTTTTCACATATTTTTATCAATTTTCAAAACGAAAAACGACAAATAATCGTCAAAATTGCGAAACAAGCCAAACATCCTCTATTTAAAAAAAAAATAACAATGAAAACTGTCAGCTCTTCCCAAACACGTATCGGGTCGATTGATCAATTTTCCGAGACCCACTTTTGTTCCGCTGATTATCGCCTATTGTTTCGGATTTGATTGCCCTAAGTGGGACACAGACACGTGTATTCTTTGAAATTGTTCGGAAATTAATTCAAAATAATATACCTAGAACTGTCACGAATTTTATTATAATGAGATCGTTTTTCACGTATGAGTTTGGAAATGGTCGTTTTGACGTTCGTTCTGCTCTGCATGGTATTGAAATTTTGCGCGAATTTTTTCACTATTTATTTAATAAGCGATTTGTAATGAATATTTTCAAAAATATGCGTATTTAGACGTTTGTTCCACTCTATATATTAGCGTGGTTATGTGCTAATTTGTTGAATAAGATCTAATCGTTTGTATTCTTTACAATGTTTTAATTTATACTAAATTATTATCTTGAGTTAAATTAAACTTTCTTTTTTTAATATTACTCGATAATCATTGATCTGGCTCATGCACATTCAAAAAATAACATTTAATTCTAACTATTGTATTCGTACGTGTCGAACGTACTAAGGCACTGTGACCCATTTCGCATTGTACGTGATTTTAATTTTAATAATACGGATACATAATTAAAATTATTCTTGCAATATCTTCATTCTCATTTGCGTATTCAGCATATATTAATCAAATAGAAAATGTGACGATTTTATAAACTGAAAATAATTTATAACAAAAGTTTATTTGTGCATGTTTCATTAATTCATATAATTTCGTTAATAACGTTTCTATTTTATCGACTTTCTTCAAACGTCTTTAAACATGCTAATAAAATAAAGGTACCTTCAATAGAAGTCTGCGTTAAATAATTAACGCATCATAACTTCAGTATGACCATATTTCCTAGGACTCAAAATGGGACGCTCCACAAAAAAAAATATACATCTCCAGTTTGAAAACATTTTTTAATAGATAATTTTTTTTAAATGAAATTTTCAAAAATCGTAAAAAGATTGTCATTTTTTTCTGTTCATCAGTGGACGAACCAAAACAGGACAATTTAAACAATTTTACGAAAACGAGATGAACGCAAACTATGAAAAAAAAAAACAATATCGTCTCAGCTGAAACAAGATGTACGGTCACCTGAGATTTTGAGATTTTGATTCTGAGATATGATATAATATATCACATAATTATAGATGATAATTATAGATGTGATATAATATATCACTGAGATGTGATATAATATATTATATAATATATCACATCTCATGTGATATAATATATCACATCTCAGAATCAAAACAATACAAATCTCAACAAACATCTAAACCAATCTCTAAAAATTCACCTACACACAGATTCATATAACAATGTCAAAAGACCCATCACTCGCGCAAATCTAACGATCCCACATTGCAAATTCCAAAACCCCCCACACACCCAACCCCCCAAACATGATCGGTAATTGATTTTTATTGTACCTCTCGCGATTGCACCATCTCAAACCCTACACCACACAGCTCCAGGCTTTTCCAGCCCCTGCATCCGTTGCATCCACACTTTTAACATCCTCTTTTCGGGGCGAGATTACACACAACACCCTCCTTTCGGCTAGGAGCAGCCTCGGGATGGGTCGCTCTTATTTTCAGCTTTTCAACGCTCCCCGTACTATATAATACATCGCGGTATTATTGCTAGACGCGGGATTGTTTCCTTTGAAGGAGTAATCTCGAACGAAACCCACCCACCAGTCACCCCTCGGGACGGGGACTTAATCCCGTCCCCCTGACAGGAGGTAATCCCGGACCGGGAAGCAACAAATAACTCGAAGCGGGAAACGCACCTGAACGTTTCGGTGATTCTATGACCTTTTTTGTAATCGGGAGTTTTTGTGTGTCGAAATTTGGTGGTTGTAAATCTAGTTTTTGGTTCAAAGTTTTGTGATTTTTTTTTGTGTTTGATTGTTGTAAATTTAAGTCTCGTTATTAGTCGTGAACTTAGGCATTGTCATATTAAGATTTTTTGGAATTTTATTTGTGTAATTGATGTTAATTTAAGTCTTGTTTATAGTCATGAACTTTGATGTCATTATATCAAAAAAATTTTAGTTCTAGTTAAAGTTTTAAACGGTTACAGAATAGGATTACTTATATTTGACTTAACATTTAACAATGAATAGTCAACTTCAAACATAATTCAAAACTTTAATTGTTTCAGATTTTACACTTCAAATAGTACATTTTAAACTTCAAATTCAACATTTTACATTTCAAATTAGGCGTTTCACACTTTAAATTGGACATTTTATATTTAAAATTCAACTATAGTAAAATATTATTAAGAACCTTGTTACATAATAGTAATCAGTGAAATTTATTACTATGCATAATTTTTGTATTGAATTCGAAGTATGAAATCTGCATGAAAAAGACTTAAGACATCAACTACGATGACGTTCTAGAAAATACATTATAATAATTTTGCATTTTTCAACCAATAAAAATTCCTTTTCAAAATCAATAAAATACAAAATAAACGATTCATTAAATAAATCTATTCGAAAATGTCAACTTTTACTTTCGAAGCATTATCGAAAGCGAATTTATCAAATACAAATACCTACGACTATTCAATTCCCTTCGGATTCCATCGGACATTAACACTCATCGACGCATATCAATTTATTTTATCGCGCCTTTTAATTAAATACAACAGCACAAGAAGTATTTCGTCGATATTCAATTAACACTTTCCGTATCGGGAAAACGAGAAACGCCGATACGCGCATAAATGTATAATAATAATGCCAAGTTTTTGTACGGGACAATCGAAGATAGGTAAAAAATGGCCATTTTCGATTTATCTAAACGGGAGAGCGTGGGCCCCCATAAAATTAACCGGCCATATAAAAATTATGGTGTAATTGATCCGATGACCGGTTACACAATGTCGGTTAGGAATAAATAAAAGCGTGACTCGTTTTTCGTATACGATTAACGTCAAAAGGCCTACGCTCGGTCGTAATATCTGTTTACCGACTTTATTCTACGGTTTCGATGTCGATCTGTAAATATTAATGTTCTTTACATTAATTCGGATATTGCTTTCGTTTATTTTCATTCATTTCGAAATGCTAAATTTGTTTTATTATAATTGAAAATAGTACTTGATGCCCTTTACGTTCATTTTGTATAGTTAATCAATCAATGTATTATTCGTTAAATTTTTAATCAATTTGATTGATTTGAACTTTTTCTCATGATTCATACTGTTGAAAAAACTTACGAAATATTATATAAAAAAGTTAAATTCAATATATTGAAAGAACGGAATTATACAATCCTTTTTTGATACTATATTTGCCAATACGTATGCAACTCAATGTGTTCATTTCATTTCCAGAATCTTATATTTTCGAAAAAGAGAGTTCAACGCTCTTTCCGAAACGAAAATAGCGAAACGTTCAACGATCATGTTTATCGTCCAATTCGAAAGAGTGGAATTGTTCTGTTTTTTTATAGCCTTTTTTAACGATTCGGCTCATTTTAATCAACAGTATTCGTACTTTCCTTTTCGTTCCTATACCGTTTTACAATTTCCAGTGCACATCTCCAACGGAAAGAGGTGAAGCCATAAAAACGTTAAAGGCCTTATGTTTGTAAGTTGCACACCGCACGAAAGGGAAAAAGCTAAATTATACCGTTTCGGATATTGGAAGTGGAGATGGGACTGAATCCCGATGCACCGTGTGTCCTATATCATAATATGGTGCCCCATAAAATGTTGTATCTTGTCCTATTTCGGGATGTTTCTAAAAATCTGTGGGGTCTTTTATGTTCGGGAGTAGAAATGTTCATTATTTGTTTTCGGTCAATCGTAAATTTCATTTTTTTTTCTAGAATTCGTTTTGTATTACGGTGCAATTGTAAAAATTTATAACGATCTTTAAAATTATATCTTTTTTTTATTTAACGGCAGCCTCGCGCATCAAAGTTACGGTTGCATTATCTAGTTTGTTGCCTCTAATTGAAACGTAACGCAGAAAAAAATTTATAAAAAATGAGACAATTGTTATCTGAGTCGTCGGAGCGGAAAAGGTTAAGTCGGCGTACCGGAAAAACTACAAATGGAGTTCATGACAAAATCGTAAACAAAATCGAGATCAAGGTTGGATATTTTCGCGATCGTGAAACTTTCTATGAAGAACAATCGATTTTTTAGATCGAATCGATCATTATTTTTTTGTTCGAGCATTGACGTACGTGCGAACTCGATCGTTTTTCGAAAGCGAAAGAAAGTTTTTCTGTATAAGGAAACGACGTATTGTCGACTCGAATCGAATTTTCGAAATTTATTCTGGACTTTGGTTTGGGAGAAAATAATTAAATCTTTTCATGATGATGGAGTATTTTCTCCGTACGAAACTCGAATTATTCACTATTTTAAAAATACAGATCGCTCACATATGGTGTTTGTTATGATTTCCGCAAATCCTAAAATTATCTACTGTTGAGATTAAAAATCGTTTTGATCTATTTTTTCGATATTTCGCACAATTTTGAATAAAAAATCTTCATTTTTTTTAAACTCATAAACTTTCTGTAATGTTATTTTACTTATATTTATTGAATTTCTCAAATTGATTCTTCATGTTTATCATACGAGTTTATTTTCAAACATAATATTTAGAAAAATCTTTTCTTATCCATACAAAAAAAAATTTGAACTTCTCCACCCGGAAAGTTCCAAGATCGTCCTTCATGAAAAGGTCTCCCCACGCGGTCCCGTCACGACGCCGTTTTAAAAAGCGTTTTCCGGCATTTTCCGGAATTTTCCCGTCACTTTCAAACACACACCCACTATATATAACACGGACGAGCGCAGCACCAAAACCCTCAACCGACACCAATCAACCGAACATTAAATATTCATCAACATCATATTTTACACATTTTCCAACCACGAATTATTATTTTGAACAATACATAGATAGCACTGATAATCTTCCTATTATTCTCCTATTTTTGATTTTTTTATTATAGATTTTTTTCAATATTAAATTAAAATTTTTTATTCATAATACTATCATCATCATTTTCAAAATTTTACACTAAAAAAAACAGGAATTTGAATCTGAACTCCTACATGAAGTACATATTCGGGGTCACCGACAGTGCTTAACTCTCCCAAGACGAAGGGACGCGATATTGGCGGGAAAAGAGACCAGGATAGCCATAACAATGGGTGCCATAACTCTGGGCCCCTGTCACCGGGCCCACAATGGGAAGAGTAATAATATCTAAACTCCGAATCGAACGAGGTCCCCGAACCCGGGATCGGCCCGGGAATGTGTGAACTTGTCCGATGAACGAAAGTAGGCTCGAATCGGTTCACAAGGTGTTAAGTGAATGTTTTGGATGTAAAAACGTTTCGATCGCCCACTTTAGTGTAGTTTTTCTTTATATTTGTAATTGATTTTTTTTTTCAACTTTGATTGATTGAGTCTAAAATTTATGTAACATTTAAAATATATCAGTTTTAAAGTTCAAAACTTTTAAACAACTTTTATTTAAAAGGATTTAGAATATATTATTTTCAATACGAATTTGTTCAATTGTCTCATTTAAAATACCTCAAAAAATAAATCGATGTGTTGTTTAAAAATATGTAAATTTTCGACCTTGTCATTCAAAAAATTAGATATAAGGTCGTATTTTGACCCACATGACTGATCGTTAGTCATCCTTCTCAATAATGATAATTCCAACGTTCCTTGACGGTCATTACAACACGATTACATTTTAACTCACAAAATCGCTCGTCCAATAAACGTTGTTATAATCTCATCGTTAACTGCCCAAATAGTGAACGCGAAATAAATTGCGTTTAATTATAATTTATGCATTATTTATTGGGTGCGTAATTTCATACTCATTATGAAATGATTCAAGAATTTCCATCGTATGTTTATAAAATCGACTCACTATGTTGAAATGTTATTACATAAATTTTCCTGAATCTCAATTGAAATATTTATTATGTACGGAGCTAATGCACCGTTCATGCAGTAGAAACTGCATTATTCGAAGTGCATCTTTCGAATTGAATTTCTAAATATTTGTTTCTTCTATTTGTGTCTGCGTCTCCGTACGGATCTTTTCATCTAATTGGCAATGGATATTGTACAGAATTTTGCGCAATGTGCATTTGATAAATTACGGAAATTCACCTGAATGTGCTCATAATTTGAAGCTAAGCGGTATATGATGCAGTCAACAGTTAGATGTAATCATATAACATTAATCTGATCCTTTCTTTCTTCTTTTTTTAAAGAAATGTCTGTATTTGTCTATTCATAATAATTCTTATTATTATAATTAGTATTTAAGCTGCATATGATTTAGATTGTGACTAGTTGTAATTATGTATAATTGACTTGAAATTATATAACAAAAACTATATTTATCTTCAAACTTTTAATAGTATCTGAAGTTATATTGACTGCATATGATAACGGATAAAAAATACAAAAAAAAATCTTAAATTTAAATTTCGAAAACGAAACATTTGAGGATGTTATATTGAATCGTTTTGTATGCGTCAAACGTGTCTGAATGCATAATCGTGCAACCCACAAATAAACGCTACCGAAACGGTTAATTTGTTCATCGAATCCACCGCACGGATATTGTTTGCGAAATTAACCCGTATGGGGAATCGGCAAACAAATAAACCAATAGACCCTTTATTGACGAATCAAAATCGTCCGTTTCCCCCTTTGTGCAGATTCGCGGATTTATTCGAGAAAAAATTCGATTTAAAATATCCTAAGTTTGTTAGACGGTTCGTTTTTCGCGAAAGGTTACATCGACATTAACATCACAATGCGCTGCCGAGTGATATTTTGCGTCGACTTTAAGCTTTTCGCTTATCCTCATAAATTTTCGTGAAAGTCTTTCGCCTTTGTCATATTGCCACTTTCGGCAAGTTTTATTATTTTATTATGATGTATTAAAGGTGATTTTTTTCTCTTGTCGCGAACACTCGCGCTTTTACCGTTTTCGTATGATCAATTTCATATTTTTTTACCGGGATTTAATCGGGTATTGAGACATATCCAAATACAGTCACATTCGTTTTACATGCGAAGGGATATAGAGACGGGTCGTATCAAAAAGCTCCCGGACTGAATATCTGCGTGATTAATGGTGTGGCCATATAATCCCATACCGTCCGTTGTCCCCGTCAATCGAGTCCCTCTAATTGCATTGTGATCCGACAGACTGGAAATATTTGATAATTGTAATGAACGTGGACCGTAGAAAGGGACGTCACAAAGAAACGATACACGATGGACTTCATATAAAACGTATAAAATGGACATGAGTTCATTCAAGTTAAATATTTATGGATTAGTTCAATGTACTGTTCTGAAGTTGAATGATTGTGTATACGTTCAGTATTCCGATTTATAACTCGACTATATATTATTTGCCAAAAAAAATTGGCAAAGTATGTTCTTAGTATCTATCCAATTTATTGAAAATGATTTCAATGGTATTAGAAAGGCATGTAAATATTATACATATCGAACAAAATATTTTCGCGTCGGATGAACCCGTCATAAGCTCGCCCTTATCTATCGAAAAATCGCTCCTTTTTTGTTTCATCGTCACTTTTGTTATTTTTCATTCTGTTCTTGTCATCGTGGCGATTAATCATTGTCGTTTAATCTCGTTTTCACCCCTTTTGTTGTAGCCGACGCGTCATAAAATAGCAGTTTCGAAACGGTGGACATTCGGATGAATACTGTATGTGTATGTGTGTCGAATTTGTAATTAATAATGAGTGCAATTTGTCGTCGTAAATTAATAATTGGGGGTTCTCTTTGAAAATGTCTGGATATCGTGTCGGATGTTTGTTTGGATGTTTTTTGGGGTGATTGAATGTAGTAGTTGTAATATGATTTTTTTTATCTAAAGTTGGATAATTTTCCAGATATGTTAATAGTATTAATTGTATATGTGCCTATTTTCGAATATTTTGATTATATATCATAATTTGAATTATGCGTCTAAATTGTTTTATCAAAATATAATACATCCGAATCATATTACATTTTCATAAAATATACCCGCGAATTTCCATGAATTTGTTTACCTATCAAATAGACAACAACACAAATGAAGGTCGGTATTATTGTAATCAAACAACACAACGTCAATGAATGATTTATTAGACGAACCATTTTCCAAAACATAAACACACAATATTTTCCAAACATACCCAACATCCGCAAATATCCAAACAAAACTCAAACACCAATTCGCCAAATTATCAAACGAACCAATTTTCAAAACCCTCCAATACTTCAATATCTTCGACATCAAACATCCACATAACAAACAATCAGATCACCAAACACGGCGTCAACACACCCAAACAAACAAACCCGAAGACAGTCCGATTGACTCCCGAAGGAACATACAACGCGTCATAATTAACCCGTTTGTGACCGCCAAAACGGCACGAGTGAAAAGGGAAGTTTTCAGAGCAACCCTTGATGAAAGCATGAATAATTGATGTCGTCCGTGATGAAGCCGGTCTCGAGCGGACTGTTTGCCGACCATGAACGTTGTGAATTTCGAATTTTGAAATTTTGATTAATTGAGATATCTCATTTTGTACTTTGTAAACGTCCGCCTAATTAATTTAATATTAATATAATAAATTTGCTAATGTTTTGTTTTTTTTTTTGTTTCAGGTATGTTACTGACAGCATCACAAAATTTTCTTTGTTACAAGAGGACTTGAGTATGTTTTTTTATATATTCATTTAAAAATTCATAGCAGACTTTTCATTAAAGTATAAAATTTTCTTGTTATTTTTTTAAGCGCCTTCTAAGTCGACGTTAAAAGCATAAATAATTTAACTTCTCGGTTAAGTAGCGTGCATAGGGAAGCACTTCTCAAGTATGTACGTAGACGTGATGTAAAAACTCGAAAAATCGTGTTTGTTTTATATCAGTTTTGTAAGAAGGTCGTAGCTATCGCTTCTCAGAAATAATGTTAGGTATCACAGACCTAGAGATAAAGTTGAAAAAAATAAATATAAATTACACAATATTGTCGGATTATGGATTCAGGTCGTGTCAACGTAAGCCTCATCTTATCTCACTTTTACTCTAGTGAAATTATTATGTATTTTTTGTGTCACGTTCAATTTATCGGCACATTTATCTAGAACGAATTGTCTCGACATAAGAAACTAACAAGACACTTTTGCTACCCGCATACATTATTAATACATGTTCTCTTACGCAAACTACAGCAAATTATCACAATAATCGATCCAAACCACACACATTTCCCTCAAATCATCGACGGCCATTAAATTTCCCATTTCATCACATTCAAATTCACGCGCGTGACGAACACATTTAATCATCCGCATTATCCACACCTCGCAAAATCGCCACATTGCAAATCATAAATCCTCATCCGAACGTTTGACGTCCCATCTCGTTTCCTGCGAACGAGATGAAATCCTCAATTTCCACCACCCGGCCCCTGAAAGCTCGTCTTTCAGGCCCTGACAGCGATGGTTGCAGTTGTTTCAGCATCCACTTCATTTCCGAAAAGTCCCTCTGCTATTCTTCGGGGACTTCCGAACGCCGTGATGGTATATTTCGTCGTCTCTGTTTGTTTTAAATTGGGTTCGGTGTATTTTTCGAATTTATTTTTTTTTGAATCGGTACGTTTTTGCTAAATCCACTATAATGTGAATCTATATTTTGTTTTACTGTCTGTGTGATATAGAGCCGTTCTTGGACCGGTTGCTAGGTCATCATCATCATCATTATAGTCATCGATGTTTGGATGGTTGGATGCTTTCGCACGAAGGCTGTTGAACTCGAGCAGCAATTTCGTTTCGTTATGTGTATGGCTTGTTAAAAATTTGGTTTAATTTTTTGATTTTTGTGTTCTTGTCTAGTTCTAAATTGCGCCGGAATTTTTCAAGGCCGTTTTGATAACGATCAAATCATTGAAAACTTGTTTTTTTTTTATATATTTTAATCAAATGCAATATTCTATATCTAAATCATATTATTGATTACACGTTTCATAATGCACATCACGAAAATAATCATTCGAACACAACGTATATTTTGCACCGCGCAAAACTCATTTCCGAACCTGCATAAATCTTCTCGATAATAACGAAAACACACACTCGTCATTTCCTATAAAGCGATGTGAAATAATATAAAACGATATGATATATGTATATGTAACAGAACGTTTATATCGGAGGGCATGTCGTCGACCCTTTCCCTGTCCGAGGCGAAAACCGTTTATCACCATCAGGTAAGGGTTGACGCCCTATTGACCCCGTACCATCAAAACACTTAGAAAAAATGAAAAAACTTTCAATGGGAGTTGTAGAATAATTTAGTTATAAGTGAAGCTTCTTCGTATTATGATATTTATTTTTTTGTTTAGTTTTCTTTGCGAGGATTAGTAATATAGACCTCATATGATAGGTTCGACTTATGTCTTAATTGAGACGTATGAAGGCGTTATACTTTTCGATTTATTCTCATTAAAGCTTTCCACGTTTTCTGATTCATCATCATTGGAAAAATAATTGTTTCGTTCTAACGGCTATTAACGTTTGAATCATTCAATAAATATTTGCACTGATTCATTGAGACAATTGAAAATTTCCTGTTTTTAAATCGAAATAAAAATATATACATAAATCACTACTAAAGAAGTTTCTTTTTTGAATAAAAATAATCTGAAACTATCCGTGATATACAACCTTACACTACTATAGTCGTTGAACCCTTTTCATCAACTTTCCGTTTCGTCAATCTACGTTACGGCGACCAACTTTGATCGTTATGTTCTAAGGAAATGCGATTTCGTATACGCCGTTGTTGTTGTTTTTGTTTATTTTTCTCTTACAGAAATGGCAATAAAAATGGTAATGGTCTTTGTCGCTCGTTATAATGTCGCTTTATATTATTGGAATGGTTTTTTTTATATATTATTCGGTTCGATGTGGTATTTTATATTATACAATTTTGACGTTTCAGGTCGTTTCTTGATAATGCATTTTTTATGCGCATTGAAAATCATTATTTTTACAGTACAATACATACAGGTGCTATACTATTTTATATCGTTTATTTAAAAGCCTATCCGATACAAATTTTATACGTTTTATAACCATATAAAATTTATTACTTCAAATTAAATTTCCATTTCATTATTAGCACACATTCACTCACATTTCAACTGTCCACAATAATATTACTTTCATACGAATTTTCTACGATCCGATTAAACGAATACCTTTTAAATATCAACCACACCCATCAAAGGTCATGTGGATATTTACACAAATCAAGCAACCGAAACAAAATCAACACGATCGTCAACTGTCCGTTAACTAGCCTCCCTTCCTTGTGTAATTAGAGCTAATCGCTTGTTTACGAAGAGTCCATTCGTTTAACTATCCATAATACGGTTTACATACACGTGATGGACCTTTTGGCCTGTTGGCTGGCCCGATTTGGACACTTTACGAAACGCACGCACGTATCTTATTAGTTAACCGTGAGAATGGTGTTGCGTTTGTCGCTTTGTTAAGATTTTGGTCTGGTAAATGGTGAAATGATTGTTTCAAAAAAAAAAAAAATTTTTGATCTTCATATTTTGCCCATTGTTATATAAATCCTTTCAGATGCTTTCAAATGTGAGACTTTCAAAGATTTTTATATCAATATTATATCTTACCAGATAGTTAAATCTCTTATTCATCTCTAAACCGTATAAAATACAATTTAACTTCGCTATATTCATTAAATTTCAAATCGAAATGATTAATTAATGAATTACCATAAATTTTCAACACCCACATTTGCATCAATCTTAACAAGCTTCATATCGCTTTAAACATTGAATCACATGAACTCGAGATAATTTCGTCATAGCATTTTAATCGTTTTATTATCCAGGTTCAACTGCGTACTATAATTAGAGCTATAATGCGACTGCAGTTACAGTGAACTCTCTAAATATTTACAAAACCCGCGAGCAATCAAACAACAACGTATGCGTTTACTCACCGGCTAGCAACAGTGTGTTTATTATTTCGCTATTTTTTTCGGTCGGGAAATTTATAAAGTAAACTGGGTCAACGAAGTTATAGATCTATCCAAAGTATGAACATATCATAGGTATGTTCTATTGGAAAATTGTATACAATAAAATCGCATATCGTAAAATGCACTTTCGTGCAAACAATGCAGTCGGTGCAATAAACGCTCGCACGAAAACGCAATGCACTGTTTATACGAGCGAAGTTTTCGATTTGTATGCGCATATTTGTGCAATTTGAATGCATTCGTGCTATTGTTTTATTATTGTATATGAAATTTGCAATGGAACAGTTTCGCACGGAAGCGCCTCTGATATACAAACTATTTGATTACTGCTCTACATTAAACAGATCAGTTTTCTATTTAACATAACCACCATCGATTTTTATATTAGATACTGACCGACATATCAATCCAACGACAACCCTTTAAAAATCGCGGTATAAATCACGCGATCGCGCCGCGTTCGCAAATCGCGCCCATAAAATCAAATTCAGAACACATTTCACAATCCCTCCGACTCGGAGGGCGAAAAGGCACCTATGGGTCGTTTGATTAATGGCCGAGGTCTGCAAACGACCCGCAGAACCCTTCCGCAAACCCTAAGACCCACACTTGTCAAAGTCCGAAGGGCCCAGTGTGAAAGTGCAACGGTTGAAGAAGTGCAGTTGAGATTTTGATTTTGAATGTTGAGGTTCGGTAGGTTGATGTTAATTATGTGTGTTTCCGTATTTTTTTAATGGAATAAGATATTATTTTATGCTTAAAACGACCCGCAGAACCCTTCCGCAAACCCTAAGACCCACACTTGTCAAAGTCCGAAGGGCCCAGTGTGAAAGTGCAACGGTTGAAGAAGTGCAGTTGAGATTTTGATTTTGAATGTTGAGGTTCGGTAGGTTGATGTTAATTATGTGTGTTTCCGTATTTTTTTAATGGAATATGATATTATTTTATGCTTGATATATTGATATTTTTATTGAATCAAAAGTGTGTCGATGTATAATTTATGCAAAGCGTATGTCAATACAATTTTCAAATCAAATAACTATCATATTTATCTTCATAATATTAGTCAAAAATTTATCGATGTTTAACATTTACTTGCATTGATCTTTTAATAATAAATATTCCACGCAAAGAAAAATATATAATTATTTCCAATAACACTATTATAAAATTTTCTATTTGATTCAAAATCAATAATATCTTATTTTAAAAATTCTAACCAAATCATCCGCTACGAATATTCGTTTTCATCGCAATTATAACGTTCATGTACGATTCGCTAAATAATAATGAGTTCGCACTGATTCCGTGAAATTTCACATACATCATATTCTTTTCGTTGCGTCGGTGATTCTACGCAATTACTAGGGAAAGTGAAGAAAGCCGACGCCGCTTTTGAAAGCGGACTATATGAAGCAAAGATTGATCGCCTTTGAGCGTAATCGACTGTCGTTCTTATGCTTTTACTTAGAAAATTCAATGGTACGTGTAATAAAATCGTGACCTGTTCGCTTATGTTTTACGATTCAACAAGTGAAATTGTTATATGGTAATAATGTGTTAATGTTGTTTCTTATACTAATAATTTTTTGAAAGTATTATCAATAGGAAGGTTTCAATTGAAGAGTGCCGAGTATTGAAGTTGTTTTAGGGCAATGATAATAAGTCATTCAACTATTGATCATACATATATTTTTACTTTGTAAATTAATGAAAGTCGATATATTTGAAAACAAAGACACATATTTTCGATAAAAAATTTATTTTTAACCAAAAATTTAAAACAAAATTAGTGAAAAATCCGGAAACTCTCAAGCCAGAAACATCATGGGTTTCTTTTCTTTTTATACGCCGACCATTTCAATGCATATAAATCTCGAAAGATAAACGCCGAAAATGCAATCGGTTACACAACCGTCCGTGATTCCGTTCTGAACGTTTCCCGTACGAAAATAAACGTTTTCGTGTTTGTAATAATATAATAATAAAGAGACGTCGCTTGTTTTGTCCCGTCGAGGAAGTCGCCATATTCACGTCGCGGTCGAATATTTATTTCCCCGGGTCGATATTATTTTAGAGTTTATATTTCGGTCGTCAAACGGTGGGAACGACGCGCCTCTTATATTTAGAAACGCTTGGATAGCTGCCAGCCGGTCGAGCGCACACTTATTGGCCGCGCAATGACACTTTTCCGTCTATGAGAGCGCCATAGATTCCCAATGCGTGGGGATGTCCGGTGATTTTTTTTAGATTTTTTCCTATGTGTGTTTAATAATTTTTATTGATTCATTCATTCCGAAATTTGAAGTTCGGACATTTTTCATTGTTATGTTTTACCACTAATGAAAAAAATGATCCTTAATTTATGAAAAAATTAATAAATAACTTCTTTTATTATTCAGTAAATACGTTTCATTATTAATTGTAAGTAAGTACTATTCTAAGAAATGACCATTTTCATACCTTATCTAAATAATACTTCCTTATAGATAATTGAATACGATCATTTATCAAAACATAATAATTTCAATGGGTAACATCCATACACTAATCTGACAACTTACTGCTTAACTTAACACACATCTAAACCATTCTATCAACACGAAACATGAATAAGCAAACAACATCTACCCCAAAATCGTAAAAATTCATCTGAAAACCATCCTCCAAATCCTAACCTAACCTCAACCGCATAACACGCACTCACACGCGAACAATCGAATGCATTTTTCGGCAACTTTCAGCTGAAGGACCGGCCTGAAACGGCCTCCCTCTCGCGGCTCTGAATTAATAAAGCGATGCGCCGCCAGAGGGAGACACAATATACGCGAATGCATCGAAAGCGAAAGGGACACGTGGTGCAGAGCGTGCAACGCGGAAATCGGTGTTGCCATGGCGACGGGAGGTCTTAACCACAACGGAGAACGGACCGCTTTTTTTTTAAGTAAAAGTTGTTGGAAAATCAAATTATGTTGTTTTTTTTAACTCCGGATAGTTTAGTTTTATTTTCGAATAAAATTTTTTTCGTATTTAAAGTTTTTAATTTGAAAATTTTAAAAACTTTCCTATAAATCCTATACAAAACGAACACTTCAAAGCAACTTTTTCAGTTTATGAACTACGAAAACGATAAAATCAAATAACTTAAACGCCGCTTTAAAAAAAACATAAAATCGCCAGACCGCAAACAAAACTCAAACATTCGACTCGACCGCATTATTTCGTTAACGAATGGGTTTTTTTCCTATTTAGATAATAATCGAATCTTCTCGAGCTTTTCGCGCCCTTCAATCCACTATCCCTTTAGGGACGCGTATTCTTCCCGGGGAGAAGAATGAAAGGAAACAAGCGTAAGCACTCCCGAACCCATTACATCTCATCTCGTATGTATTTTCATTATTTCACTAGAGACGTATTCTATTATGCGATGTTTCACATGCGCGTAATGTAACTTTGTTATATGTGCGGAGTACAGGGCGTCTAAGAAATGCGTTCGCGTACTAAGCCGATTTGTCATTCGCGCGGATTTTGCTCCAGAAATGGGAGAGCTTGTTAAAAATTTAACTTTGAGACGTCTGATGCAAAACGACAGGGAGAAATCTGTGATTTTCGTTTGGGTGGTTGTTAAGGATTCGTTTACAGGTGATTTGTATGTTTTATGAGTACAAAATATTTCGGTTTAGAATATTTGGATTCATTCACAGGTAAATTAATCATTAAAATTGTGTATGTTAATTTATGTTCGTTTTTTTTATCGACTTTTTTAATAAAATTTATAAATACACCCAATCATATTTTTTACACGGTTCAAAGAAGAAGAACCGATTATTTTTTTTTACTGTTTTTTCGCTTTAATACGGTATAAAAATAAAAAAAAAATACGTATTATTATGCTACAATGGTAAAATTCGGTACATGGTAAGATACAATTATTTATTAAATAAAAACTCTCGATTATTTTTCATGATTTCACATGGTGAAATTTTTCCACATTACACATTTTTTAAAGTATATTTGGATGAAAGTTCCATCCAAATATACTGATAGAACCTATTTTCAATTGTTACACGGTAGTCTCTAAAACGTATCCCCGTATAAAATAGGATTTCGTGTACAAAATATTTCAGTTTAGAATATTTGTAGAAATATTTGGATTCATAATTAAATGAAAATTTTTAAGTCAATTTTTATCGTCTTTTTCAATAAAATTTACACTGTGTTGAAAACACAAAGATACCTCACTTTTATTTTTACAAATATTTAGAGAAAGTTGAAGGAATTAATATGATTACATTCATTACAATTGATGAATTCTTAAAAGGTCTAAATTAAAATTTCAATAAGCATCTTAATGATTATTTCCTTTTTATACAAATCAATCAACATCATTTAACCAAAAATTGATCCAAATCACTACATAAATATCTCAATACATTTCATAAAATTAAAATAAAAAACACCGAAACCGAATCACTTTTGAACCGCAACATCTCCCATCCCACGCCTCAGAATGGACCCAGACTTGCACTTGTTCGTCGGCAAACTTTCTTCCGGCAACACCGTTTCCTCTCTCCTATACACATAACCCGTATATACAGCAATCGAAATAATGCGAGAATTTTGATTTGATCCTCCCGAGGCGTACGTTTAATATCCTCTCCATTTCCGTGCGTATGCAAATGCCCCGGGCCCCGACCGAGGTGCAGGGACCTCCCGAGCCCCGGGCACAAAGGGCTCAAACTGGGATTCTTGCTCTATATATCTGTATGAGGGGTGTAGAATCGAAATTCACAATTGAAGTTGGGAAATTTTTGTGGGAAGTTGGGAAATTTTTGTGGGAGATTGCGAAATTTTGGTGTGGGCGGGGTATTTTTTTTAAGAAAGTGCAATTTTGATGTACATCCAATCCTTTTTTTATGAGGAAGATACATTCCAGAGACTACCGTGTAAAAAAAAACATCTAAAATATATGGTAACCATATAAAATTGGTGATAGATTCTATCGCTATATTTGGATAGAACTTCCATCCAAATGTACTTTATAAAAAAATATGAAAAAAATTTCCGTGTAAAATCATCGAATTTTTTTATTTAATAACTATAATTATGTAAATATAATTATAACCGTATACTGGCCTACACTAAATCTTACCATTGTGGCATAAAAATATTGTACTTTTTTTAATACTTTGTTAAATTGAAAAAAAAAACTAGTAAAAAATAATCGGTTCTTCTTTCTTGAACCGTGTTATTTCGGAATCGTGTAAAAAGAGGATTGGGTGTGCCTGATGGAAATTCGAACTTATAATTTCTGGATTGGTCATATTACAATTTCAGGATTTCAGAATTATGTTATAAGATTAAAGATTATATTAATCATTAGTTTTAAAAAGTAAAAACAGGGCTTAAAACAATACTAAAAAACTTGTCTCTCTAAAATCTTTAAAATTTGCCTTTTTATCGCAAAAAGATTTCTATTATAATTTCTAATGGTATATGTTTTATTATATTTTTATTCAAATCCCAAAACTCCCAAGACCTATATAAAAGTTTTATCTGAAATCTATGGATCAATCACAGGAATGATTCGGAGATTTTGGATTCATACGCGATCCCATTTTTTTCACTTCTCACATACATATAATAAAAATCAGATTCAAATGCGGATTTCGACACTGCACTCCTCGCATATCTACCTATTTATACATTAGTAAAGATCCAGCTTTCTCTGTATGCAAAGTCGTCGTCAAGTTCGCCGGATAAATCAAAAGCGAGCCGTTCCTCTGCCCTCCTCTCGGGCCCTTTATTAAACTGCTATACTTTCTTAATTAAAACGGGAGTCGTTAATCGCGTCGATAATTCAGGCAACGCCTTTGTGCTCACCGTGTTGCAACCAATAGGATTTTGGCGGGCCAATGCGCCATGGCGAATTATGGGTTCGTTCGAATTATGGTCGAAAGTTTGGTGTGCATTCGAATTGCGGAAGTTCGATTTCGTTACGTGACATTTTATGATTCCACTTTATTTTACATTTGTTTCTTTCAAAAGGTGATTTATTTGTTCTAAATTTAAAATGTTTTTCGTGTTAACTAAATTTATCGATGATTCGGTCGTATAAACGTTTTCGGATTCGCTATTATAGTATATCAAATCTATTTCTAAAAACAATCTATCATATCTGTTTCTATTTCAATTGTTTCAGTTTATTTTCTAATTTTGTGATATATTATAACTTTGCTATTGATTGAATTTCGAAATGAATTTTTATACATACTCGTACAATATATTTACTATAAAAAAATGGTATTCTAAAATACATAAAAATTGCATTTGTCCGAAAAAAAATGACGTGCAAATCCCATAATCCGCCATAACCAATCGATTGAGATATTCACATGTGAATTACTATTTTCCCCTGTGACAAGTTCCTCTTTCATTGTGTAAAACTGGGATCGAAAACCTTTTTTTATTAAAACTAGATCATTTAAAAAATATATTTATTTATTCATCTTCAATTAAATTAACATTTAATTGCTCAGCACTGTCACTCATAGAAATTTATCTTTATTTTATCAACAAAAAAACATCGAAAACTTTAAACATCACAAAACAATTTATACTACAATGAATGTTATATTACTCAGAACACCATCATCAAAAACGATCAAATTTCAAAGTTTCCAATCCCTGTCCACACACACAAACCCAAAACACCCATGCACACATTTCATACATTCGCACATGAGCAGAGTTTTGCCCTTCGTGCGAATTGAATGAGCATGAATGGGTTTTCGTACATCAAAAGGGCGCCGAAAAAGTAGGGTTGCGACCCCGGGCCGAATTTGCGCCCTCCGCTTCGAATTCTTTCTTGCGCGATGGATAATTAAAGAACGGGATGGATATTTAATTTTTCGGTACGAGAAGCCTTCAAAGTCAACACTTCCTAGCCGTTCCGATTCGGTTGTTTGTTCAGCCAAAGTGCGGTTTGCTCGGATCTTTTTGGGTTGTATGGTATGATTAAATATTATTTAAATTTTGTACATTTCCATTTATATATTTTTTGTTTTAATATAATATGATGTTGATTCTTTCATTAAATTTTCATTTGACGTCCATAATGTAGTTCAGTTTTAACGTATAGTATTATGAGTATTTTTCAATTTCAATAGAATCATTCAACTGTTCGTATAAAAAATATGTTCTTCATTCATACAAAATATAATGAATGGCACTAAATCTGTTCAATTCACATTTGAAATAACCACTTCATGTTTTTACATAACACAGTCTCTATTTCTATATATTTCTTTGCTCTAAATTCGTGCAACGTTAAAGTTCCTCCATAGAAACTTCAGATCACTCGTATTCACAGTTTCGTACCTTTATACCTAAAAAACGAACCTTTCACCGTCGATACGAAATCGCTTCAAAAGAATCGCATTACACGACCACGTCCAACATTTTCTCGTGACCCAATTGATAAGGCAGCACCGTGTCTCGGACCATCTCGAATCCCTTGGAGACTTCTCCTCACAACAAAAACGCTTCCCTCTATATGTATTGCATTGAAACCGTAGGGGAATCCCCTTCGACCATGAGACGAAGGCAAAGTACCCTGAGACCTTTATACGTATGAGGGATATAGAATCAAAACATGCAGTGATGTTTGTTTAAAATTTTTTAATATATTTAATAAACTAGATATTGAAATACAACTTTCAAACTTCAAATTCAATTTTTTAAACTTGAAATTGAACCTTTTACAGATAAAATTCAGTTATCGGAAATATATTGCTATAATCGTTGTCAATCAATGAAATACGATCTATTCTTCAAATCTACTTTGATAATCTCATTTATTGATTGTTACACACAAAATTAATAACATTTTTTTGATAAATCAATCTGAAAATAGGTACTTTGGATATTTATCTAGCGTTTCTATAATATTTTTCATGAAATCATAAAAAAAATTGTAGAACGAAGAAAATAAATTTGGGTTGGTTGAATTTGATTTATAAAAGGTTGAATATGAAATTTTAAAAGTTGATTTTAATTTTTAAGATTGAATTTGGAGTGTCTGTGATCCTTACTAGGGATGTCAGATTTGCTGAAATTTTAATTTACCGGTAATCTGGTAAAAAATCTAATTACTGGTTTATCGGTTAATTAAATTTTAAATAAAAACCGGAAAAAATAACTAAAAGTCGAAAAAACCGTATACAAAACAGCGATATTTTTCAAAAATATTCGAAAAATTTACCGGTAAATTACCGAGCTGTTATTTGGGTCATTTATTGGCAAACTGCTTTACCAGTAATGATATCCCTAATCCTTACTGAATAATTTCAAACATCAGACCTAAATACAATACAAATTCACGACCAATATCCTCATCATTTATCACTCAACTCATCCAATAGTAAAATTTGATCACATAAAACAATCGATTTCAATCATTCCAAAATCCATAATTTACATACAAAAAACTCTTCAAATTTATTTATATAATTTGAAAAATACCACCCAATCCAACATTGTGAATTTCGATCCTACACCCCCTTTTCCAGCACGAAAAAAACGGCCAAAACGAGACAGAAGACGGCCATGACTCACCCGCGTAGAACTTCCCGGTCTTCGTCAACGTCGCCATGGCGTCGGCTCGTACCCCCATGCGGAATCCACGATCGGTCATTTGAAACCGACTTGTGAAACGCCAAAACGATGGGGTCCCATTCATATTCGATGACTGTTCTGTTCGGGGAAGGTTGCCCTCGATCTGTCCCTAAAACCGATTTAAAAAACCTGAAGATATCCCCGGAAAATAAATTTTGTTGACTATGAAGAATGTTTTGAATGTGAAAATATATTTTTTTTATGTCTTACTGACTAATTTTGTTTCTATCTATATTTTAATGATTTCATTGTTTCTTTTTCATATATATTCTTTGTGTCGAAATTGACGTTTATTGAACAGTCGAATGTTTTAAAGCTTTCCGGAAGAACGCACTGCTTGAAAAGTTTCTTTGCATAAGCTGCGGTCGAGACGTTAGATACAAACTTTTGTGTACTGCGAGAAAAAGGGCATAATTCATTTTTAACGGCTCGTCGAATCGTTTTTCCCGCCATTTAAAACGAATCCCCCCCCCAAACGTTCATTCACGCGTAACGAATTCGGCTTAAAAATATTTTTTCATTCGTACAAAATTGAATATTTAAAATGAAAGTGGCCGTTTGAAAACACAATAAAAAATAAATTTGATGACATTTATTCTACGAGCGAATATAATCGCTATATTATTTTTTCATAACGCGTCGTATAATTTTAACAATAAAAATTATGACGATCATTTTTTACAATACGTTTATGAAATTTTAAAAGATTCTTCAATTTGAGGACTCTTTTTTTCGATACGTATACGAAATTGATTTGTTTGTAAGCAATTGATATGTTTGTTTGGATGTGTCAACGAATGGGTAAAATATATTCTTTTGATGCCGCATCAGTGATGAATGGAAAGAAATAAAAAATGAAGCTGGGGGAACGCGAGTTCTTTGAACTTGCATTCGACATAATCCAACAACTACTATACATCCCCAATTTCACTGGTACACGAATGTCACAAAATATCACCCAAACCTGATTTGCAACCGGTCCAAAATAATTCACAACAAAAAACGCGATACATCTCCACTCCACAAAAACAACCGAACCTCATTTATCCACCCCTCAAAACGATAAAAATCCACTAAAACCTCCCCACACAACCCACCGGAAACCTTCCAACATCCATCTCGACCAATTTGGATTCCGCAACACAAATTTTTCAGCGGCAAACGAAGCAGTTTCTTACGCACCGCTAAATTGTCGACGCAAATTGTTTGCCGGTCGTGCATGCGACTCGCATTCGATATGAGCCAACCACAACTGCATCGTGGTCTGCTCCTGTTCCTTGATCCTGTTCCTGTTCCTGGTCTCGTTCCCGGTCCATTGTCATTCAGGTCGACTCCTCCGAGTCTGGGAGCGCTTTCAGCAGTCGAGGGCGTGCGTGCTTGTTTGCTTGCCAGTTTTCAGACTTCCGAGTGCTTGGTTGGAGTTTTTAGTCGGAGGATTTCGCTAGTGTATTCTCTAGGATACGTTTTTGTGTGATATAGCGGCTTGTACCCAGCGTGCTCGGGACTTTGTGAAAATAAATTGTGTACCGATCGTCGACGACTGATTGTGTTTATTGTCACAATCAATCGCGACGCCGGCACATTTTATATTATAATTTGTATCGCGATCGATGGAAAAAACTGAAATGTGAAATACATTTAAAAAAAACTAAACCCTTAGTTTTTCCTGGTTTCAAAACAGATTCTTGCCTAATTTAGTGAAGATTCGTCTATCGGTTTAGGAGTTTGTTGGATGCATACATTTATTCACCGTTTGAGTTTTATATATAAAGATTGTATTGTATGTTAGATTCGTGTGTTAATTATGAATGGTTAATTGTTGTATTAATGTATAATGTGATTGAATTGTCGAAGTGCAACGGCCTCAAATTTGATGTTCTGCGACACAATGTCGGCTGATTGACGCCTCACCCTATAATCGCACAAATTGGAAACTCACAAAGCCTCTTTTCATCCGCTCGTGATTATATGAATTTTATAAATTGATCCAATTTCATTCAACCGGAAATAATATTTAAAAATATATGTATCGTTTAAAATATATACGGAACATCCGCAATTTAATTATGAAATTTTGCACCTGACAGAACCAAATTTCAAACATTTTCACAACCTTTTTGAATTTTGAAAGCTTTTATTCGAACTGTCAACATTTTCGATATCTACCATGACTTCTAAAATTTTGAATTTATTCAATGAAAGTATTCGATTCATAAAAATCAGAGAACACTTTACATTCGATCACAAGATTTTATTGACGAAACTTTTCCGGGATTTGAAATCTTCAAAATTTAAACTAACGCCATTGCTGAAAACACCCACGACTGCATCGACCACACTCATCCCACCAAAAATGGAGGCAATTCGGGTGCAGGATGGGACACAGGACTCGGTATCGAACGCGGGACAAGGCACGGCTGGCTGAAATGTTTGGAACGGTTCCAGCACAGTGCAGTTTCCCTTTCCTCAAAATTTCCAGCGGCTGAAAGCGAAACCGCCTCCTTTACGGTTACGGCCCGGTATTAAATTTTCAGGCGCGTCTCGCAAGTGCAACTTTATTTTTATTAAAAAAACGTATCGCTTCTTATGTTTTTTGTTATATTTTTTTAAAGTTAACAATTGATCCAACAATATTTTATCATTAGAAATAATTTGTTCCTTAATTCAGAGTCATTATTTTTTTCTATACGGGACAAAAACATTCATACTATAATAATATAAATTTACTAGATCTTATTATTATGGAACTAAATTGTTAAACGTACCAATTTCCATTGATGGCTGAAGTTGAGTGATAATTTGCAAGATCAGTAATCGACTATGATTACCTGCCATTCATCTGAAACCATTTGATAATGATGAAAAATAGTAAAAAAAACTCAAGTTTTCAATACCTACAAAAAGACTAGTCCTAATTTATTACTGCGTATCTCGAATCCGTACAATACAACAAAATAAAATTTATTCAAATCAAAGCCCACAATTTACGAATTTGTCGTGCATAAATAAAATTTCGCGCCAAAACGGGGGTCATCCTAATTGGGTGTTTTATAGCGCATCGCCCCGCGTCCCAACAGTACAACAAACAATGCATTTACGTGTAACTCGATGCATAATGGCCGCAAGGATTTAATCCTGAGGATTAAGTGGTGTACCTTGAACGGGCAACAACGGGGAAACATTCATCTTAATGAAACTGCGGTTTTCAAAGCCGTCGAACGTCCGGCAAATTAGGAAAAATCCCGTATAAGTTAATTTATTTTCGTAGGGGTTGATATACGGTTTCCATTTTCTAATTGGTTTATATGGCCATTTAAGTTCCTTTCGTATTTTATTTTTGCAATTTTCTACTTTATCTATTGCATCTAATTGCAATATTACAATTGTTCAAATGTATATCTCAATTATATGATTATACGAAGAATAGACTATTTAGACTTAAACGCGCGTTATTTAACACTATCAACTTTTGCCGTTTGAGACGCTTTTTCTCGGAAAATCTCCGGTTTTTTCACAATATTTACATTCAGAAAGGCTATGGGGAGGCAGTCGTAGGCTTATCCTCGTGTGCAGGTGCAGTAAATTGCAGTCATTGATATGCAAAACGAATCTGTCGGCTCAAACTCATCGGCCGTAGTACGGAAGAGCCCCTCAGACTTTTTGTTTGACGAGGAGGAACCTGCAACACCCCCGCAACATCTTTTGCCGTTCGTTGTTCAGATTACCAATTTGTTCGGTGTTATTTTTCATGTTTTATCGGGTAATATTCTGAGCGTGACGCCTGAGACGTAAAAAAAACTGTTCTTTACTAGGGATGGTTTGCGTGTTTTATGTTGAAATTATATTTTGTTTCGAATTATTTATTTTTTAATTATTATTTTTGAGTTGAATATATTGTATAAATTACTATACAATTTCTTTAATAATTAATAAAATATTCTGTTTTACCGTAAAAAGTTACTAAGTGATTATTCATTAAAAATTCAAATCTTCCCGGATTGATCTGGATAAATTTAATATTAAAGCAAAAGCGACCTCAATTCAAGCCTGAAATTCTTCAAAAAACATATAAAACCACCAAAAAGCAGCACACACGGATCGGCTTAATTCACGCGCGTTCCTTTTTCCGCCTCCTGATTGCCACTTTATTCCAATTTTTCAGGTAACATCAAACCGCCAAACATCCCTTCAGACGAGTAAAAGAACGACTCGGCCCTCCTGCCCTACCTCTGCTACTCGCCTCCCTTAACAGACGTATATATATAATACAAAAAAAAAATTGCGAAATCCCTTTATGGCTAATTCATGCTAAGTGTCCGCACGAGAGTCGATTTTTTCGCGAAGCGCACTTATGTAAATTTACGCGCAGATTTAATAAGCTGATTTACATCGGCTTATTAAAATTTATACGCTATGCACCGGGAAAATGATTTTTTTTCTGTTGTGCGTGCGTACATTTTCCGAGAAAAATATACGAGTTGCCGTTTTCTCGGAAATGTTGCACGGCGATGTATGCGACTTTCGTTTATATTCAAATGTATGTGGAAATTCAATGAATCCAAAATGTGTATAATACCAAATTATCGTATTTGTATTATTGTATTTAAATAATCGTGTACCGTTTTATAATATGATTTGTGTTCGTTTTGAATTGAGAATAAATTTTGAAAATATCATAAATCCTTTCAAACGTTTCTGCGAAATCCTCTGATTTTTCTCCAAACGAAAACATGTTTTTTCTCTCAAAAATTTTTTCCGTCTCCATATAAAAAAATTGCTGACATATTTTCAGGATTCGCAAACACAAATACGCACCATAAACGTCATCCTCTGCGTTCGTTTTCCAAAACATCAAAGCGTTTTATGAAAATTCCATTTTTCGGAAAATTTCCGACCCTTTCCGACTGTTCATCATATTAAAAATTATATTTGCTATAAAGCCATCACCATTGAATTCGTTACTGCATATATGGGGCGACCAACTGGAATGATATTCAATTATATTTCACCGCTGTTTGTTACGTCTATTATGCGTTTCGCTTTCAGTGAACGGTTTATTTGGATTTCAAAATTCGAACTCTGTTTGTGTATTTTTTAATTAATAAATGATTGAAATTTTTGACTTAATTTTTATAATGTAGTGTACTTTCAACACGAAAATCGCCTGCAGTTCTTTGGCACTCAGAAGGGTTAAATCGGGAAACCTTTCGAGTAAATCCTCACATTTCGCATCCCCGGCGTGCGATAAATATGGCGGCTGACACTTTTAGCCTTCTGTGCCATTAAATTATAAGGAAAATGCGCTTTCTTCAACGAAATACGAAAACAAATATAAAAATGCACCATGTAGACGTTTAGGGAAGCGTAAAATCCAAATTTTCAACATAAACAACAATTCTGTAGAACAAAACAAAACATAATATAAACAAAATTTTATTTTTATTATTCATTTTAGTATTGAAGCTAAACGATATATGAGTTGTCAGTTGATACAAGTGACCTGATTACATGTTTTTGGCCTGAAATTATATTTAAAAAACTTTTCGAAAAAAAAAAAAAAATAAACATAAATACTCGTACCAGTCTTGAAGTGTTGGAAAGCGCTGATTTATGGAACGCTTGTGAGCAAATATGCAATATGTGCATCCAACGGGACTGCAATGTCACCGTAAACTCATGCATATTATAATATGCATGAATTTTTATTGTTTTTTTTAACTCTTTCAGGATAGATACGTAGAAGTGTTTTATCCGCGTCTAGTCACCAGTGTGCTGGTTTATTTTCGTAATTTATGCCGCTTACGTTGTGTACGTGTTTTCAAGTGCTTAGAATATTGAATTAGTTATTTACTTTGTCCAAGAATAATTTAGTTAGTTTCGTATTAATTAAAAATGGTTTTGGTAAAATCGATTATATTTCGAACGTTTTTCATCGAATCCATACAAATGTGCTGATTCAAAATTTTTAATTAGTTGCGAAAAATAATCTTATTACAACAAATGAGATTATACTGACGAATCCTTAAAAATAATCAAACGTGTATTTAATCTTATAAAAATTTTGATTTTGTATAAATTTGTTACGAAGCCATGTAATTTCTTTAACAAGCATATTAAATTAATAGATCCCTTCAAATTTGTTCATAGACTTATCATATAACTTTTTCTTATAAAAGTTATTAAAAATATAATGTATTAAATAAAAATTTGTTTGATGATATAATATAAAATAACCGAATCTTTATATTATAAAAAATCGTCTTTTAATTTAATTTATAATAATTCTCTCATACCAATCACCCCAAAAACACTACTCGAACCCAAACAAACTACCATCGAGCGGACCCGTCATTTTTTTCAGACCGGACAAATCAAAGCGTCCATTTATTTATTCGAAAATCGGCGAGCACGCACATGAATATTTCATGAATTACAGCCCGTTTTCAGGCTGTCCGCTGCATACCGCGCCGGATTAACGTTTCGGCCCATCCCTTTGCGACTCGCGGCCCGTAACTCACAATAATGCAACGAAGCCCTGCGACATGCGAGCCCTTTCATACACGTAATATATGTATATACACATATTATGTGTCCGCGTGTAATGCGGCCCTGGAACGCCCCAACGAGGCTTTGCGCTGCATTTAAATGTGCATTTTTCATTTGGGGCGCCGCGAATTTTCCGAGTGCCGGAAAATGGCGGATCGAATGTTCGATGCCGTCTGGATTTTTTTTCGAGGGTTTTTTTAATGTTTTTGGTTGGATGGGATAATCAGAGGTTGATGGTTGGATGGTGGAAAAGTTTGAATTATTTTTTTTCGATTAAAAAAAATTACTTGATTAGTTATAACTATCACAAACGTGTACGATATCGATTTTTTTATTTTAGTTAAAATTTCAATGATGAAATCTTCAAATTATCTCAAATTTATTTAATCTTATTGTTCTTGGTTAAATAAATTGCTATGCTTACTTTTGTATCGTAAGATTAAAAGTGTATATTTTATTTCGATGGAAAGTCTGCATCGTTGTTAGTATCTGTCGTATAAATAACAATGTAAGGAAAAGGTTTTTCCTCATCAATCAGTCTGCGTTTTTTTCCAGCTCGTCTCGTCTTAATACGTCTCTGTCGGCTGGAATATTTTCTTTTCATCCCTTGCACACTCTTTGTTAGGCTATCGTTCACGGTTTTATATACAGGAAGGTTTGCTTTCAGATACTTCGATTTATTTCGAATTTAACGAATGAATATCGAAATAATGTGAAAAGAACTTCTCGATAGCAAATCTGTGTATTCTAAATCGCATTTAAATATTAATAATTTATTTAATTAAAATAATAATTGTACTGACATAGACATCGACCGATATGCTAACCGCGATCCTTTATATTGTTTCAGGTAAGCACAAAGGCATTTTCATAGCAACACATCAACCTGCCTCCCTTCGACAGTGTCGAACATTGCAGAGACAACCTGAAATCCCGACTGAAAATAGGCAACCCGCAAATGGAACGGTGGTGGTGGTTTTCAGTAACATACGAAGCACATAGAACCAAAACTTTCAATTAATTTTTTTTTAATTTCATATTTAACATTAATATTATAATTTGAATCGATTTAAGACATTTTTTAAAATCAAATCTTTCATTGTTAGATTTTTATTTCGAATAATTTTTTTGTAAATAATTAGATATTATGTTCTATCAATTTCAAATCATTGAATGTGAAATTTTTTCCAATTTATTTATTTGATTTAATAAGTTAATTTTGGTTCTATACTCTTCATATGACACCACAACGTTCTGTGCACCAAATCCGTTCTCAGACGGGATCCCCATATTCTACTTTTATACTAAATCTATCCAGGAAACGGCTTTTCGATATATTCCAAATTTTTCACAAACACAACAATATTTAACTACGAAAATATCAGACACATATTATACAATCATCATTTACGAATTTTTGACTCAAAAATAATATCGCCACAAAACAATAAAACCCCAACCACAAAAATCTATCGATTTCAAACTCAAAAGCAACAATGATATACTCAACCTCTTTCCGCATATTTCAAGCATATAATCATTTTTAACTACAAAAATATCAAACACACAATCATCACTCAACAATTTTTGGATCAAACAGGATATCACCACAAAACAATAACCCCAACCACAAAAATCCCTCAATTTCAAACTCAAAAAGAACAATGACACACTCAACTCTTTTCCGCATATTCCCGACATTACGTACCAACTTTTGCGTTATTCCCGAAATTTTATATCACAATATAGACGTCCCGAATCGACCCCGGGTTTGGCACACCTGACCGCCATAGGACCCTCCCACTTCATAACAAGTGTCAAAAACAGCTGGCCGACCTTATACATTATTCCGAGCGGGCTTTTCCCGATACCTTTTTTCGTTTTATCTTTTATTTTTCGGTATTTTTCTCTTTTTACATGGCGCGTTTTCGTTTCGGTGCTGTCCGATGAAAAGTGAATCTGCGACGGATTCGTTTCGGTCATGTCTATTTATGTAACGCTGTTAACTTTTTTTTTATTTAAAGAATATTTTATATTTTGTATTTTGTTTAACTATTGATAATGTAAATCATATTGTATTGATGTTTTTAAGTTCTTTTGATTTAACATACTGTCCATAATTTTTTATCATAATTTAAAAAAATCTATCCATTACTTAAAATTTCAATACAACTTTTACACTCCAAATTCAACCTTATACTAATCAAATCCAATCTTTTTCAATTTATATTCAACGTATACTAACTGTAAACTTCAATCATAATTTTAAAAAAATCATAATCTATTCATTATTTTAAAATTTCAATACTAATCTGGGGAATAAAGACAAAACAAAACCGTACCTAAGGAATTAACAGTGACAAACTAAATTTTGGTATGATGTTTGATATTATGGTTCTTAACAAAATGGCCTAACCTCCTTGTCAATTAGAGCTTAGTAAAAAAAAATACGGGAAGTCAAAGGTTACTGTAAACATAAATTGTATCTCGTTGCGATATATGATACATATAATACATCTATATTATGCGATCTGTTTTTATTCCCCGGATTATACAGCTTTTTCACTCCAAAATCAACCTTATACAAATTAAATTCAACCTTTTTTTAAATAAAATTCAACCTCTTAACTTCAAATTCAATCTTTTTCAAATCAAATTCAACCTTTTATAAATCAATAAAAAAACTATTCTTAAATTTGACATTGATTATCTCAGTTGGTGATTTTTACAAATTTTTACATACATAACTAATTACATTTTTTGATAGATCAATCTGAAAATAAGTACAATGAATATGTACCAAACGATTTGTTAATATTTTTCATGAAATCATAAAAAAAAAAAAACGAAGAAAATAAAATTAATATTGTTGATTTGATGTGTAAAAAATTTAAATAATTTAAGGTAAATTTAAAAGGTTGAATTCGATGTTTAAAAATTTGTATTTGGAGTATAAAAATTAGTACACAACATTGCCGAAATTTCCTATAAAATAAAAAAAAATCACGCAATTACCATCATCGCTGAATAATCGTTCCCAAAATTCCCGCCGAACAATTAAATACCACCCCCTCCGCCCACCGGTCTGCGGTCTAATCGATTTATGCGAGCGCACCACACGTGCATTTCGAGTGCACACAACTGCATACATTTGCACGTAACACTGCAGTCCGGAGGCTTAAAATTGCCGCCGCTGGACTTAACCCACCGACTGCCGAGAGCTTGTTTACCGGCCGAATATGAACTCCGCAATTACGCCGTTTAATATCCGGTCTGCAAATGTTGGCGGTTTCCGATCCGATGATGATGATGATGATGATTCGTTTTCGGTGTTGGGAAATTTTGGGTTTTGTGTTGTCGATTTAGTGTTTGTTTTGTCGCTTTGGAGTTGGACGATGTATGGTGCGGTTTGTTAATGGATGTGATTTGAAAAATGTTGAAAAATTGTTTCAGTTTTAAGCCTTTTGATGTGAACGTAGCTAGGATTTTTTTTAAGAGGGAGCTAAAAAATGCAATTGTTTATATGTATGTGATACAAATTGTCGTTGTTTTTTATTTGAAGTTGAAATTCAAAACGTTCAAAGAATTTATTCAGATACATCATGGTCATGTGATGTATCTTGACATAATTTTCATATTTATATAAAAAATTTCATCATTTTTCAAGCTTTTTTTATTAGCTTGCTCTGATTCAGAAATGTTGTTTGTTAGTGATCCTAAAATAATTTAAATTATGGAGAGTGGACCCCCTTTCCGCCACAACCATTTTTTTTTAAAATTATTTTTATGTAGTGAGTATTTGTGATCAAGATAGCGGAAAAGTCTTGTAAAATAAATTATTCTACACTAGACATTTTAGCATGATTATAATGATAATGAAGCTCATTTCAAAAAAAAATAATTACCTCTTGATCTTTAATTTATTACGAATTTTCAAAAATAAACTAAATTTAACTTCTATTACTTACAAATTATCCCACAACTACCTAAATCAACTCCGAATCCATCAATCGTGACAGAAAACGCAATCGCGACATTTTCACCCTAATTCATAATTAAGTCGACCCCATTCCAACCTGTCTTTCCGAAGCACCGGGGCGAAAGTCTTTTCGAGTTCTTCTGTCGAGAACGAGGTCGGAAATAAACCGAGTGTCGTTTGAATAATTATCACTTCGGTAAGTGCATCCGTTTCCCGGCGGCCTTATCGTGACGGGGTGCACAAAAGTCCACCCCCGCAGTTGTGGGGTCCTCATTTGCAGACGCCATTTGCAGCCGTGATGCTTCATGATGCACGCGGTCGTTCATGTCTGGCTGCGATAGTGGTGCAGGGGTGGTTGTTTGATATTTTTATTATTGATGGTTGATATCATTGTAATATAATATAATATAATAATTATGAAAAAAAACTGAAATTAATTTGATTTGTATTTATTTTTTTTTTTTTTGTATAGATGGATAATTGAGTTTTTCAACACAAGTTGGCTTTATGATTGAGATTTTGTATTAGAAAATTATTCGTTTTAGATACTTAAAGTATTTGTATTAATATTATTATTATTATTATTATTATTATTATTATTATTATTATTATTATTATTATTATTATTATTATTATTTGATTTTTTTGTATGGATGGATAATTTGTGTTTTTTGAAATACTTAAAGTATTTGTATTAATATAGTAATTTGAATTATGAATTAAAAGCTATTTCGAACAATAAGTAACGTGGTCTGCAGATTATTGCATATAGGAAATATTTTCATGAAAAAATTTTCGAACTTTCAATAGTAATGAAAAAAATCATTCTTCAATGAAAAAGGTCAAATCATGACCTGTCTTAAAAATAATAAAGATGATTTTTTGCGTTAGGAAAAATTGCGGATTCCATATAACCTATATGTACATTTCATGATATTTAACTTTAATTTCACATACTTAGCATATGCTACGAATAATTATCATGATTTACCTCTTGATACTATTTTTGTATATTCCGATTCTGCATTCAGATGGACATCCCTAACCGCAAAATCCCCGACGGTCCATGATGCGACCGCAGACTCTCCTTATCTACCCCTGTCCATGCTGTGCACCTCATCCCCTTCAACCATAAACTGCAACCGTTATCTGCATGCCTCTGATTCAATTAATACCCACTCCAGCTTCATTATTGGCCCTTTTGTTATAATTCTGACTTTAACAGTCGCCATTTTTCCTTTTCGATCCGAAAACTACAGCTCCTCCTGAACGTTTTTCCTTTTGGCGTCTTTTCTTTTGGGACGTTTTGAATATGGGTGTCGTTGAATTTGCGCATCGTGTCGTGTCTTCCCTTGTTTGTGTCCCTTCGTACGTGACCTCCATATTCATTTGTACCCTATTAAAAATTGCATTTGAACATGACAAACGAATTATGGCCGCAACGGAACGGCCTATCCGCTAGTCTTTGTCACGTTCGTCGTATTTGCATATTTTTAATGGCTTTTTTAGACGCATATGTTACGTATACAAATATTACAATTTTGACAAGTGTATATTTTCAAAAAATAGTAATTTTAATTGTTATATTTTTAAAAGAATGTTTCTTTTTAATTCAGAAGGATTTTTTCACACACGTTAATTACCATTAGAGGAATTTTATTTCTGTAAAGAATTTCAGAATTGCGCACAAACAATTTGTACGCCGGACGAACCTCCCCAATGCCCCGTTCTCCAACAAAATAAAACAAAACACATTACGAACAATTTAAGAGAAAAACGAGGCTTTCGCCATTGAAACTGATGTTTGTTTCCATTTTTTCTAATAAAAAAAGGCGATGGATTAATGAGCGCCCAACCGGTGATGTATGGCGCCGATCCCCTAGGGTCGAAATTAAAAAAAAAACTAGAAAAAAAAATAGCATTCAACCCCCGCGCATTATTTATACATAAAATTGTGCTTTCTCTTTTGATCTGCGCGAAATGTTTTATTTCTAGCGCGTTCTCGATTTTCACATCAGGTGTATGAAACGTGCGATTTTCACTTGAAAGCGGATTTAATTCGCACACATCATACTAAAGCTCTGTACATAAACATAGATAGATTTCGCATACAGTTCATATTGAAAATTTCTAGCATTCAACCACTTCATATATACGATTTTTCCGAAAGTGCCAATTTGGATCTCGATTCGCAACTACCCCCATCCCTCGTCGTATATACTGAGGCCACATTCGGGCATGGAAAAGGGTCCTCGAAGTTTTTATCTGCGTTTGACAGGCAACTGTCATCGTCCACAGCAATTAAAGCGTGCAATATTAAGCGGATTAATGGCGGCAGATGACGCCATTGCGAAATCCGAGACGACAATCGTATCCATCATCGTTCGTTGGGATCGCAGTTCAGCGTTTCCCGAAGTGTGGAAAAATCGCTGTAGAAAACTGTTTGATTTTGTTATAAAATTATTCGTCCGGTTGTAAATGAGTTGAAAAAAAAATTGGGCGAAAGTGCCATAATGTTGGCGTTGTGCGTTTAACGGTTAATTTCCGTTTATTGGAGTTTCGATTCGGGCTAATATTTTATCGTTTTTCAAATAACGGATTTATAAATTTCGCTCGTTTATAGACGGATTCATAAATCTGTTATTCTTTGAAGTGTTCTGATATTAATTCGACGTACTAAATTCATTTTATGGAAAATATACACAGGGGGTCAAAAGTGTTTGCTCGCCCTTACTTTTTCACCAGTTTTTCAATAAAATATTTACCGTAACTATTTAAAAATAATAGAGAATATCATTTTAAATATACATATCTAAGTAAATTAAATTTCTCGGAAGTGGCGAAAATTTTAATTACAATTTTTTCTAAGAACAGAATTATGGAAAAAACCATATTTCGTTTCCATGCAATTTTTTCTGTTTAAAGTGACCAAAGTCATTTATTTTTTCAATTATCATTATTATTACTATTATTATTACTTAATCTAATAATGTACATATTTTATATTTGGTTTGCACTTAAAAAAAAATAAAAAAGAAATAGAAGAAAGAAATATAAATTAAGAAAAATAGCGTTTGAGTTTTGTATTTTATGTAGTGCGTCTTTACTTGCGATTTGTATTTTCCATCACTGTAAAATACAAAAATAGAAAGAACTTTATATTGGAATATGATCATTAATTGTTGTTCCTATATTATAAAATTAGCAAAAATAATTGCAAAAATTTTGCGTGAATTAGATATAACAAGAAGAATAGTTGACTTCTGCTTAAAAATATTAATCTCTAATGAGAATGTTCAAATACGAATAACTCCCGGTGTATATTTCAAGAAATTTGATTCATTAAAAACCATCCCTTTCCAAACAGACTCCACATCCATCCTCTAACCACGCCGCATATCGCTCAACTACCATAACATAACATAAACCAATACTTTCGACCAATTAAGGCTATCCACCATTTTCCATACACATATACGGACACATCAAATTAAACATAATAAACGTCTCGTTACGATCCGTTTAGTCGCATTTCGTTAACCGACGCCAAGTTTGCTTTAACGGCGTTTCGCGCCAACTACGCTCCGGGCTAACACGATTACCGCGGTTTCCTTCAACGTACAACTTTCGCTGAATAAATATAATATTATGTATGCAAGGATCTCTTGTACACGGTGTATCATGCGAAACTTGGATGTGCGAAGTGTGCTGGTTCGAAATCCACAATGTCCGATTCGTTGAAGCAGCACGAGTTTACTTGTGTATTTGTTAATGTTAATTTCACACATTTAGTTCAAGTTGCAGCTTAAATTAATCGTTATATTTCAATCTGAAAAAAAACTAAAATTATGTATATTAGATTGTTATAAATTTAAATTACTCAATTTTAGAATTTATTTTCAACCCTCCTATAATTTTATCTATTTTCAAAGGAATCTATTTACAAATTATATTATGCAGATATACGATTTTCACTTACTACTTACTTTGATTGTGAGTTTTGATTGTACCACCCTTCGCATAATATGTAGTTTTCGTTTGCCGTTCGAATACGAATACGCGTAATTTAATAAAACCGCTCTCCGACTTCGTCTAACGCGTTTAACTCACTGTAAGTATGAAACCCACATATGATAGAAAGTTTTATACTGAAAAGGTTTCAAGACTTATGTGGAAATTTATTTATCGTTGAATAATAGCATTACTTTTGTATATTTGAACTTAAAATTCCTTAATATCCCAAAAATAATATTTAAAACATTAATTAATTTGCGCAGATTTCATTATTTTCATTTTGTTTATAATTTTAAAATACTTCATTCATAGAAAAATTACTATCAATCAAAACTTTATCGATAAAACCAATATTGGTAAAACTCAAAAATACTACTGCACCCCAATTTCATTCACCGTCGACTCGATAGACCCCCTCAGATTCCATCGCGGTTTTCTTCCGCGGTTTTTGCATCATCATAATCTCGAGGAAACGGGACAAAGAAGTGAAATTCTGCAAGAAAAGTGTATTTGAATTATGGCAACTCGTTAAGACGTCGCCTTGTTCTCCCTTCGCTGTTGTGTTAAAAGTTTGACGCAGAAGTGCTAAACTGTCTACGCGGAAAGTTTGACGTTTAAATGCATTTTATGTCGTTAAGATACCTTCCTGAAACTTTAATAATTCTTTTGTGCATAATTTTAACAACGCAATATCAATTTGTAACTTATTTATATGTTTTTTTCTTTTACAGAAGTTCCACGTTTTTGGAACCTCATCTACAAGGTGTAGTCGGATGGAGATCAGCTCCCGATTCAGACAAGGACCATAGTACTACTGAAGATGATGAGCAGAGCCTCATCAGGGAAGACAAATCGTCCCACCAGGTTTCCTTGAAGAACCATGAAGATGTTAGAAACGGTGGTTCAAGAACCGATCGTTTGAGGGAACGGTTTGAGACCAGACCAGAAAATGTTAAAGAATTTTTGATCGGAGTTGATGAAGACGATGGCAGAAGAATCGTCAATAATGGAATTAAGGAGTCTTCGGGACCATCTGAAGCCCCTCCTGAAGCTCCGCAGCCGAGAAATGATTTTAGGTTTCACGTTTCTTCAGCCGGATTTCGGGATAGTCTCAGTCAGGTTAGTTCATATTTTATTTTTATGTAATTTCTAAGCATATTTTCCACCTTCAATCAAGGATAAAAATTACATTAGTCATTGGCCATATCACTCAACTTTCGTAATCAATAATCAACTAACTTTGAAATTTTATTATACAGTACTAAAGTACTGTATACTCAAATTTCAAAGTTCAATTTTTTTAATTTTCATTTGTACGTTGATCTCATGTGAGTAATCGTAAAGTCTAGCATCTTTAACTATTCATCAAGTTTGCCCTTCGTACGCGAAACTATCATCCACGACCAAACTGTCTACATTGTGAATAATTCAACAGTCCAATCTACTGCATTGTGTACAAAACAAACAAAACTGTCGATGCTTAGCGTGTTTGACTATCCCGTACACTTCGAACTTCTCCAATTCGACAAAATGCCGACAAAATCAAATTTCAACATGGATACTCTTATTTAGAATTCGTGTTAAATATTTAAATATAATTCGATAACATTTTTAATTCTTTATGATTTTCAAAACATAAACGTTCTTTGTTTCTTTAAAAATCAAGAATCGATACAAACGAAAGTCATACATTTTATACATGACACAGTAAAAGTACATATGTGGATTCCTGTCGCCCTTTGCTCCTGACTATTTTCCCCTCGGGAAAATATATACTTGAAAAAACAAGCATACAAAAATATATTTCATAGTAAAATCTATAATAATGAAAATCCCAATTTTTATAAATAAAAAAAAATGCTGATTTTAAAGTTTCGCGTAAATTTTTTTCAATGTTTATTAATTATAATATTTCACGATCTTTCTTCAAACATATCAATTGAGATCTTTTATCAAAGAATATTAAACTATCAAAATTAAATATTGAAAATAAAAAAACCACAATACCCATATCATTTTTGACCATCTACAAAAGTAGCTAGTTTCGATTCTGCACCCCTCGTTTTTATACACGCGAAAATTTCGCGTGTATGCGTCCAAAAGGACTAGTGTGGAAAAACGCGAACTTGATGTATGAACCTGCATCCCCTTTGTCTCCGCAAACAAATCATAGCCAAACACCCCCAGTTTCGTTACGAAAACACCCCCAAAAGACGTTCACTTGCAAAAACGTATCAGATATCCATTTTTGCTGATTTTTTTCAAACGAAACTTCTTCGGCGACTTTTCGAATGTGGCACATTTTCGCTTTATTCGTATTTCTATGGATTAATTTCGACGCGTTTAAATTACATGTCATAGTTTATTTTTTTTCCATATAATTTTCTGATTCATATAATAAATTTGTTTTCACATTTATGATGTACACATATGAATTCATGTTGTTCCAATTTTTTGCCCCCCGCAAAATATAATCCGATTTAATATGGAACAGAAGCTAAAAGTCGCATTCATATATTGATCGTTCATTTTTCATATGGCTTCGTTCGAGTCTTATGCCAAAAGTCATTTTTTTTCACAATATTACAATATTTCAATGTGTCATAAAAAGGCAATTCATATAAACGTATTACGAAAGTAATTTTAATTAAATTGTAATCAGAAATCAATATCTACTATTAACTAACCAATCAATTTCGACACCGTCAATTAAGGACTCAATTCATGTGCGATATTACAATTTAATTGATTCTACAACTAATTAACATTACAAATTCGAATATTAATTAATATTCATCATTATAAATATACACCTAATCCTCTTTTTTCACGGTTCCGAAATAACACGGTTCAAGGAAGATGAACCGATAACTTTTTTTACACACATTTTTCACTTTAACGCGATATAAAAATAATAAAAATATCTATTATTATGTCACAATGATAAGATTCAATGTAGGCCAGTATATCAATATAATTATATGTATGTAATGATAGTTTTTAGTTAAAAAATTTTGATGATTTTTGATGGCGAAAATTTTTCAAATTGTACATTTTTTATAAAGTACATTTGGATGGAAGTTCTATCCAAATATACTGATGGAACCTATCTCCAATTTTTGTATGGTCACCATTTTTTTTTTTTACACGGTTTTTTATTTACACGGTAGTCTTTAGAACAGGCTTGTCCAAAGGGTCACTATGGTGCCAAAGTGGCCCCCACTTTTCACACAAAAACATACATAAAAAACAGCATTTATTCCGAAATGAACTCATCGAAATAGTTTTATAATGGAAATAAATAAATTTACCAATATTTTAATACTTATTACGTTTTGAATATACAATAATTGAAATTTTGAGATTTGAAATTTTTAAGTGGCCCCCGCATACTGAAATCTTGGACAAGCCTGCTCTAGAACGTATCCCCCATGCAAAAAGAGGATCGAGTGTATTGAAATAAAAAAACGATACCGAAAATTATTAAAATATAAAGGTTGGATACCGCTGTTGTACGCTTCGCGATTAGTCCTCCAAGAGAGATCCTTCTGGAATTTCAAAGGAGCAAAAACGACGTTTGCATATCAACCCCCGATTGATCCCGCAACCACCGTCACATCTTTAGCCAGGATGTGACCATCTAAGGGTCGTTATCGCCCCCGGTCTCCCTTATCGTTCCGCCCTTGCCCGTATCCGATATCAATAAACCCATCCATGGGGTGCATGGTGTTTCGTGCTCGACGTATGGGTGCTCGATATCGTGCCTGTGGGAATATAAGAGTGATTAGAGATTGGGAGAAATTTTTTGGAAGTGTTGAAATGTTTGGATATTGGGAAAATGTGCTTCGATTGTCTCGGGTTGATAGAGCTGTCTGTTATTGATCTTACGAAGTAACGGTGTTATTTTCTTTTGAAAAGTAGATGTAAATGTTTGGAAAATTATTCGTAAATTAACTTGTGTTTCTGTGCTTTTTATTTTGATGTGTTTTTTTTATGTAATATGTGGAAATTCTATTATGTGTTTGGGGAAAATGACACAGATGATTTTCGCGCTAATTGATTCCCGCTAGGATCTTTTGGTTTGTTCTCCCCCATTGAATGTGTGAGTCATCGCTACAAGAGTTTTCCGGCCCCATTAACCGAAACGGTTTCTCAAACTGTTTTTTTGCGATTCCAAAAAAATCAGCAATTCGATGATCACATACATTTGTTTTAATAATTAAAACATTTTTCCGATAACTTCATTTAACATTTTCTTACAATTTTTTCTTTATTACACACGATAAAAAATGACTTTCATAATATCACATATTGAAACCATTCCTTATAAATCAGTTAACCCATTCAATTGATCTACCATACTTAACTTTCTCAACAATATTGAGAACCACTGGATGAGGGGAGATTCTCGATCTCGGTACGCGTGCTCTTCCAATACATAGATTCGATAAACGCTGACTAAAAGAAAAAACGTTTTCTCAAGTTTATTCTTTCGTTAGTTTTACAAAATAGACAGCATCGTGCTCGGAAAATTCGCTCTATCGACACGCCAGTGAAAAGTGAAATTTGCACTTCGATGCACTCCGTGGAAATTGGATGATTTGCAAAATGAGACTTGTCGATTTTGGAAATGTCTTTTTATACGTATCGACAGTGGTGTTTCATTCGTTTATATTATAGATTCAAACGATTTTTTTTTGTTTAAAATAGTGTTGTATAAATATAATATCCAAACGCTTTCTTGAGCAATTATAAAATTATTCATCATCGCTAACAACAAAGTGTCATTTTTGAGCAAACATCGTTAGTTGTCTTGTCATTCATTGGTGACACGTCATCTTCTCACACTATTAAAAATACATTTTTCATTTCCAGTTTTAAAGTTTGACGTTTATTAAGAGACAGCGTTCAACGCTTCTCATTTTAGCGAAATATAAAATATATTATCGATTATTTTCTTAAACATCGAGATACATTCAGTAAAAAAAATGGATTTCAAAGTGAATCTGGTTTATAATAAAAAACAATTAATTGCACGACCATTTTTTTAATAATATTTTGCACTCTTTATTAAATTTACTATTTTTATACATAGATGGCACTAGTGACTGACAATATGCGAATAATTTTTCCTGTATTTATTATCCATTAAAAAAAACTTCGAATACTTCAACAAAAATCTCGTCACCAACACAACACCATACAAGACTATCGACAAATCCATAACACGGTCCACCCCTCGTCAAACCCGTAATGATCCAAACACAAATAAGCGGTGACTAACGAACCCGTCAACCCCACAACGGCCGTCTACCACACCATAGACTAGCACCACACCAAGTTCACTTACCCCCACAAGAATGGACCAAATCCGAAAATATCCAGGGCCTTTTCGGTCATAAATTCACGCGCAGTTCAATTACCGATTGAAAATTGCGTTGCTATAGGCCGATTCGTGACCGGTGGAATTTCCGTGACTTATCTCGGTAAGAGGGTGTCGCACTTTAAACTCGCCCATTGTGGATTATCATCGGAGTCATCGGGCCATCAATATGTGCCAAAGGGAATCAACGTGCCGCCTTGTAAGCCGAGCCTATCTATCAACGGCGCTCAACGTGTTAACTTTCGCATCGATCTTGTTCGAGCACGCCGAATACCGGCTGATCTCTCTCGTAAACCGCTTTCAATTAATTATTGTGTTTTTTTAACTGGTTAAGTATTGCCGATCTTTTTTAATTGGTTCGTACGATTTTTTTATAGTAATGTTTTTTTTTTTGTGGTGAAATGGTGTGAAAATTTGTTAGTTGTTTTATAATTTTGAAATTATATGTGTAACGAATTCAGATATTGTCTTCAATTTTTAATATGAAATGTTCGGTTATTAATTAATTACTTAATATTGACGAAAATTATTTTGATATTTAACTATCTAAAAATTTCTTCATATGTTTTAAGTACATAATTTTTTTTCTAATTCTGATGATACCTACTATAAAATATAGACATCGAATTCTAAAAATGAAAATTTCATCGTATAAGCAAAATACGATCGGAAAAGCTCAACGGGAAATTTTTCGACAAACGTGTCACGTATTTACGCTACACGTAAAATGCATATTATAAGCGCGATATGCGAATTATATTATACATACGAAACGTATCGGAATTTTAATCTTCAGATCCGGGGGAAAATTTTACCGTATTTTCCTCTGGATAAAAAAACGCCTCGTTAGAAAAGTTTCGAAGTCGAATACCGTAAGTACGTGGTACGTGATTTTTGTTCCGCTTGCACGACTGCAGTTGCACTTTCAGACTTAGTTAATATTCAGATGTTGAACTCTACTGAATTATATTATATGTACGTGAAAATTCCGTCAGAATATTATTTAAATAGTCATTCGTGCGTTACCAAAACTAGATATTCAAAATTATTATCTACCTATTATTTATTCAAATATAAAATTAATAAAAAGGTTGAAAAATATGTAGAAGAAAATGTGTTTCTTAATATGAAATGTGCGTAAAACTCACGCATACGTAAAAAAAACATGAAAACGTCGTCGCTTTTCAGCTGCTCCTGAATCATTTAGGAGGATCTAATGAACGATCATCCCTCTTCTCGAAAAAAAATAAATACAAGACGATGACGACGAGTACATCCATTCCGGGGATGAGGCTTTAAATAAGCCCCAGGCCATTATAAATCATATCCAGCTCCCGAGGATATAAATAAGTATACATACAAAAAAAACCGCACCTAAGAAACGCGATCGTGTATATAAGTAATGCACAATTTCGCAAAGTGACTACATAAAAAATAATTTAAACGCGAAACTTTTAAGTGTGAAACGTCCCGTGGGGGCGTCGGGACGCTCTCCTCTCTTTTGTTCTTTTAATAATAAAAATGTAAGGGAAATTTTCTGTATGTGTGCGAATAATGTGAACCCTCCCGTGGGCTTTTGGGGTGTTCCAGTTCGCTGAAGGATGTCTTTTGTATAAGCAAATTAACAGTAAGATATTTTGCTCGTCGAAATCATTGGATTTTAGTGAAAATTATTTTATTATTATTATTATTTTAAATACTATTATATAATGGTCTTTAAGTATCAGGTTGAAAACATAAATTCCTCGATTCTTCGCTATACTACAGTTTAGTTTTCCTTCAGCTCACGAAAAAAAAGCTAGAAAGAAAAAGAAAAACGACCTGAAAAAAGTTGGATTGCGGTGTTGTTAAGGAATGTGGCGCCATTAACCTCTCACCGGCCAGGAATAAAACGAAAATATATATAAAAAGAGTATTAGAAAAAAAAGTTAGAGAGACAAAAAGAAAGTGCGGCGCGTGCGGACAAAAAATACCCTCCTCGGCTTATAAAGGTTACCGAACCTGAAAAACGACAAACAGTTGCATAACAGGAGAAACTTCTGAAAATATTTACTCAATCCTGAAACGAACAATTGACTAATAGAATATTACGTCATATAATATTCAATGAAACTTATTAATCAACAAGTCTTCCGAAAATTTTGCGATCGAGACGCACATTGACATTTCGATATATTATTCGGTAATGTCCAGAATACTGAGAATCCTCTCGATTTAGATATCTTCCTGTTATACATATATAATTGGATGGACCATCCATATAGTCGTCTTCGGAGAATTCTGGATCTCGTGTTTCAGGCGCGCTTCTGAAATGCGAAAGCTCTGAAACGTTAATTTATTACGACACGAATGCGTGGCTTCGAATGTGTCTCAAATGTGTGTAATACGTTATGGTAATCATTGATTAATCATTACAGAGATGTTTTATGTCGGATTAATATAAATTTGAATTAGAATAACGTTTTTGATTTTCGGTTAATTTGCGTAATTCGTTTTTTTATGAATAAAAACTATTATGTATATATACAATCGTTTTGATACCTATTATTTAGGAAATTTCATCAATATTTATTGATGTAACGTTTTAGTTTGACTCAAAAGCGTTCGTTAACCCATTGGCGCCGCACAAGCACCATTGTTTGGCTAAACATAATGCGTATAAACCTGAAAACATTTCTCAACACGTCCATTCTACTATAAATACAACAAAGTGAAGAATAATAAAAAGATCGAGTCTACAATTATAAATTTTTCACATAACCCACAAATACAATGTGATCCTATTGACAAAAATCGGCGAATTCGTTCTGAAATTTTTCAAATAAATAAATGTACTAATTGCAGTTTGAGATTCGGCCATTTTCCCGTTGCACGTCGCCCACAGGGTATTCAAAAGTCAATTTATGGGATCCAATATTGGCGCTTGAAATATCACTGCCTGTGTCGTTCGGTTTTGCACATTTCATATGCTGAAGTTTTCACTCGCATTTCATTTTATACTTCCGATCGTAAAATTTATAATACATATAAATTTTTCCAATAATTCTTATACAAAACCTTTCATAGATTTAATCCTTATTCTTTATTATTTGTCATTTTCGATTTTGCGAAAGCAAATTAAAGCATCTCACAATCAATACGATTCCATAATTTACCTAAACATTCGAAATTCGATTAGCACACAACGCACCAGGAATTCAACCGTGTAACCGCCCGAGCAATTCAAACGGGATTCCCTCGGCTAATTCCCGAGATAACAATCCCGGGAATGCCGATAATCATTTTCCATAACCTCCAAATGAATTAATGATTGAAATACATAAACAGACGCAACCCGTTGAATTAAAATTGTATCGTCACGTGATATTTTCAATTGTGCTTTTTCGAAATCGCCCCGAAGCGACGTATACAGTTTTTTTTTGTTTTTCAAAAACACCCTATGAGCAATTAAGCGTAATGAATCACGTTTAGTGCCCTTTCGTCGACATAACGTCCGTTTCATTTGCAAAAATGGCGATTCGACACGTTGCCCGGCAATTTTGGGGGAAAAGTTGCGAAATAGCGGCCATTCGCCAAATACCTAAATTAATTGATCGAAACTCTGTGAATTTTAATATGACTTGAATCTGGAACGTATAATTATTTCAAATTATTTATGATATTTGTCAAAATCAAATATTTATTCTTACAAGTATAATTTATTTTTTCAATTTCTTTGAATATTATTAGGTATAGATTATTCCTTTGTAAATAAATGGACAAAGTTAATATTATATTTATTCTGAAAATCTTAATTTCTTCAACAGAGCCGAGAAAGTTTATCTTCTTGCGAAAGTGGTGCAAGTGATGGAGAAGGTGCTCGAGGAGACTGTGAAGGCAGTGGAAGTTCTTCGGAAAGTGTACCCGGAGTAACATGCCAAGTGGGCTTATTGGAAAGACTCGTTCGCACTCATCCAGTATGGTTTTTACCTGGTATCCAAAGAGCTGGTGCCTTTCATCTCCTTCAAGGAAAAGAAGAAGGGGTATTCATATTATAATAAATAATATTATAATAATATGTCATACAAGTATTTCATAATTTATTTTTTTTATTCAGAACTTTGTGGTACGTCAATCAAGTCAAACAGATACGATGGCTCTTAGTGTGAGACTTCCGCCTCATGCTGGTCCTTATATAGAACACTACCTTATTCACGCTAGTGGTGGGCGTATGGGCCTCGAAACTTCTCAGAATAAATTTGATAATATACCCGATCTGATTGCTCATTACTCACAGTGTTGGTAAGATCATTTGTATAAATAATTTATTAGTGTATTTTTATTTTGTCATCTATTCTAGAAACAACTTATGATTTGTGTTTATAGTGACGAATTACCTGTTCAACTCACATTGCCGCGGGCTTTGCGGGAAGCTAAAAACAGACAACAGCTTTCATCTTTGGCACTTCTTGGTCAAGAGTTTTGGCGTTATCCAATGGCAAATCCTAAGCAGACTTCTAACCAAAATGTTGAATTGAACGGTCAAGTGAAATCCAATTTACTTACTCCTACTGCGATTTCACAAACTCCATCAGAAACTGGATCGAGTTTCAGTAGTTTTAGTATCAGCGGTAATAAATACATTTTATTTTTGATTTCATGTGTATGTTATACAAATGTTCTAATGTTATTTTCAAAATAGGCAATCAGCAAAATACACAATCGGCAATGAGTCCTGAAAATGCAGACACCAATATTGTACTTAATTTATCACCAGTGGACAATTCCTCTAATGTTCCTCCTTCGAATTCTATGATGAGCACATTCAAAAGCAACAGCCCTCCATCACCTCCATCTTTATCAACATCAAAGGTTTTAGGATCAATACATACTGATTTTGGCAATTTTATTAGAGCACCAAGGCCTACCCCGCCAAACACACTTAATCTTGCTTCAAGCACCGTAAGTCGTTCTAACCACATATAACACTTATCTATATGTTGAAAACTAGTAATTATTCCCAAATGTATAATAATTTTTTAACAGTTTTCAACATAAAGATGTATATCATTAATTTTTCTGTAACTTATAATATTATGCTTTCTCACTAACTGCAATAGGGCATAATGTATTATACTTCCTTATAATAAAAATTTAATACAATTTTCATACCATATGTAATATTTTCACCAATCGTTTAGTCATGTAATCTCTGTGCATATTTAAAATAATATATTAATCGAATTAAAAAATGTATCTAATCATGTTTAAAAACTATTGAATATCAAATAGAATTTCACGCACATCATATCATTTGATTTGTCACATTTTATTTGATTCAATTTTAACTTACATAATACAGCAATCATGCTTATGCTCAATACTTTGAGATTGTGAAGTGTATAATTGAGTTTTATTTTATTTTTTATATCTAAACTTCTATTTATATTTTTAAATTTTGATTATTTCAAGTGGTATATTATGCATTGCAGGCACATATTACTCAGCAGCAAGTGTGCTCTGCACAATCTCATACTTCGAAAAATGTTCCACCTCCACCTCCACCGAGATGGGCTAAGCCACCATTTTCGAATCTGCCTAACGAAATTCAGTGCTTAAGTCCGCTCGGAATGCTTTCAAATAAATCTGGTGGTGCTAACATAACTGTAACAACCACCGTCACATTCAGTGTAAATAACCAACAAAACCAACAACAATTAACTGACGAAGATTCTGTATCGCAATGTGGGAGAAACAATAACAGTGTCAAAAGCAACAATTGTATTAATAAAATCCACAGCAATAGCTTTGATGAAGTTCATACCATGTCTTCTAACAATGCTTGCCAGGTGATGATTCTATTTTATTTATTTATCATCATCTTAACACCACTGACACAAATATCAAGTTCTCATCAAAGGCAAATTGATTGTGTGAATTACTAGATACTTTTTAAAGATTTTGCTAAAAAATTGACAAAATTTTAAATGCAGATTGATTTTCACGATTTTTTTTAAATTCAAATTTATCCCCAATCTGCCTATGGTTTTCATATTCAATAATTTATATAAATAAATGTAATTAAATAATTCATCTTGCGTCAATATAATATTTGTTTTTAATAAAATAAAAACAATTACGGCAATAAACAGATATATCTTTTACAATTTTACAGACATCATCGAAAAGACTTTCTCCTGAAGGTGAATGTATTAACTCACCACCCTCAATTCATGGAAGTCTACGGAAGAGAAATCATACAGAGCAACCTATAGATGTTATGTCACCTTTAAGTCAAAATTCTCCCTTTTCTCCAGAAGCTATAATAACAAATTTTGCCTCTAAAAATGGGATTTTTTCACCAAATAACCAAATGGCATCACCTAGTGGATCAAATTCTATTACAAGTGGAATATTTTCACCAAGTCAAATTAACTCTCCACTTTCAAACACCACAATGTCTTCGAAAAGTGGAGTTTTCTCTCCTGTCAGTCAAGTAACAAGTCCTGCAATGAACAAAAGTGATTTATTTTCACCAATCAGTAGAAGTTCACCTGTATCAGGAAAAAGTTCTATTTTGTCACCTGTATCAAACCAAAGTTTCACGAATAATTCCGCTTTTAATTCTCCTCTGATTGGCAAAGAACATGAAAAAATACTATCCCCTACTTCTAATAACAATAGCATGACACCTTCCACTGGAAGATCGAGACGAAACAAACACTCTCAACGTAAAGAATCAAGACACTATCAGGTAATTTATTCACTTATGTTTCCAAAATTATTTTCTAATTCTTGTAAAAGAATGTGTATGTACTTTAAATATTACACAAAGCACACTAGAACTGATAGCAAAGTATTTAATGTTTTGTTATTTAGATAGAACATGGCTTCGAGCCAGAATGTAAAAAAAATATATAATATGTGCCAAACAAACTTGTACGTTCTTTTTTCTAAATTTATAAAACAAAGTTCTTAGCTATCATTTCACAAAAATCATTGAATCCTTCGGTTGTGTCGCGTGGTGCAATGGATTTATTTCAAGACATATTACTCCAAATAAAGTTTGCCGATGGTTCTTCTATTTCAGAAATTATTGTAAGTGAAAGTAATTTTGTGAATTCATTGTGTAGGTTATAATTGTCATGCTTACTTTGCTACATAAAGGTTAAACTTTATTAATTTTCAAAATATAATCTTAAATAGTAATGAAATTTTTTGCTTTTTTCAGGAAAGTGACATTTTAGAATCTCCAGGTGTATATTATCGCAGTTCATTGGGAGATAAAGTTTCTGACTATGAAGATATTTGGGGTCCAGATCATACTAGTGGAAGATCTAATCCACCATCGTCAGCCTGTTCAACATTTAAACCAATCCAAAATCGTCAAGATCGGGATGCTTTGGGAAGTGGAATGTTAATTAGCAAACGTCCCGATCTTCTTCCAGATACTCTTCGTATGTTGATTTTTGCTTTTTTTTTACTTTTATTTTATGTTTTATTCTTTTATTCATTTTTTTTATGATTTCAGCTAAAGTGACTTCACTAAATAACAACGTATTAAGTCCCAGCTCTCCCACGACGGATAATGATTCAGATAAGGATCAAAACAAAGGCAATGCGAAGAATCCTCAACTTTGTACAGATAAATCTTCAGATAAAATAGATATGATTATTGCAACTACAAACAGTAAAGGTGAAACGGTTCCTAAAAGACCTGATAAACTTAATTTGATTAGAAATGCTAATGAGCAAATGGCAAATGAAACCAATGAAAGGCTAAAATTCAAAGATTCTTCATTAATAATGAAAATTACTGACGAAGAAATCGAAAGAGAAAATCACAAAAAGAATATGATACATGAAGAATGTTCATTAATTTCTAGTGATTTTTGTAGCAATATAGATGACGAACCTCAGTCTGATAAACAAGGAAGTCCATTTTATGCTGATCCTGTTGATGCTATCAAAGAAGTAATATTTATTTTTCATATATATTCTTAATAATTTTTTTTTTACTATATTGTCAATTGTCAATATTTCATATTTTAGGTTGTAGCCCCTTTGGTTCAAAGAAGACGTATAAATCGAGTGCAAGGTGTTTCTGTAGCTCAAAGATATTCTGAACCTCCAGGTCATTCTCATCCTTATTATCCGCTACGTGATATGCATAGTATTGAAGAATTATCTCGTAAGTTTAAAAAAAAGTAAAAGTAAAAATCTCAATATTATAATCAACTAATTAATCGAAAATACTTTTAAATAGCATCATCTCCGAACACATCCAATTCGGTGGATAATTTGGCTGCATTAAAGTCAGGAAGATTACGTGGAAAAGCTGTTCAACCTCCAAAAATTAAATCGGCACCAAATAAACAAGATCAAACATGGACTGTTGATTCAAGCTGGGAATTTATAAGTAAGTTTTTACTACAGTATGTAACTTTTAATTTTCGCAACGGCTTAGAATCTTTTTCATATTTAGGCAAACAAGCTGATAGTTGTTCATCGAGTGAAAGTCGGCTAAAAGGAGAAATTACAACACCTAGTAATAATACAAAAGGCGCTTTTCCATCATTAGCTGAACAACAGTCAAAACTTGAAGCATCTTCCACTCTTCCTAACAATACGCTCACAATTCATCAAGTTCTAGCTCAAAAGTAATTAGATATCAATATTTTAATATATTTATTGTAATAAATTTTAAATATTATGTTTTTATTTTAGGTTCCCTGAGCTTAATTTATCTCCATTCCCAACAATATTGAGGAACGATGGACCTGTGGATCCTGCAATAGATCCAACCGATGATAACAAAGGTTGTCGAACGTCTTGCTATGATAATGTCGAAGCCAGATTAGGAATTAGCTCACAAGTATTACTTTTTATTTTATTTTCATTTAGTATTAATTAAAAAAATTATATTAAATATATTAATTTTGTTATAAGGAAAGCGATGATGGAACCGTTTTCAGTGAACCGTGGGACAGTTCTAATTGGGATAGTCTATTGCCAAACGATGAACCTTTATCTTTGCAATCTTCTCAAAATTATGATGCTGTAAGATTTTTTAATATTTATTTATTTTCGTAGTGTATGATAATATTTTATGAACTGCCACTTAATAATGATAATTTTAATTAATTACAGGAGGACGATGACAGTTCTACTGCTCGTGAACACTCAGTCACACCACCTTCAGGCGATCCGCCTCTTCGATTAGCCACCATATCCAGAGCCAAAAGTTTTCGAGATAGATTAGATCCCCTTTTAGGTAAGAAAATATTCATTCTGATTCATTTTAATTAGTTTGGTTTTTATTAATCTGAATGTCTGATAACATAAATTCACATTTGAATTAATTGAAACAATTACTATTTTTCAAAGATCAAGCTCTTTTCAACTCTATTATGTGAAACAATACAAAAACTGATACTAATAACAAAGAAGTTTCATGATAAATTTGTAAGATAATGCTAACAATAAGTAAGCAAATAGTTAGCTTAAATATTCTGTGATAAACAAATTCCTTTTGCAGTTTCTATTTTAAAATTTTTCATTTAATTTATATATTATACATAACTTTTCCTTATCAACCCAAAATCAAAAAATAATATAACATATTGATTACTCGTTTTACTTTTCATTGTTTTCAATTTTATTTTTATAAAAAGAATAAATTATACAAACATGTTTTGCTCACAAATGTTTATGATTTTTTTATTTCACACATTATTGTTTATACAAATTATATTTTTTCTTATGGCAATATTTCCTAATGTTTGTTTTATAGTTCATTAATGGATTTTTTTTGCAAATATTTAAAAAACAAGATATTTTTTTACTGTAGTAAATGAGATAATATACTATTTTTATGTTAGTCAATTGACTAGAACTGATTTTCTTTGTCGACCTAATGAAAACATAAATTACATCATAGAAATGTGATCCAAATTTGAATAAATAAATGACAGAAAATCCAGTTCTTACTCGAATGAATAATAAATATTATATTTGTTAATGAATAGTTATTGATAACGAACTGTGTTTATGATTCTGAAAATTTTTACGTCAGCGCAAGTCAAGTTCCATTATTCAGCACAGATCGATTTTTGACTTCTTTCATGTATCTAGCTCAATTTACTACGCATTTCGATTCAATTTTCTATTTTTTGCACCATTGCCCTTGGTTCACCAAAGGTCTTAGTTTATCTTAAAAATCTTACTCATAATTGAATATAATTTTACAAACCTTTCATTTTCTTAGGTCACCGATGTTACTAATCAGTGTTCTGTTTATCTTAGTCAACTACTTTATCTTCATCAAATAGAATAACTAAACATCATTCATTGGAACAAAAGAAATCGTTTACTCAATTCGGTGTCATCATTCCTTGCTGTAAATAAATACAATGGCTGTCTGCACATACTATAATATTATAGACCAAAGTCCCACAAATTATAATCATCCAGTTTGGTTTGATCTGATTCATAAAAATCTCAACTAGAATTTACCAGTTTCAAGTTCATTATATGCGATGCAGACATATATATCAATTTTATAGTCAACTTATCTACGTTAACTTTTATATTATTATATTTCTGATATTGTGATCTACAAACGTAGTTCAGATTCAGCACAACTGATAAGTTTGAACAAAACTATCCTTTTAACATTTACATTTACATTTGTAACGAATAGCAAAGAAAATCATATATAATATAATATTTTATATCTTGATCTAAAGTTCACTTTTTAAATTATTATTGTAATGCTATCATTCACTCAAAAGTAGTTTTGTATTATTGTTAATGTGCAATTCAAAGTTCATTAATCAATTACTTGAAGTATGTGTAATTAATTAATGTTTGTATGAATTATGCTAGATTGTTATCTTTGAAATTTTCAACAAGATGTTTACGTAGATTATATTATGCATTGTCAATTGCAATAAATAAAAGCTTGAAAAACTAAGCAAATTTTCAGATTTGAGATTAATTTCAAGAATTTCTTTTCAATACATACATTGCTTGTTTAAATATAGGTTTTTATCACTTTCATTTGGTTTATTTACTCAAAAAAAATATCAACAGATAAATTTCCAACAAAAATTTGTATTTCTGGGTCACTCATGATGTCATGGAATTACTTGATATCTCCATACATTTCCTGTATGACGAATTACATTTGATATGTTGCATTATTCCTTAAAAATCGAAATTCGAAAAGTTGTTAATGATATTAATAATAATAATAATGTTAATAAATTTTCTTATGTAAAAAATTACTTAAATACAATTTAAAAATATCCCATCATGGTATAACAGATTTCTCCAATCATCATGGTGGCCATATATAATATTGTAATTATCACTAATCGATTGTATTTATTTTATTTTTTAAATACATTCATTTAATAGTTCTACATCTATAATGATGCTAGTAAAATGTATTTATAGTATATTAGAATACTTTCAATTTTAAATATAATACATGATGAAACTGCTGATGAAATTACACCAGCCAACATTGGAATCTCCATTCGATATCTTCATATAATTTTTCTACCCTTGAATTTCAAGATATGCGCAATTTTGCAAACGTAACCATTTTATCAAGTTTGCGAATGACCCCAAACACCACATTTCACGGCCCAAAACAAATGCGCAAAACGAGCAAAAAAAGCGACGTATTTTGTTTTGGATTCGAAAATGTCGACTGCGTTTATCGTGTTATTTTTTAAAAGTCGAGTCGATGGTTTCGTGTCGATTTCGTGGATTTTTTCGAATCGAAATTTCGAAATGGCGCGAAAACGTTTGTTGTTTGCGCCCACCATTTGCGCCTTATTACAAAATAATCTTATTGCTTGTCGGAAAGCTTCATCCATTGCGACAAATACAATTGGAATTGTTTATCGAGTTGATGCAATCGTAAATAATAATTACGTTTCGACCAGTTGTAGGTCGATGATAATTTTCAGTTGAACTTTCGAATCAATATTTACTATTCGAAATTACGTTTCGGATCTATACAATATTTTCAATGCTACATATATAAATACATAAATCGAAATATTGTTTCGTATCAGTAATCTGCTTATCAGTAATCTGCTTACAATTAGACATTTTTAGTTATTTATAACATTTTGACGTTTATGAATAATGAATTCTTTATTTATGAATTTCGATATTACAAAAAATCAACGGTTATGTTTATTGTTAGTAAAACATTAACTAATTGTAAGTTCTCGGTCTCGATAAATTTTTAAGTTCAGTGTCACATATTCAGTCGGTAGGTGGATAAAATCGTTATTGGCCACTTACAATTAGTTTTTCAAGCTTTTTATTAACTTATTAGTTTCTTGGGAGTTGTTTTTTCATGTTTCATCGAATTCCCGATTACATATATCAAAAAACCTCACCCTAAACAATGATTCTTCTCAAATTAGATATGCCAGATTCTATATATTCTATTTTTTTCAATTATTATCATTCAAGTAAATTAATTGTTAAAATAACCCAATCCGTAAAAATATTTACTATTTACGATTTAAATTCACAATCTTTATTTTTAATTATTTAAAATGATTTTCTGTCACTCTTATAATTTAATGTCTTATTAAATATCTGAATAGATAATTCAGATTATGGAAATCGGGTATGTAAAATGTCTATGTAAATTCAATAGCAAAATAATTTTTAATTACTCTCAATACTAGTAAAATAATTGTTAATTGTGAAACAAACATTACGTAGCAATTTTAAACAATATATTGCACATGTCACATCGCACATATACAATTGAAAATGCATACAACAATCATTCGACCCGATTCCAAATTTACGAACTCGTTTTTGAAATCATGAAAACAAATTGTAATGAACGTTTTTCGAAAATTCATTTACACAAGAAATCCTGTATTTTCATCTTCAATTCATATTTATAATGCAATATCAAAAATTACTCATACATAATCGTTGTATGATTGAACAATGGTATTGTGTGTAACGACAAAAATTTTAGTATTAGTAATAAAGTAATCCAACAAATTACGCATTATTGCTTTTTATAAAAATTATATTTTTAAACTACATACTTTACGCATAATTAATTTTAGTGTGCTTTTTACTTTCGTCCGTTTTTTGTTTTATAAAATATCAATTTTAGTGAATCATAGCGTGTTATTAAAAATTTCAATGTTTCGGGTCTTTGTTTAAAAAAGTGATTTGACTAATATTCTACAAATGTTTATTTTTAACAAACATTCGATATAAAATGACATGTGACAAAATATCCAATATTTGAATAGTAAATAATTAAAAAATGTACTTCGATTATGAATGAAACTTAAATGTTTAATTATGAGTCACAATTTGTGACATACAAATATTTGAAAAATATATTTCTTTGTGTTTCAATTGATTTTCGATATGAAATTACGTCGTTGTGAAAATCAAACAATTAATCTGTGTTTTTGTGTAGCAAACTTCTCAAGAACCCTCAAACTATTATTTATTGTTAAATGTTTAGGGAAAAATTATTATTTTCAAGCTGAAACGTGCATTTCTCCAATGTTTTTTTTATGATACATATTTCGTAACTTTTAAACATTCTTCGCACACAACACCGATATCGATAACAACAACCATTATTATCGACCTTACACAATGAGAAATTTTGTTTTGCAATCTAACATTACTGCATTTAAGTTTTACGACTCGACTTTTATTTGTTTCTTATTCAAAAAAAATCAAATTTAAAATACAAAATACGCAAAAAGCTAACTAAAATACAAAAAAAATATTAAAAAAAAAATTGATCAATCAATTTGAATTTTTTGAGATTTTCACGATGAAAATTCTCGAAAAATTTCCAAAACGCATTTTTTTTTCTCTAGATAAATTTTAACGTTATCGGCACGTGCGCGCATTGACATAACACCGTCGATGCATTCCGTCTCTTTCAAACACCAACTTGTCCCCTTATCTTCATCCTTGTCGTGTTAATTAACCGCTCGACAACGCTCAGCAGCCAGTTGTCCATCGGCTTCGGCGAGCGTTGCTTGTCCGAACCGCACCCGTGAATGAGATTCTTCCGGTTCAAATCATTCGTACACGCGGGCAAAAACCGCAAAGTAATATCTCACGATGTGGTGCAAAAGGTTGTCCAACGAAAAGCGCGCGAGCATCGTGAGTGAACCAGTCAACGACTCCGTCGAATCTTTGCTGAAAACGCATGAAGAATTAACGAAACGCGCCCTCACTCTGGAAAGGCTTGTCGATCCGTTGTTGCCTGAAAGATCCTTCGTCTCCACTACTACTAACATCGAAGGACACGACTGGGTCGTCGTCGACGAAAAATGCTCCAAAAAAACCTTCAGACCACCGCCTAGTGATCCTTTGCTCGTCGGAGACCGTCCCTACGATGGCCGCGGTACCGACAAGTATTTTGGGCTGTCGGATCGCGAAGGGATCATCATCAAGTTCAACGTGGCCGAGTATAGGCCGCTCGATGGAAGGAGGTTGTTCACCAATGGGATCGACTATCCTGGCAGGAGGAATATCAAGAGGAAACCTGTGCCTATGGGGATCGAGGCTAAAGAGACTTACGATTCCGTTTTGGTTAAGTTCTTGCAGAGGGTGTGCGACATGATCAAGAGAATCTTCAGGCAAAGTTTTATCGGTAAATGATGATTTCGGATGCTTGTTTCAATCGTTTGATCAGTTTTTAAAGTTTCGTGTTGATATATAATGGATTCGCATTGTTTTCGGTTGCGTATGTCTTTTGGTTGTGTGTTTTGAAATACCGTATAAAGTAGCTTACGTTATTAAACATTCAAATTTCATGTGTACAGAATAAATCGAAATGAAGTTCGTTAGATTATTTACCACTTGATAAAAATAAAAGTTAATGTGCTTTGCAAAATATTGGTATAGTCATAATACACTTTAAACAAATATTTGTTTCGAATAATATTGTAATTTACCACAATCATAACACCATACTTCCTCCATAATCTATGTATAATGAAAGTCACAAATCAATTTAATTTATATTATTAAAATTGAAAAAAAAAACTTAAAATACAATAAATATATTAATAGTTTTTTTACTTATTTCAGCTCCTCCACGGTTGCAGGCATTGCGAGGTGCCAGGAGGAATGGTAGTGGTATCGGTGCTGGTGCTCCTGGTGAAGGAGTACGAGCTTATGCACTTTTATTGGCCAGCGATAAAACTACAACATTCGCTCAAAATGTTGATAATTTCATCGCATGTACCAAAGAATCCAAAGAAACTGATCCACATGTAAATATTTTATTTATTCTTGTGCTTAAAATATACAATTTTTCACTTTAAATTGTAACATTTTGGTTATGTTTCAGATTGTTATGAGAAATATGAGACAATTCATGTCTGGTATGAAAAATTATTTGGTAAAGCACGGAGAGAGAGAGTTTGAAAAAGAAGTTGAGAAAGAAAGACTGAAGGTAGACAATTATTAATATTTTTGTGCTTCATAAAAGAGATAAATTTTAACTAATTCAAAATTTATTTTAATTTTCAGCTGAAAGCTAATGAGTTTCTCAATTTAGATGCCATACTAGAAGGCGTTTTACACGGAGCAGTAGTTACGCCATTACGGTCTCACGTATACGGACTACTTGCTGATAAATTTGCTCGTCGAGGAGACGTTGGGCTTTTGGCAGCAGGTATGCGAATCGCCCGCAACATGCCACCTTTACGACTAGGAGTTAGGGTAATAATACTTGATCTTATTCAACCAATACTCCTTTTAAAACATGTCAATAACGTGAAATTTATTTTACAGCCATCTGTAAGAATTCCTTCGGATGCAGAAATGGTGGTAATATCACAGTATTTAGTCAAAATGCAAGAAGCTGATTCACCGTTGGACAAAATGGAAAACTTATTATCAGCTATTTCCGTTATTTTCAATTCGGTAATTAATCGCTTCTTCTATAACAAATTATTCTTTTTTTTTTACTTTTTAATTTTTATACTCTTAATACTATTTCAGATGAAAGCAAATGGTTCAAACCGACCATTAGGCGCTGATGACTTTTTACCTGTTTTCGTTTTGACATTAGCACGGTGTTCTGTAGCCGGTGCCGAACTTGAAGCAGAGTTAATGGCTGGTCTTTTACCTCCGCCTCTTCTCGCTGGGGAAGGAGGCTATTATTTAACTACACTTTTCGGTGCAGTTGCCGTTTTGAAAAAACTAGCATCAACTGATCACGATAAGTCATTGGATGTAAGTAAAACATATATTATAATCAAGTTATATATGAGAATAGTCGTATAAAAATGTATTCGTTTTTAGTGGCGCACTGGATCATTGGGCTCCGCTCTTAGTTGCGGAGGTGGAACGGGAAGCATTGGTGCTGGTGGTGTAGCACGTGTTTTAGTACCCGATGAAGCCACCGGAGCTTTGAGAAGAGTTTCATTACCTTGGCGTTCGGGAGCAAGAGCTCGTGATTTGTGTCGAGCCCTCGCTCATAGAGCTCGTATTACAAATCCTCAAGACTATGGACTTTTTGCTGTACGTGATGGTGAAGGTGAGCTATTCATAATATTATATTTTTTTACGTATCGATTAAATCAAATATATGGACATGTTCTTTATTTTTGTTTTTATTTCAGAAACATTATTGGGTGACACTGACTGTCCTCAAGATTTTGTGACAGATGATAAAAATTGTATGCTGGCATACAAAAGAATCGATGCTAAAATTGCTTGGCCCAAGCAAGCCCTTCAATCGAATCCTTAATTGAAGACAATATTTATTTGATGGCTTAGATTTTGACAATTTTTGTTTATTTCGACGTTCCGAACAAATTCTTGTCATATTTAATTTGAAGACTTTGACTAGTTAATAAGTTTATTATTTGAATGATCTGATACTGGACTCACATGAGTTTTTTTTGTTTTATACGCATTGTCATATATATTACTATTGTTAATGTACGGATTGTGTAATTTCATTTTGTTTTTTATAGAAAGATTTAATTTTATTTATCGTTAAAGTATTGAATTAGTGACATTTTAGATGTGATTGTTTTACCATTTATTCATACACAAGCGTTTTGATTTCTATCTACACATACGTTGAATAATATTTTATTACACTGGTATTCTTTGATTGGTTGGAATTTTGTAAAACAAAATATGCAATCATATTTACATGTTTTGATTTACTTTACCATTCCACATAATCGTATCCCAGATACCTAAAATGTGTACATTCTCAGTATTATAATTTCATTCTTGAAATATTATATTTTATCACATACATGTTAATTGACTAATATTTTTATATCGTAATACTCACGTTTTAATTATTTTTAATATTTTTCGCAATCAGTATGCTATGACAATATATCTTTACAGTATTAGAAGAATATAGACTGTATATAATTATTATTTTTGTGTATTTTGAATATATTCTAAATGTAGCTCATAGAATAGATAAATTATTTAATCTCGATATATTTTTCTTGTGCCTACATAACTATTACGATTTTTATCCTCGATTTATTTTATTTTTTGTTTTTATGACATATACATATATATTATTTTATTTTTTTAACTTTTGATGTTAATGAAATTTTAAATTGAATATGCAGATAAAATATATTTTGAGTGTGATGAAAACTAATACAATATTTTATTTTGTTTTATGCTTTGTATCCAATTTTAAAATATAGTGTAATGATTTTGTCCTTGTCCAAAAACGAAATTTTAATGTAAATATGTAACCTTGGTTTTGTTCATAATACTTATTTGGTTTTTAAAAAATATTCATTCTAAAATTTTGAATTTTTAACATAGTAAAATATTTTGTTCATCATATTTTTCATAAATATTCATCTTCAGCAGTACTAACGTCTATGTGCGTAAAATTATATTGAATTTTTTGCTTTTTTAAATAGATGTCATTTTTATCAGATTTGCATTTAATGATTTTGCAATATAACCAATCAGTAGCTTTTATATAGCATAAGGATTTCATATCCATACATAAATTAATGCAACAGTATTAATTACTAATTGTTTTCAATAAACATAGTGGTGTGAATTATGATTTGTTGTTTCATATGTATTTTTTTCAATCATACATATGTAAGTAAATATATATTAACGAATATCGCTTGAAAATGTATAAAGCTCAATAACCGTTGTTGTGTTTTCAATGCTTTTTTTATGTAAGCTTAAATTATTAAATAAGAAAAACATAGTCATTAATTATAAAACTATTTTATTGATAAAAAAAACTATAATCACTTCAATATAATATTTTAATATTACACACTTGCATATAAGCATTGTGAAAATTACCACTTATTGAATCATTCAATGTATAAAAACTTATTTTATATGTACACACACTCTATTTATTTATCTTATCATGTGGTGTGATATCATATATCACGTGATTTTTGTATGAACGTATTCCCAATACTAATTGCTAGATTGTATTTTGCTAGTCTTCGATTTTACTAAATTTTATTATGAAATTATTATAATGTGTGTTGAATAAAAATACCTTGTACTTACCCCATGTTTCGGGCGTACACTACATCGTATATTCACATTGTGCGTGAGATGATACGCAATTAATCAATCGAAATAAACGAAAAGATAAACATTTTATATTGAAGATCATGTTTTATTTTTTTATTTCCCCAAATAATAATAATTATAAATAATTCCCCCTTTTTATAATTAAATTCCTGAGATGAATGATTATTTCACATTTCATATTATAGTAAGAACATTCTCCCTTTTAAGAAAAAATTTTTCATAAAACAGTTTTCAAAATACAACAACCATAATGAAAAACTAATAATAGTCTTATAAACATTGCTTTTGATAAAACGGTCAATATACAGCTTTTTTGCATGCTTTTGGTAATTCATTTGCATTTGGAAATTGTATTTTACTCGTTTATGTAACCCAAACGAAAATCCATCATCCCCATGGAGACGGATCAAACGAACTAACGCCGATCAGACTTTGATCGTTTCGTTTCCAAAGATGTCCACCCTTGGCGAGCAGAATCTGAATATCATCGGACGTACATCATATGAGATCGCACATAATCGATTCATGGTGCCTCGTCAACGAGCTATCGTTCGTGTGAGTAAAATCTTCAATGAGGAGTACGAAATTTTCCAACGATGTATTAATATATGCATTTTGACAAACAAATTATATCGGTTAATTAAATTATGCTCCCATTTCCGATTTGTCTAATACTAGTTTTCGTGAAATTCATTTATGAAACTGAAGCTCGTTGGTTTGACGTTATTATTCAATTTTCAGAATATAAATATAACATTTCCAAAGTACTTGAGTCAAGAACGACACATTACCAATCAAACATACAGGACATCTTCAGCAGTCCACAGCAAACTTCCAAGGACAAAAACTACGTCGAATTTTCATCAAAGACATCTTTGTAACTCTAATAATTACATGGCCCACACTTGTGAAAACGTAAAAAAAAATATATTATACAGGGTGTTAGGTGGACCTGTGCAAAGTTTCGAAGGGGAGATAGACTATGTAATTTGTAATATTTTAAAGTAAACATACCTTAATCCAAAGTATTACAGTTTTCGAGTTATTGTAATTTTTTCGATTTTTGAGAAAAACCAAAAAATCTAGCACTTGCCCACTAATAATTTTCAAATGAAAGGTAACATGGTAGAAAAATCTTATTTTTTCGTTTGTTTATTATGTCTAACCTAACCTAACCTAACCTAACCTAACACCCTGTATATTCATAAATATTAGAGTGACATAAGGATTTCATTACAAATATATTGTGAGACCTACAGTACCGTAGCAATCTATTGGCAAATGGGCAAGCGCCAAGGACGAACGATTTAAGATTTTAAACAAATACATTGTAAAATAATTTTTACTTTCTTAAATCACATGTACTCCTGGTAATTTCGTTCAGACAGCTCCAAATTAAAATTAAAAAAGTTAACCATTCGAAATTGTCATTGTCATTGTTATTTTTTCCAGCTAATTTGATTTGTTTTAATATATGTATGTAATTTGATTAAGATTTAAAATCGCAAAGATATGTGAATCTATGTGTTATTACATTTTATTTTCTTCTTTCGGAAATAATAGAGGGGCGCAAAATTAAATACTTGCCAAGAGCGTTAAAAACATTGCTATGGCTGATAATATTTTTAATCGGCAATAATAGATTTAGAATCCTTTATCATAATTCGTAATATTACAAAATCATCAATCTAATGTGGAATTTAATCCGTTACTCTAATAATTATACATATTTTATTTTTGAAATACTTGTTTGAATAGAATTTTCATATTATAGATGAAAGCTCATTCGTACGGTAGAAAAAATCAATCCGTTTCAATAACAAGAAAAGATTATAGCCCTCTTAAACTTCCAGAAAATACCATCACGCCTCATATTATGTGTAAACATCCTGCTGTCGAAGTAAAAATTGATTTTATATGAAATTATATCGAATAGAATATTTATACTATTTAGATGAACGTAACATCAAATATTTTCTTACATAATATATCAAGTACAAAAATCTAAAATATACTGAAGGTCAAACAGAAGGAAACATTAACACCAAAAGTGATCCATATCTCACGACTTCTCAAAAAAGTTATAAAAACCATTTTAAAGAAAATTCCTTTCGACCTCATTCGACTGGTTGCGATAATGTCAACATATGGTCTGAAAATAAGTATCCGAAGGTTTTCGAAATTATACCATTTTCACTACAAATATTTAATCATAAAAAATCATGGTAAATCATAATCATTTTTTTCAGGTCGTTGGAATGGACTTATTGAAGCGAGATTTGTGGATGCCGATGAACATTGATGTGGAACATTCAGCATGGGGCGATGAAAAATATATGTTTAATAAAATAGATAAATCCTTCCCCAGAGCAATGTATTTACCACCCTCGTCGTATAAGCACTTTAATTGTAATTTTATGCAATGTCGATAAATTAATTTGTTGGTTTTAATAATATTTCAACTGAGAACAAAAGTGTATTAATACCTCAAAGATTGATTGACAAGTAGCACTTGAGTACTCTATTAACTCTATTAAATATGAATGTAAAAGTATTTTTTAAATGTTTGACTGGAAAATGATATATTTTTACTTATCACCATAAGTAATTTTTTCGAATGATAAATTTTTTTATGAAAAATACATAATTTTATACATGTATTTGTATATCTATCAAAATCGTCACTGCTGATAACTCGACCCAATATAATAATATTTTATAATTTTATCATACTCCAAAGCAGTGGCGGATCCAGGAAATTTGTAGGGTGGTGGCATTTTCTAATTTTTAATTCACTTTTTTTCAAAAATAAGACTTATATTCGCCTTTTTTGAAAAAAATGTCTTGGTACACATTTTTATCAAGTTTTTTATAATTTTTTTTAATAGCGCCACCAGCGAATTTTTTTTCACAAAAAGTATCGATGTTAATAAAATTCATAAAAAATTAAAGAGATTTACTAAAAATACTAATTTTTTTAGGAAAACGAGACGGTTATTATCTGAAAAAAATATAGAAATCTTAATGTGCTTGAATATTAAATTTTTAAATTTTTTTTCAAATTCGAATTGCAGTTATAATTATTATGTAAATCTCTAGGGTGGTGGCAATTGACCGTTTGCCACCACCGTGGATCCGCCAGTGCTCCAAGGGCCGATAGGGAAAAAAGGCCAAATAAAACTCTGATGGAAGAACAACTTTAACCGAAAGAAAAATATTATATTATTATATATAGAATGATGCTCATCAGTATAATATAATACATATTTGTCCATCTATACATTTTTTAAATTAAACTTTTACATTTAACCATTTTTTAACAGCTCACGTTTAACTGTTTATCTTTTTTTGAAAAAAAAAAAATAAACTTTAAGATTATATATGGTGTAAAAATTGATGAAAGTTTATTATTTTTGTTAATTACAAATTTTTACGAGAACAGAGTTATTGAAAATTTACGTACGTTTGTCGACTAACGAAAAATTAAATTACGCAATAATAACTTAAATCAACATATTATAATATAAAAAGTCGATTATTAATGTCATTAACATAGTCCACCTCTGTTTCTTTCTTATCAAAAATATCCCCAAATTCGCTATACTTAAAAATGCATATAACTAGAGCTATACCATTGATAAACACAGTGCTTGATCAAGAATCAAGAATCATAATTTCCATTTTATCGTCATGGACTCATCTTTATCTTCAGAAAATAACATTCAAATGTTAGTATGTGTTTCATAAAAATAATTTAACTCAAAAACCAATTAGGTATTTTTTTTTTTCAATCCCAAACAGAGATTCAATTGCTTCCAAAGTTTTCGTGCATTCTGATGATTCAAAAATAAATGATTCAACCGAAAGGTATCCGAATGAAAAAGTCAAAGTTTTGATATTCACTCAATATGAATTTAAAAATCGACCAGGTAACCAAAGGATCTCCTATATTATAATATGAAATCATATGTGAAATATATTTGCTTTGTAATAATATGCACTTTTTCATTTAGGAAAAAATCGGCCAGGAGCTAAAGTCGACGAAACTGATTTAAAAAAAATGTTCATTGAAATGAAATATGATGTCGAGACATATCCCAATTTGAATAGAGAGGATTTCAAGAAAAATACTTCAGATGGTTTGGTTTTCTTTTTGATTTGCATGACAAATCTCGAACAAATCTTCGCTACGTTGTCTTTGACTTAAAATTATATTAATTAAAATTCAATTCACATTACAGCCATAAAAATAATGGAAAATTTCGATGCTTTAATCGTAATTATTTCTTCTCATGGGTGTTTTGACGAATTCGAATGTAATGACACTGAATATAATACCGAAGAATATCTGAATCTTTTCAATAACGACATTGTAAAGGAGAAATTAAAATGTGTATTTTTTTCGGTAAGTTCAAGTTTTTCATTTATGCCAATAATGTGTTGTTTCTGCTATCATTTTTACTATGGTAAATTGTTCACAGATTTGTCAGGAAAATAAAAAAAATCAAAAAAGAGATGTCCTACCATATTTAAAAACTCCTAATTTCATAATAGTGAATGCTGCATTTCCTAATAACGTAGCTCTCAGAGATACAAAATATGGTACTTGGCTGCTGTACAGTTTGAGACAAGCACTTCGAAACTTGATTGATGACAAGAAAGAGAGATCCATATTGAGCCTTTTAACAGATGTAAAAAATCATATATCTCTAATTTATCCTACTCGTCATAGTGATCAGGTAGCGATTACTTCGTTTAACATCCATAAAAGTTTCTATATGGGCAAAAATCTAAAACCTGATAACATTTGTAAAGGTAGAATTCATTTTTTATCAAATTAAATAGAAATATATGTACATATATTTGATTCGTTTTATAATGAGTTTGTACAAATTTAAAATTTTTCAAAATAAGGTGAGCACAATATTCTGTACAATCATCAGGAATATCAAGGGAATGCTTATATATATGTGGAAAAAAGAGTAATGGAAGGGGAAAATTTTAAAAATTGTTAGTAAATATGAAGTTAAAAAAATTCTCATATCCATAGAAATATGAAATATAATATCACTCACGTTTGTTGTAGATAATGATAAACTTCGAATTGAACTAGAAGCTGTCGGTTTCAATTATAATCAATGTGAAGACATAGACAATATTATATCCTTCAAGTCTGGTAACTATTTACTAATTTTTCATTTAATTTTATGACGAAAAAAAAATTTATTTCTATATTATAATATATCTAAATATTGTAAAGTCTAAAGGGACGGATTTTTATCGGTGACAAATAAAACGCTATACCTTTTTTAAGTTTCAAATTTATTAATCAAAATAGGATCCATTTACATCTAGAGTCTTTTTTCAACGATTCAGCAAAGAATATATGCTGTGTTTATAAAAATTTGTATATTTAGAGGCGACGAGATCATCAAAAGCCTTTTCAATATCGCTCAGAGAGGTAAAAAGTTTTGGTTATAGACGGATCTATACATACATCGCTCGAAGACCGAAAATTTCAAACCCCAGTGACGACCACGTAGACGCGCTCGCACTTAGCTGGCACTCATTTAACATTTATCGCGCAAGTTTGGAGTAAACTACGCTACGCTAAACAACGTGTTTACTTCCACTCTCCTTACAGAAAAACTGAACGTGGGGGTTGGGCCAAACGCCGCATTTCTGTCAGGGAAAACTAAACGCACTTATTTAATGCCGCATGTCTCATTGTCAGTCAAAAGTCTGAACGTATTTATTACTAAGCGCGTGTTTAGGTTAGGTTAAGTTAGCGTTTTTTGCGTCACATTTACTGAACGTATCTTATTCAATCAGATATTCAGATCGAAAATATTTTATAAGTATCTATCGTAAAATGTGACGCAAAAAACGCTAACCTAAATACGCGTTTAATAATAAATGGTGATCATGGTGTCTTCTTATTGAATCGCGTGAATAATTGTTTTCGTTCGACGTAATGTAAGGTTATGCGCGATAAATGTCAAATGAGTGCCAGCTAAGTGCGAACGCGTCTACGTGGTCGTCACTGGGGTTTGAAATTTTCGGTCTTCGAGCGATGTATGTATAGATCCGTCTATAACCAAATTTTTTTGCGGTGGAATGAATCTAAATTTAAAAAAAATGAAAATCTGTTGGGAAAAGATCGGGATAATGAGCGGGATGTTCCAATTTTTGATTTTTGATTCCCTTAATTTTAAATCCGTTATTGTTGCGGTATGAGGTCTTGCATTGTCATGACAGCAATATTACTCTGAGCCTTTTCACTAGTTTCGGATCCTTTTCGGTTAATTTTATCAAAGTTTTTTAAACACCTATTTTTAAAAAGCTTTTATGAATAATTTTTTTCGAATGTAAACTCGGTTTTGTACACTCGGTAAAAGTGTTTTGGCATATCGTTTTTATGTAACCGTTGTCCTCTTCTCTTCCGATTGTCATGTAGGATTAATTTCTCGTCGCAGGTAATCAGTCTCCTCAAAAGAATATGATTAGTTTCATTTCTGGAAATCAACGATAACTAATTGTAAACGTAAATTTCGCGTCAACAACACATCGTTTAGGGTCGGAAAAATACAAGTATTTGACAAGTCAACATACAAATTGTAACAAAAGAACATAGTATCCTTGTAATATTAAAAAAAAAACGTTTACTATCCACGTTTTGTTCCCAGGACGATTTGCTTTTGATGGAGCGAAAATCCGTCCTTTTGGACTTTACAACCTAATACTTCTTATTATAATTAGCTACTTACAATTAGCTAAGTAACTTAATTAATTAGTTTACATCATATTATCATTTACTTCTACTTTTCATCGTGATTATGATGAAGAATAATACTAAACAAAAGTTCAAAAAAATATCATTATAACAATACAAAACCCCCATGTATTTTATTCGTTCAATTTCTTTCAGGCTGTACATTCGCAAAAGATTTTTGTGTACTTTTTATACTGATTTTATCAGGTAAATCATCAGATAAAAAAAAAAATCTCGACAACAATTTAGTTGTAAAACTTCTTCAAAACTGTGATACATTTATTCACAAACCTAAAATAATTTTTACTGTGAACGAGGACTTGGTATGGAATAATCCTAGATATTTAAATATTTTTGTATATTTGTCCAAATAATTAATTTTGATAACTTTTGTCACTAACAGAACTATGTTACGAACAATACAACTGATGCCAGTGTTGAATATAAAGCAAAACAATCGGATCTAATAGTTGTCAAACATTCTTCAAAAAATCCCTTTGAATATTTAATTACACTTTTCTCGAAAATTAAAGCCCAGGAGGGAACTGGCGTGTACCTAATAAATGAAATCATATCAATGAATAATACGAAAAATGAATTAACAACCGTACATGACACTCTAACGAAACATTTGTTCATGCGTAAAAGGAAAAGAAATGAACATGAAAATCTCAACAGTAAAATTCTGGCTCTATTAGAGATTAACAAAACAGAATATCCAGATAATGAAAACGTCAATAAATTTATAAGATTTATTAAAACAAATCTTGAAACAAAACTTGAAGAAAAAAAATCAATTTATGATAAAATTAAACCAAAAAAACTAAATTTTGAATGTCCGGAATAGATTTAAAAGGCATAGTACTATTCAACAACGGATCCTGGAAGTTTTCGCAGAGGAGGCGATTTTTTAGATTTTTTAAATTTATTAAATTTTTTATATTATGTATAAATATAGCAGTTTTTCCACTTTTTATGGAAAATCAGGGTTACAATAACAAAAAAATATTTTCGAAAATTCGGTTTTTGCATTTATTTTGCAAAAAATAACATTTTTATGTTCGATGATCATTTTATAGTCGAAAACGCACGAATTTAGAATTTTTCTATGATCCACAGGGGGGGGGAGCGATTGCCCTCGTCGCCCCTCACCCCCTTTTTAAAATTAAACATTTTTAGTAAAAATCCAAATGATAACTGATATAAAATAAAATAAACACAGTCAAATCTCAGGTTAATTTAAAATTAAATTGGTTGTGGGTTTTGTAATATTGTATATTATATTCTGAAAAAAATAAAATTATTTAAAATCTATCCTTTTTTTAATCGAACTTAATATGAAAAAATAAATTAAATACTTAAGGGATACTTGTCTAAATCCATGACACATCTAATTCGGTGATATTCTGAATAAAGCTGATTTTTTTTTAAATAATGCCAACGTATAACGCCACGTAGAGGACTGTATTTACTAAAAGTTTGACACTATATATACACGAATTCATAATAACATAATTTATTGATAACCGTTCACGTATGATGCTATTATAAACATGTTTTGTGACAATTTTTTATTTTTTCGCCGTGCAGTAGGTACACGCATGATTCAAATAAGCAAAACAAAGTTTTCGATCTAGATAAAATAATTTTTTAACTGTCATTAGATAGAATAGGAGTATATGTAAAAGTGTATAGCATTTTTTTTTTAAATATTTACAGGGATGAGTATGATAGCCTTAAAAATCTAAGCATTATTTTAGCATTTATATTACGTTAACAACTTTAAGTTTTAAGATAATTTACAAATAATTGTTTAAAAATTATTTTAAATAAGAAAAATAGTTTTTTTTCATTTACTTCTGCTTTTCTTGAAACAGTGAAAAGTATTTAAATAAAATCACCAGTTATTTTGAAAATGAATGGTAAATTTTCTGTAACATTTCAATGCTAATCTTTTTATTATCAAAAAAATAATATTACGAAGCTTCTGTAAAAATTGAGTATACTATCACAGAATTACATGACCACTATCGCGGAATTAGACGTCTCAGATTCCATCATTTGAGATGTCACACAAAATTGGTGATGAATTTCAACATCTAAATAATGAAAAAGAAGGTTGATGCTCTATGATTGTAATTGTAAGCTTTGTTTTAATTTTTTACTATAGAATACAAGATAATGACAAACAAGCGCTTAGTATCACAAAATTAGACAAGTTTCCCCCATTTAATTTTTTAAATACTTAATATTCATTTAAATCGTGATAAGACATTTCGACAAGAACGCCTGAATTTTACCGTTTAATTCGTATTTTGAAAAAAAGAATAATAATTATATTTAATTTTGTAACAAATTTTTCCATTAATTCACTTATACATTATTCATACAATCTTCCAATAATAGAAAAAACTCAAGAATCGATTAAAGGAAGTTTCAATTTTTCAGCCATTTTCTTGCGAATCCTCGGCTCATATTCAATATAGCTTTTCCATAAAACGGTCAATGCATATGATATTATCGTTTTATCATTCACCACATATTCGTATTCGAACAATGAGAACGATGACACAATCACCGATGATTATCCGCGTTCGAGCCACGCACACAATGAGATGCAAATTTATAGTTCGTTATTCGCTCTCAGTCAGCCCATCGGACAACAACTTTTTCGCTCATTTTTTTATCAACTATTTCGAAATACTTTTTGAAATTTCTCCGTAAAAATATTTGGTAACAATAGTTTGTTCCTGTGATGATATAAAAGAATTTGTAATGAGAAATTATATGTATATGTATATGAAAATGAATTTAATCGCTTTGTGCTTGCTGATAGTTATGAGTTATTGTGATGGTGCAAACAGGACGATAAGTCAAAAAGGTGAGTGATATTATTTATTAGGTTATAATACCCAAAATGCCGATTTTTTTCGTAACACATAAAACGCTGTAACTTTTTAATTTTTAAAATTGATTTATCAAAATTGGATCTATTATATTTTACACCAAGAGTCTTCTGCCAACGAATTGGTACGAATATCTTCCGTGTTTATAGAATTCTGTATTTTTGGGGGCTACGAAGTCATCAAAGGCCTTTTCAATATCGCTTGAGTTAGTTAAAATTTTCTGGCGGAGGAATCAATCTAATCGTAAATTTAAAAACAATAATAACCGGTTGCAGAATAAGTAGGAGAATAAGCAGGTGTCTCAAGTTTTGAATTTTTTATTCCGTTAATTTTGAATCCGTTATTAAAAAGATATGAGGCCTTGCGTTGCCATAAAGCAAAATTTTTTCACCTTTCCTATGTCAGTCAGATGTCTTGAAATGATATTGAGTTAACTTTAAGGTCTGCTAATAGTCTTCGAACATTTTTTTGTGAATTATTTTAAACGATGTCCCTTAAATTTTTATCGTTGACGAAAGTTTGAGGGAACCAAGGGGTTCATTTCCAAGGTTGAAATTCTCTGAATGAAATTTTATAAACCATCTACAAATACTATTTTGATTTGTGATATCTTCTCTGAAAGCCAAATTGATGGTTTTAGTGGCTTTTGTTGTGTTGTGTTTAGACTTGAACTCACACAAACAAATTACACGCAAATCTCTTATCGACAACATATCATTTAGGAGCAAAAAAATATATAAATATTTAACAAGTCAACCTACAAATTAAAAATGAATAAAGAACTTGACTCTCTTCTTATATATATTATAATAAAAACAACAAAAAAATTATTTACTATTCATGACTTGTTCCCAGGACGATCTGCTTTTGACCGAGGGTATTTCGGTCCTTTTGGACGTTACTACGTAATATTTTTTTTACTATGTATAAATAGTAAAAAAAATTCAAAAATCATAAAATTTTCATTACGAATTTTTTTTTAATTCTTCAACTTTTTTGCACATTTTCAGTTGCTCTCTATTTCGAATAATATCATCGAGCAATTACGCAAATGGCTATTTGATCGTGTTCATTGTTCTCGATCGGATTTATTTTTTATTACAAGGTTATTTCAAGGTAAATTGTGCATTTTGAATGAAAAAAAAAACACAAATTTATTCCAAAAAACTCATACTATTAAATTCCACGGAATATTTTGGAAATTAAAACCGTTTCGTGCTACAATCGTAGATTTTATACCTAAAAATCATATGCTTTGACATTTGCTCATCAGATTATTCGAACATACTTACAATGGATTTTCTAAACACAAATCGTACTACAATCGAATTGAACAGATTAACGGCAAAGATCAAACTTCGCTTTCAAACGTTTCATTCGCGCTACTCTTTTCAAAACAATTTCAATCTAATCCTATTTACCTTTCCGACGGAACAAAAACGCGTTTATTTTTCAATTAATCGTTGAAAATGAGCCCACAAATTTCGCTCAATTGTCATGCTAAAACCAGGACGCGTTTCGCAACGATCACTAGGACCGAAATAAAAGAAAATCAAGTTCACAACGAATAAATCCGTTTTGACCATTAAACAAAAGAGACCACTCCATTGTCATGAACAACGCGAGCAGAAAATTATGTAGGATTAGCAAACCGCTCGTTATTTATTTATTTGTAGTTTTTTGTGAAATTGTGTTTTCCATGGGAAACTCTTTGCACAGGGATGATTGCCCTATTCAATTGGATTAAATATATTAAAAGAGCGACCTTTTTTATGGTCTTTTATTATTGTACTGTAAAATTCTTAGAATTTTCAAATTTCAAGTGTATAAAAGCGATAAAAAATCAAATACAAAAAATACGAAAATGTTCTCGATTTTTTTAAATACGAGTACAATAAGTATTTATTCACAACTTCCTGAAATTATTAAAAAAAAGCGCTTTGTTAAACTATTATACTATTTGGATAATTTCAAGAAAAGTTCATAGAAATTATTTCACATAGTATCCCATTCCGAATATTATATGTATGTATGTCGAGTATTATATGTCGAACTGTTCCAATATAATTTTCCAAATTTTAGAGGCGCTAATAATTTTGGAAGAAACTGAAATGGGACAAAATAGACCTGAAAACCGAGCCGGATACGAAGAAGTTTGTATATTTCTATTCACATTTTATTACATGTCTTATTATTTTACTTTATCTATATTTTATGTACTTTCAAATTTATTCGATAAAAACTATCATGTACATACTTAGTAACTATGTATGTTAACATTCATATCTTAATTTTTAATGTTTATTGATTATTTTTCACCTGTGTTAAATATTTAAGTGGCTTCAGTCACTAATGATTAGATTATTAGTATGATCCATCGTTATAAATATATTTATAACTCAATGCGTATTACTGTGCAAATATTATATGATGTAATAGTTCCATCATGTTAGATTATATGATTAAAAACTTTATCTAACAAGTAATCCTTCTGAATTTCAACATTTCTTTAGATTTTAATCAGATACGAAAATTTTATATAAGAAATCTATTGCATTGAATCATAATTTTAATTTTCAGGATGTTTGTTCGCCGCAAAGTATTTGTATTGCCATAACGTCGTGTCCTTTGATCGACGATTTATTGGACAAATCCTGCTTCGCTTCAGACAAGTAATAAATTATTTTATATATAAAATAAGAAAAAGCGAGAACTAATCTTAAAAAATATCGCATAAAGTTAATCCCGAATAATAAGCTAATATAAGCTAATATCTACCTAGTTAATACCTCTTTAAATTTAATAATTCTTTATTTACTTATGGACATCTCGTTAAATTGATTTAAGCAATATGTTTTTAAAATACTTCATAAATATAAAATATTGCAGGATAATAAAGAGTATATAAATACAAAAAATCGATTAAAATAAATTTCTGGTAGTTATTTGAGCTCATAAATGCATTCAAATTGATGTTATCCACTCCATTGATATTTAACAATAGAAGCACATTCGAATCGAGATCATGGAAAAAATGATTATTAAAACAGCAAATTTTGAAACATCTAGATTATTGACAAGAAGATCGAACTACGAGTGTCAAAATATTACAGTACTTTTAACGAATAAATAACATACGAGTATATAAAAATTTATTAAAAATATATTTCATTTTATCTCTGATGATTTAACAATAAATTCATCTTGACCGGGTATGAATTCTTTTACAATTTTCTATAAATCATATTGAATATTATATATCTTATCAAATTTAATCTCAATAATTATTTTCTTATTTCTTTAAACCTAACAATAAGGGGAAACTCCTGAAAAAAAAAGTAGTAAACGATTCACATCATTATTCAATGTTTCAACATTAGCAAACACCAACTCACACCGATCATTGAAGTTAAAGATCACCAAATTTAAAACAATAAATTTTCGGTCTAACATTTAGATGTTAGACCGAAAAACCATCAAACAAAAAAACCCAAAACTGACAAAGAGTATTGCTCAGATATTTTCGCAGATTGACTGCCCTCACATGTGGTTGGGTGGACGGTGTGGCCAGGGTTTGCTGTCCCCCAGGGGGCATGCTCCCTTTGGGGCCCTCGAGGCAGCCGGATGGGGGCGGAGCACCCCCTGGAGTTCAGGCTGACGATGGAACTGCTTCTTCGTCCAATTATGGCTCAGCTGGTGAATCCTGTGGTAGACCCATGGTACAAGCGAACAACTACGAAGGGATCGGATCTCATCCGTGGGTCGTCCGAATCGGATTTATGAGTAATTTTTATTTTTCATTATTGATTTGTCTTTTTATTATTATTATTATTATTATTATTATTATTATTATTATTATTATTATTATTATTATTATTATTATTCCGAAATATTCAATTGGTCATGATAGAATAAACGCCTATAAAAAAACCGAATGAATTCCATTATTTGTAAGTGAAATTGATAGTACTTTGATGGATTTACAAACATGTCATCAAATTGACTAAAATACACACGATCCTCTTTTTACACGAGAGATATGAGTATGTTGTAGAGACTACCGTGCAAATAAAAATCGTTTTAAAAAAAATGTATGGTGACCATAGAAGAATTGGAGATAGGTTCCATCAGTATATTTGGATAGAACTTCTATCCAAATGTACTTTATAAAAAATGTGCAATGTGAAAAATTTTCACCGTGTAAAATCATCAAATAACATTGAATTTTTTTATTCAATAACTATAATTACATTCATATAATTATAAGTAGCCTGCATCGAATTATACAATTGTGGCATAGTAATACATATTTTTATACCGTGTTAAAGTGAAAAATCCACGTAAAAAAAGTAATTGGTTAATCTTCCTTGAACCCTGTTATTTCGGAACCGTGTAAAAAGAGGACTGATTTAGGTGTATATTTTATACTCGTCGTATAATAAGACCTTTTACCATAAACCTATCCAATTCTAGATAAAGCTAATGGTCGATTAAGATATCCTTGCAGCGGCTCCATCATCTCGAGGAAAGTCATCTTGACGGCAGCCCATTGCGCTCTTGCGAAAGCAGACGGATTTTCATTGTTAGTGTGCATTTCCGCAGTTAAATAATTAAAAACCTACCATTATTCGACAATCACCATTGTTTTTTTGCGCATAGATCAACAGTTGCGATAGGGGAATGGAACACGGAGACGGACCCGGATTGCGGTGATATGTTCTGTGCCAATCCTGTCCAAGTTTTGACCATCAGCCATGTCGTGGTTCATCCAGGGTATGACAAGAAGATTTACAGACACGATATCGCTCTGATTGTGCTCAAAGAAGAGATGAAGTATACACGTAAGTGTTTTACCATTTCATATTCAATATCTGATTTTTTTAATTCTAATTTATATTAAAATATATTTATATTGCATGTATATTAAAAATTTGGGCGTGAAATCGAAGATTTCGTTCTAGGAAAAAAAGATAGTTTAAAAAAAATTGTTATTACGATGATACAATAATAAAGGTGTGGTGAAATAATTTCATGGATACACAACCTCATTTAAATATAATAATAATATGATCACCGCCGTTATTATTATATAACCTTTGCAACTTTGAAATTAGCTCACCGTTGAAATGATGATATCCGGTATCTCATTTAAAATCGCTGATGTCATTCTATATTTTTTTTTCTTTACACTTACTAATAATCACAAGCACTTTATCACAAGCACTTTATCACATGCACTTATCATATAATTTGTCATATCCCATCAATCACTATCTTATTCAAAGCTGATTTTTCGATGAAAAATATGATTTTAAATCAAAGATTTAATCGAACAGAAAACATTAAATTCAATATTTCATTTACTATTTTCGAAATTACTTACTACTTATCATTATTTTTGCTAATTACAACTCAATCAATTTATTGTTTTCAACTCACCATCTTTATGCTACATTAATTACTGATCAAATAATTATTCGCCTAATTATTATATTAAACCAGTGGTTTTTAACCGGTGCACCGCAAGCTTGTTGTAAGCGCACCGCGAAAAAAATAGGAAAAGTCGTCGAAACAGTGAAAATCGAAAAAAATTGGTCTTTTATTGACTTAATAGAATCTTTAATTCTGAATTTTTTTTTCGAAATAACTATCGATGAATTTTGAATTTGAAATTGGGCTGCCCCCCTCCCTCCTTTCAGTTTCACATAAAAAAATTAAATGCGGTTTTCTAAAGAGGGGGCGCGACTATGTTTTTGTGAAACTGAAAACGAGTGTAATTATTTAGCCCAATTCTGGCACTGAAAGTCGGCTTTAAAATAATACAGTTTTTTTGAAAAATGTATGTAATTTGTAACAAAAATTATGTCCGCATATTTTTTTGATCGTTTAATTCTGGCACCGCCATTTTTTTCTCATGATCAAAACTACACCGTGACTTCAAAAATGTTAAGAACCACATTTTAAAAATTTTTAAAAATAAATAATGAATTAAACTGCCAACAGCATTAACAACGAAATTTTTCCAGTGACCAGCCTGCCAATTTGCATATCGGGAGCGCGCCCCCCGGGCTCCGGCACCAGAGCTCTGCTCTCCGGATGGGGGCGCATGCCGGGCGAGAGGACTGCGCCCCCGGTCCGCCAGGTCTTCGCAGTGCCCTTGCTCCCCCTGGGGGACTGCGCCCGCGTCTACTCCTCCGCCGCACCCCTCTCCACGGCCCAGATGTGTGCTGGGGCCGAAGATGGCCGGGACGCCTGCGCAGGCTTCGGAGGAGGACCCCTCATCGTCATGATGGACGGTAGATATACGCAGGTGGGTTTTGTATTTGTTCAACGATTTAGTTTGATCAAAGTTAAACAAGTGGTGTGGTCGAAAATGCAGGTTTTTATATTCGGCTTCTTAAATTTTCAATTACTTATATGGTCCATTTATTTTGAAAGTGGTGCAAGTCCATTTTTGAAAAAAATGAGATATCCTATAATTCATGCTTAATTTAATGTAATTTTTTTTATGTATAACTAGTCCATGTTTAATTTCTTAAAAAATTCCCATGTTTTGTACAGCTTAAAATCGGTCGGTAAATGAAATTGCATAATCATCGATTTTGAAAGTGGTATACGTCCAATTGACACCGGTAGGTGGCTCTGCAAGTGGTTGCCGATCAAAAATGTAACGAAAATGTAACGACCCAAAGCCATGTTATTGCCTACAGTGACATGTGTACAGGACAAAATCGAAATTTACAAATGGCATTGATGTGGGTTTACCCTTTGTTGCACAGTGGTATCAAAAACGTCCCACCTATTTTTTGTCTTTTGCTGCATGGTGGGATGTAAATCATCCCACCTCGAAAAATTAAAACCATTTGAAAGAAAGAGGTTTATATTTAATCCCATCTACTCTAACGGTTTACCATATTGACCGATAGATAGCATATGTGTAAATTACTTTCGATTTAGCTTTCAACTTGTCAGAACATGAAAATAAGTTATCGGAAGTGTTGCTGTTTTGTTTTTGTTCTTTCTGCACGTTAAAAATCGTAAAGGTATGGTTTTTTTCTGATATATTATATCAATATAAGCTATTTAAAAGTTTTATAAAAGAAAATAAATCTAAATTTTTTTTAGTTTTTTTAAAAACGTTGAAAGTTTGGTGGGATTTTATTTATCCCACCATGCAAGTACCAAAGTTATTGAAATGGTCTTTTTTATTTTTCGTTTTTTTTAATATTTATTTTATAGATTAGTAGATTTTTCATAAAATAATTCTTGCTATAATTAACAAGAATTTTCAATTTCAAATTAAAAATTTTTTATTTCAAACTAACACCCTTCAATTTCAAATTAGCAATTTTCACCTTCAAATCAACAACCTTCAATCACAAACTAACACCTTTTTACTTCAAACAAAAACTCTTTCACCTTAAATCAGCAACCCCTAATTTCAATTTTACACGTTTTAAAAATTAAACTTTAGACGGTAGTTAAATCCAGATTCATCGATGAAAATTATGGATTGACGAACTTCCGGAGTAATTTGAGATCGAATTTGATCGAGGCTCGCAAAAATTATGTTTTACATTTTGAAGTATAACTTTTGCGAGCCTCAATATTGTACTTGGAGAATTTCGACGTCTGGTTCCATCGATGCACTTTTCAATGTGATCCTTAATTGTTTAACTAGTGCATTATGAATAGAAGTGATACTCAAATTAACACGGTTATTTTATAGAATTTTCTCTTTAATTTTGTTTAATGTTATCGACGGGTTATTTTCGACTATATTTTCAATTTCAAGTAGTAATTCTGGTGACAGTTTAATGTTTCTTTTCCCACCACGAATTTTTTTCTCAATACATCACCATTTTTTTCATATCTCTTAATTATTCCATAAGCAGCATTTTTATTAATTCCAGCTATTTCAGCTGGCTTCTGTATCGTTTTCCCATATTTGAAACATCTTATTAAAATCATATTTTTATCTGAACTAACATCATTATATTTTTCTGAAAAAATGTAAAAAAAATAATAAAAATTTCTGTGCAACATGTGCATTTTTTTTGTTTCAAATTTCGTGCTGCAAAGGGTTGTCCAGTCGTTGGAAAATAACATTGACATAATTGATCACAAATTTTTACTCTCGGGGCATTCATACCTTCCGAACGATGCAGATTTTGGCATCATAGAAAAGGCATTGCGAAAAAAGAATATTCTGTACACACCACACGATTATTATGATGTAATAACACAATGTAGAAAACATGACAAATTTATTTTACATGAAATGAAACGAGAGAATTTCGTTTCAACAAAAAATCTTCAAAATGCGATTAAAAAACAGATTAAAAAAAAAGGTTGAAAAAACACTAATGGCGAACAGGTCTATTGGTTGCAAATATGTTGGTTGAGGTTTCTCAAAAGTGCACCATATACTATTTTATATAAAACATCGATGAAGGACGCCGAATTTAAAACTATAAATTTATTACCCACACGTCCTGGAAGACCGTTAAAATTTGAAAAAATCGCCCTGGCGCTTTTGTACCAAAATGCCAGGCCTATTACTTACGAAAAATATAAAGACATCAAGCAGTTATTACCTTATATACCACCGGTGCATCATGCATATTTCGAAACACTGCCACATGCAGAACATAAGTGAATACTATCAGTATCTTGTAATTTTGACAATGTAATTAGCGTCTAAAATTAAATTTTATGTCATGTCATGCGTATTTGTAAACAAAATTGGATTAAAATAAAGTATATTTTAAGTGATATTTGATTTTTCAAAATTGAAATTAAACGATTATTACAAATGTCTAATTTTGATAGTGGTGTAAGTCCATTTAGAGCCCATAAATATGTAATATTGTAGTCTAATTTGCCTAAAACAAATCTATATAATCAAATTAAATATTGATAAAACAATAGAAACATTGCCAGACTTCATATAATTTGCTTAAATTTTTTAATTAACAGATATGCTAACGTCTAATTATCTCGAAACAAGAGAAAATGTGTTTCGTGTTTGGTAATATGGATATGATTTATTATGTTTGGAATGTAGAGTGCGCGTGAAGTGTAGTTTGTGGTTTTTGAGGATGCTTACTGTTTTTTTTCATATGGGAAAAAAACGTTATTGAAAAAAAACGGATGGTCGCACGAGCCATGGAAGGTCGTATGGAAAAGTTCAGGTGATGTCATTTTCTGAACAAAAAAAGCTAGTGTATAAACTATTATATAAAATTAACAGCGAATGTTTAATTTTAAACATCAATAAAAAAATCTTAATCATCACCATATCATAAAAATGATAATTCTCAATTTTAATTTATATATAAATCTTCCGCTTTTCAGATCGGCATAGTGTCTTTCGGTTCGGAAAATTGTGGCAGCCCTGGCGTCCCTAGCGTTTATACAAACGTCTACAGTTATGCCAACTGGATAAAGGAAAACTCTCCAGCGCCTTGATTCAATCAAGAGTGGCATTATCAGTATTATCGAATGGTGCTACATGGGCGAATTTAGTTTGTGAGTAAGTCTTTCCGCAGCTCGAATGCCCGCAAGATTTCAAAATATAAAATTTGGATCGATTTTTTTTTAATGCATTTCCACATCGATTGGAGTCCTTTGTTTTGAAAATTATTCTGTAAGATTTGTATGAAATTATTATAATAAAAGATATGTCTGGACGAGTTATCTTTTTATTCATTTTATTAGTCTGAATACTAGATTTTACGAATATTCAATAATATGGAAAATAAAAGGGGTGTACATAATTTATCAGGTACCTGATTCAATTTTTTTATGTTATTAAATTTTTCAGTGGGCAAACATTCAAGAAATCTATACTATTACTAGCGTATGCGGACTGGCTTCGCCAGTCCTTAACGCTAGGACACGGCTCGCCCTGCGGGCTTCGCGCGTTGTGGGCCCTTCGGGCCCACCCTCCCTTGCCCCTGGCTACACACCCAAATCCACTACAATTGGGTTGTAGAAATAAATATCTATTTAAAATTTAAAAAAAATTATTTATCGAAAAAACGTATTTTGAAAACATTTATTATTTTATTATCATTTATTGAATCGAAATCTAAGAAGAAATCGATATTTGACTTCGTATTGCGAAAATATTGAAATAAAAAAAAAATCATTAAAACTTTATAAAAAATTTGAGAACCGCACGCTTAAATATGGTAATAAAAAAATCATTAAAACTTTATAAAAAAAAAAGTTTGAAAAAAATTGAAAAAAATAAATAAAAAAAATCAACTACACAGTTTGACATTCGTATGATTCGGTAAATCGATAAATTAATGTAAAAAAATTATTGATAAGGATTCGATGACTTATTAATATGTACAATAGATATCGTTTTGGCATATTGAAACACCTGAAGGTATCAATATGCCAAATGACAGCTATCGTTCGGAATCCAAGATGGCGGCGTCCAAAACATCGTAAATTTCGAGTTTTTACGCATTCAATTTCATATCTATCTATCTATCTATCTATCTATCTATCTATACTATTATAAAACTGAAAGTCCCCCTGTCTGTCTGAGACGCTTTTTTTTTAATTAAAGTTTGTCCTTTATACAAACTGTGACGAAACCACCTAGAACGTTGAAAGTTTCTCAAATACCTTAAAAAATATTCCTATAGCGACGCGCGTACTTTAGAATCTCGAAAAAGGCCGAATTAAATTACGCAAAAAATTAATTAACTGAAAATTTTTCGGAAATTAGCAGGCGCCCCTTTTGATTTTTTCCGATATTTTTTCACTATTGGGGGTTATTTCAATGGCGGAATATCTTGCTATGGATCCCTAAGCGACGATCTATTTCGTATTTCGGACGGGAATGCGATATTCATCGAAATATTTGAGATCCAATGAAATTAAATACGCGAAAAATTCGTTTTGTACGCCAAAAACGGTCTTTCGGCCAAATCTGCCAAATAAGGCCCGACGCCATTTAATTTTGTTCAAATATAAATTAGTATGGAAAAATATGTTGAGCGAAAAACGTATCTATCGACATATAAATAAGTCATAGAATCCTAACCAATAATTTTTTCACATTAATTTATCGCGTCGATTTATCGATTTACCGAATCATACGAATGTCAAACTGTGGGTTGATTTTTTTTATTAATTTTTTTTCAATTTTTTTTAAACTTTTTTTATGAAGTTTGAATGATTTTTTTTTATTTCTATAATTAAGCGTGCGGTTCTCAAACTTTTTTATAAAGTTTTAATGATTTTTTTTTATTTCTATATTTTCGCAATACGAAGTCAAATATCGATTTCTTTTCAGATTTCGATTTAATAAATGATATTAAAATAATAAATATTTTCAAGATAAGTTTTTTTTTTCGATAAATAATTTTTTTAAATTTTAAATAGATATTTATTTCTACAATAGATATTTAATCAGTGGATTTGGGTGTGTAGCCAGGGCGAGCCGGTACGCCCGAAGGGCTTACCCACTAGCGTTGAGGTATAATATAAAATTGTGCAATCCTCAAACTTTTTATAAAGTTATAATGATTTTTTTTCATTTCTATATTTTTTTCGATAAATAATTTTTTTAAATTTTAAATAGATATTTATTTCTACAATAGATATTTAATTAGTGGATTTGGGTGTGTAGCCAGGGCGAGCCGGTTCGCCCGAAGGGCTTACCCACTAGCGTTAAGGTATCATATAAAATCGTGCAATCCTCAAACTTTTTATAAAGTTATAATGATTTTTTTTCATTTCTATATTTAAGCGTGCGGTTCTCAAACTTTTTTATAAATTTTTATAATTTTTTTTTTAGATTTCGTTTCAATAAATGATAATAAAATAATGAATGTTTTCAAAATACGTTTTTTTTATTCGATAAATCATTTTTTTCAAATTTTAAATCGATATTAATTTCTACAACTCAATATTAGCAGCGACGGATCCAGGAATTTTTCACAGGGGGGGCGAATTTTCAGATTTTTTTTTATTTGTTAAATTTTAAAGATTTTAAAGATTCAAGAATAGTATCGCCAGAATTAACTTTGTACTTTAAAATTTCTCGGAAATTTCCTTCGTTCTGTAACGGGTTTTCGTCATCTTCCAAAACAATTTTACCATCATCGCGCCTACCGCGAAAAGCGAAATTTTGGCGACCCATCAGAAGGATGGTTTCAATAATAGGACGTAACCGTTGGCGATTATCTTCGATTACTTTTAACCTATCGGAATTAATTAAATTTGTAATAGATTTCGAAGGATCATTAAATACTTGACAAAAATTGATAGTTGCAGTTACGGAGTTTCTATGATGAATAAAATTTTCGTGTGTTTGCAATTCACTGGTTTTACCCATTAGCTTTGCAAACTTTATCAAAGGTTTTGTTACAAACTTTTCAATTTTAATCTTATTGGAACTGAACGAATCAGCAAATAGTACACAATATTTGCAAAAGAGACCTTTGTAAATATCAGAATATACGAGCCATTCGTGATTTTGAAGATGATTATAATTGATATACCTCTTTTCTTGGACATTTTGCTTTTGATGGACAGAAAATGGAAACTTGAAAGTTGAAGATGGCTGCCATGAATTTTTAATGATGTTGTATTTGGTGATGTCATCTAGATCACCCCTTTTATTGATAAAATGACCAATATCTCTAAAATCGTAAGATGATGAAAATGACGATACAGATGGCGGTGATGTTTCTTCAGATACAGACGTTTGTACTGATGTCGCGTTTTCCAATTCGACACTGCTATCTTGTATCTTTTTTGTAAAAAATTGCGAAATAGGCGTTTGCGTTGACCGCGTCATTTCTAATTGTAAGACAAAAATTCAAATTATGATATGATTTACATAAAAAATAACTTGTACTTTAAGAATCGAGATGAATATTTTGAGATCTCAAAATTAAATAATTGAACTTTTGAAATACATTTATGGTGAAAGTGGCGTAAATGCTAATTTTGAAAATAATTAATTAATGGTTCTTATGGTTGGTGGCAACTTCTATTAAAAAAGATTGAAAGATTGTTTATATTATAAATATTTTTTATGATATAAAAGAATGCTTGAAAAAAAAATCATTCATGCTATTTTTTTTGAAATCATAAACGGTATTTATAACGTAAACGATCGCATGAATGCTAAATAAGTTACAATTGAAACCTAATTCATTGTTTTCAAAATTGGTGTATACACTACTTTCATATTACATATCACATAATTATGAAAAAAAAATAATTTTACGAACCGGTAATAGAAGAAACTGTGATAACGATTATTTCGTATTCAATACTTGCTGGCTAGTCTGCAATACTTCACGTTCCGAAACGAAATGAACACAAAATGTTTTCGAAAGTATGACCATCGGCTTGAACACGTGTTTGGGATAAACTTAAACAATAGTACCGTTTTGACCGTTCCGGAAGATATTCAGAACTTCCAAGAAGTCATAAAGCGGAGAAATATAGTTCGCTGCACCATAAAACATTTTGTGAAAGGCAACGAAAAAGACAAATGATCCCAAAAACGCACGAATTTAGAAATTTTACCATGATCCGCAGGGGGGGCGGTTGCCCCTACCGCCCCCCCGCTGGATCCGTCCCTGAATATTAGTGGGTGTGGAGTGTAGCCAGGGGCGCCAAGGTCCTAGCGTGAGGACTGGCGCAGCCAGTCCGAATACGCTAGTCTATCTATCTATCTATCTATACTATTATAAAACTGAAAGTCCCCCTGTCTGAGACGCTTTTTTTTTAATTAAAGTTTGTCCTTTATACAAACTGTGACGAAACGACCTAGGACGTTGAAACTTTCTCAAATATCTTAGAAAATATTCCTATAGCGACGCGCGTACTTTAAAATCTCCAAAAATGCCGAATAAAATTACGCAAAAAATTAATTAATTGAAAATTTTTAGGCGCCCCTTTGGATTTTTTTTCATGGTTTTTTTCACAGTGGGGGGTTATTTTAGGGGCGGTTTATCTTGCTATGGATCCCCGTGTGACGATCTATTTCAAATTTTGGACGGGAGTGCGGTATTTATTGAAATATATGAAATTGAATGCGTAAAAACTCTAAATTCACGATTTTTTGGACGCCGCCATCTTGGAATCCGAACGATAGCTGTCAGTTGGCACATTGAAAAATTCAGGTGTTTCAATATGCCAAAACAGTACCTATTGTACATATTAATAAGTCATAGAATCCTTATCAATAATTTTTTTGCATTAATTTATCGATTTACCGAATCATACGAATGTCAAACTGTGTAGTTGATTTTTTTAATTTATTTTTTTCAATTTTTTTCAAACTTTTTTTTATAAAGTTTTAATGATTTTTTTTCTATTACTATATTTAAGCGTGCGGTTCTCAAACTTTTTTATAAAGTTTTAATTATTATTTTTTTTATTTCAATATTTTCGCAATACGAAGTCTAATATCAATTTCTTTTTAGATTTTGATTAAATAAATGATATTAAAATAATAAATATTTTCAAGATACGTTTTTTTTCGATAAATAATTTTTTTTCGTTTTAACAAAAAGCCTGCGATCCTCAAACTTTTTTTATGAAGTTTAGTGGATTTGGGTGTGTAGCCAGGGCGAGCCGGTACGCCCGAAGGGCTAATCCACTAGCGTTGAGGTATAATATTATATAAAATCGTGCAATCCTCAAACTTTTTATAAAGTTATAATGATTTTTTTTCATTTATATATTTAAGCGTGCGGTTCTCAAACTTTTTTATAAATTTTTATAATTTTTTTTTTCTATATTTTCGCAATACGAAGTCAAATATCGATTTTTTTTTAGATTTCGTTTCAATAAATGATAATAAAATAATAAATGTTTTCAAAATACGTTTTTTTCGATAAATCATTTTTTTCAAATTTTAAATCGATATTAATTTCTACAACTCAATATTAGTGGGTGTGGAGTGTAGCCAGGGGCGCCAAGGTCCTAGCGTGAGGACTGGCGCAGCCAGTCCGAATACGCTAGTACTATTATAAAACTGAAAGTTTGTCTGTCTGTCTGTCTGTCTGAGAAGCTTTTTTTTTATTAAAGTTTGTCCTTTATACAAACTGTGACGAAACCACCTAGAACGTTGAAACATTCTCAAATACCTTAAAAAATAATCCTTTAGTGACTGGCGTACTTTAGAATCTCGAAAAAGGCCGAATTAAATTACGCAAAAAATTAATTAATTGAAAATTTTTAGGCGCCCCTTTTGATTTTTTCGAGGTTTTTTTCACAGTGGGGGGGTTATTCTAGGGGCGGATTATCTTGCTATGGATCCCTGTGTGACGATCTATTTCAAATTTTGGACGGGAGTGCGGTATTTATTGAAATATATGAAATTGAATGCGTAAAAACTCGAAATTTACGATTTTTTTTGGACGCCGCCATCTTGGAATCCGAACGATAGCTGTCATTTGGCAGATTGAAACATTCAGGTGTTTCAATATGCCAAAACGATATCTATTGTACATATTAATAAGTCATAGAATCCTTATCAATAATTTTTTTGCATTAATTTATCGATTTACCGAAACATACGAATGTCAAACTGTGTAGTTGATTTTTTTTATTTATTTTTTTCAATTTTTTTCACTTTTTTTTATAGAGTTTTAATGATTTTTTTTCTATTACTATATTTAAAAGTGCGGTTCTCAAACTTTTTTATAAAGTTTTAATGTTTTTTTTTTATTTCTATATTTTCGCAATATGAAGTCAAATATCGATATTTTTTTTTTTTTAGATTTCGTTTCAATAAATGATAATAAAATAATAAATGTTTTCAAAATACAATTTTTTTCGATAAATCATTTTTTCAAATTTTAAATCGATATTAATTTCTACAACTCAATATTAGTGGGTGTGGAGTGTAGCCAGGGGGGCCAAGTTCCTAGCGTGAGGACTGGCGCAGCCAGTCCGAATACGCTAGTACTATAATAAAACTGAAAGTTTGTCTGTCTGTCTGTCTGAGACGCTTTTTTTAATTTAAGTTTGTCCTTTATACAAACTGTGACGAAACGACCTAGAACGTTGAAACTTTCTCAAATACCTTTAAAAATAATCCTTTAGCGACTGACGTACTTTAGAATCTCGAAAAAGGCCGAATTAAATTACGCAAAAAATTAATTAATTTAAAATTTTTAGGCGCCCCTTTTGATTTTTTCAGGGTTTTTTTTCAGTCGGGGGTTATTCTAGGGGCGGTTTATCTTGCTATGGATCCCTGTGTGACGATCTATTTCAAATTTCGGACGGGAGTGCGGTATTTATTGAAATATATGAAATTGAATGCATAAAAACTCGAAATTTACGATGTTTCGGACGCCGCCATCTTGGTTTTTCCATTGAGTCGCTGTCATTTCGAAGCCTGTCTCAAGGAAAACAATCAGGTGTTTCAATATGCCAAAACCGTATCTATTGTACATATTAATAAGTCATCGAATCCTTATCAAAATTTTTTTTACATTAATTTATCGATTTACCGAATCATACGAATGTCAAACTGTGTAGTTTATTTTTTTTTATTTATTTTTTTCAATTTTTTTCAAACTTTTTTTTTTATAAAGTTTTAATTTTTTTTTTCTATTACTATATTTAAGCGTGCGGTTCTCAAACTTTTTTATAAAGTTTTAATGATTTTTTTTTATTTCTATATGTTCACAATACGAAGTCAAATATCGATTTTTTCTTAGATTTTGATTCAATAAATGATATTAAAATTATAAATTTTTTCAAAATACGTTTTTTTTTGATAAATAATTTTTTTTAAATTTTAAATAGATATTATTTCTACAACTCAATATTAGTGGATTTGGGTGTGTAGCCAGGGCCGAGCCGGTACGCCCAAAGGGCTTACCCACTTATATTAATTAATTTCTATTATTAATATTTGATATTAATTTCTACAACTCAATATTAGTGCGTGTGGAGTGCAGCCAGGGGGGGCAAAGGTCCTAGCGTTGAGGACTGGCGCAGCCAGTCCGAATACGCTAGTACTATTATAAGTATGAAAGTTTGTCTGTCTGAATCCATTTCGAAAAAAATTATTTTGTGACTTAATACAAATTTTACCTATGGCTCCAAATAATCCCATACTTCACCAGACATGGTCAAAATATTCCTACAGCGACAGACGATATCCTTAACTCTCGAAAATGCCAATTGAAGAAGAAAAATAACTCGAAAATTCCCTAATTTCCATATTTGAATTTGTATGGACGGCCATTTTTCGTGGTCATGCATTTGTTTGAAGCGCTTCTTTGTATTTAAAAATAAATAAATTATTTAAGTTCTATGAGGAAAAAATGTTCCAATCTGCCAAAACGCTATCTATTGACGTATCAATAAGTTCTACATTCGATCGCGCAAATATAATATAACCGATATGGCCGTGTTGAGCGAAATACGTATCTATTGACTACATTCCTACACACCTGCATTCCATACAATAAAAATATTACGATACGATTAATAAAAAGGGTGCGGTACTCAAATTTTTAATGATTTTTTTTATTTCTATATTTAAGGGTGCGGTTCTGAAACTTTTTAATAAAGTTTTAATTTTTTTTTTTTATTTCTATATTTTCGCAATACGTAGTCTAATATCGATTTCTTTTTAGATTTCGTTTCAATAAATGATAATAAAATAATAAATGTTTTCAAAATACGTTTTTTTCGATAAATCATTTTTTTTTAATTTTAAATAGATATTTATTTCTACAACTGAATATAACTGGATTTGGGTGTGTAGCCAGGGGCAGGGGAGGGTGGGCCCGAAGGGCCCACAACGCGCGAAGCCAGCAGGGCGAGCCGTGTCCTAGCGTTAAGGACTGGCGAAGCCAGTCCGCATACACTAGTGTAAATATATTTTCCAAAATATAAAACACTTTTAAACTATTTCATATTAATTATATTTTATTATTTATCATCTTCAATTAATATTTTAGTGTTTAACTTTAAAATTCTGTACAAATAACGAGTTTGTGTAGGTGGGTACTGCCGTACCCCGGGTGTTGGTTTAGCGTAGTTAACTTCGACCCCCTTATTCTGCATCTTTTTATGTACAGATTCCTATAATGAATACATAAATCGATAGAAAATGATCCATATAACGAGGAACCGGTAGGATTTGTGGATATTTTTTTCGGGAACACTAAAATTTTCAGCGTCAAATCCAAAAGAGTACCCGGGTACCCGGCCATTGACATAAGGGTTAAAAAATACACTGATTATTAATTATATTTAAATATTTTTATTAAAAACAACATTATAATTAATCACTTAGAATTTTAAAGTTATTTTGCTTTCACTATTTTCTTCTGTTGTCATGATTATTTTTCACAAATTACTTTCTAAAATTCGTTACAGTCCTGAAATACAAAACATATGTTATGAAATGTTTCATTAAGAAAAAAATAATAACGTTTGTATATTTTATTATAAGTATATTAGATTTTTTATCCCGTCAAAACTGTTTGATAGATTTATAAGTATTTATTTTGTGTTTCTTATTTTATAACTTTAAGAATAAAATCACTCACTTTTTCAATAAATTTCCTTTACCGTCATATTCTTCGATAGTTTCTTCCAAATTACCCGAATAACGGGCTTCCATTTCGATCTTATGTTTTGCTAGTTCCACAAACAGATGTTGAGATGGCGGATAACTTTGTGATTGCGGAAGACTCATTTCGATAATCGTTGTAGTATTACTTAAATTTAAATCACAGATTATTTTTTTTATTATTTATATCAAAATTTCAACTAATTGTAAGTATTACTAACTTGTTGTTTCTGCTATAGTGATTAGATACATCGTTTACTCTCGAAACACTGAAATTTTTGAGAAAATTTATTTTTGATGTGATAAGGAAAGTGATATGTACAACTGCGCACTATCGATATTTGAAAATATTTGAACGATGATCAGTAATGTTGATATTGAGTTGTAATTTTTTTTACAAAGTATTATGAAACTCACATGAGGAAGGCACGACGTGTAAATCATGGCTTTTGATGAAATTCGACGTAACGATAGTTTTACCCTTATGGTATTAATATCTCAAAATATTAGATAATTTTATGATATTTATATTTAAAGTTTGGATCATTCTTGTATACTAGAATATTTTCTATTAAAATATCCAGCGAGAAGGCCAAAGGGACAGTGCACTCTGCTATATACTCGGACAACCTACATAGGTACAACTCCAGACCAACGTTCCCTCTAATTGTAAGCTGCGCGAGTTATATATCTTATAACACCACTAACACTATATTTCATAATCAATAATCAATAATCAATAATTGTAAAACGCAGATTGTAGAGACGACATTTAAATCGATCTATTTTCAACCATTTTTTATATTATAATTACGTCATACAATATGCGTCCGCTTCGTATGAAAATATCAAAAAAACGTGTTAAATCGCTACGACCGTTGGACGATTTTTCAGTTATATGTAGTATTTTTGCTAGTCGGGGGTGTTTCACTGCCCTGTAAACATCGCTGTTTGCTCTCTCGGCTTTCTTTTAAAATTTTACTAACCTCATTACAACATAATTCACCCAGACATTATCTACATTAATTCCATTCCCCAGTGCCACACCGTTTTTTTTTTTTTTTATGTGTAGCTCCCATCCAAATTAATCCGTTACGTATCAAATCCGCGTTATAATTTAATCGTGCGCGTTCAGTTCGTGTTTGTGCCGTCTGTGAAAAGATTAAATATTTCTCCGAATCGTCCATTGTGAACGTTTCTCTTTCTAACATCCGCTCGGTTTTCCCATTTTTTGCATGTAGTTGCAGCCTACCAAAACCGTCTTATCGCACGTGCATCAATCGTGTGCTTTTAATTAACTATCTCATTTATTGTGACCCATCTTACGTTTTCACGAATTCTACTCAACGTTTCATTTTCGAAAAGTGCAAATTTCTCGATTCGCGTGTGACAAGTGTGTGCTTCCAGCGGACGACACTGCACGTGCTTTTTACAAAGGACGGTAACGATTTGAACTTTTCCATACTGTGTTAAATTTGAATTTGAAAGTAATATCGGTAATCGATTTAATTCACTCTTTGTCCGATTGCAAATAACCATACTACTTTTTCATCCGCGAATCTGACGTTTAATTTGTGTTTTATTCCAATAGAAAAGAAAGAGACAAAATCATACTCAAAATAAAAAAAAATCGCTCTTTTCGTTATTACAAATATTCGGTCGCGCCGAAGTAACCCCTCTAGTCGGGGGTGTTTCACTGTCCTGTACATATTGCCGGGCCCGCACACCCGCGGGTATCAGCGACGCGCCCGTAGCATCGCGGGGGCGCTAAAATCTCGGCCACGTCTAGAAGCGCGCTGTTCCCACCTCCCTTAGATAAGGTCATTAACGCGTTACGCTCGCGAACAAAGATATATTAATATATCTAAATAAGAAAGAATGGCGACGAATGAATGTATTGGCAGCCAGAGGTTATTAAATGTATGTACATACAATGTAAGAACACTATCTTCGGAAGCTAGTGTATTATTATTAGAACACGAATTGACAAACTTTAAATGGGATCTCATAGGTCTAGGAGAAGTCCGACGCAAAAATGAGAATCAGGTTATTCTTAAAAGCGGAAATTGTTTGTACTGGCGTGGTACAGATAATGGGAGTCACGGGGGCGTCGGCTTTCTATTAAATAAAAATATAATGAAACACGTCTTAGAAGTCAATAGCATTTCCGATCGAGTATGCTATGTAACGTTAAAAATTTCGGAAAAATATACGTGTCAAATCTTCCAAATTTACGCACCCACGTCAAATCACCCGGACGAAATCGTAGAAAACCTTTATGCACTATTACAGAACGCTCTGAACGACGGTCGACATCATTTTAAAATCCTAATGGGAGATTTCAATGCTAAAATAGGGATAAAAACGGATTCCGAAAAATCAATGGGGAAATTTGGATATGGGCAAAGAAACGATCGCGGTAACAGACTCATAGAATTTGCGGAATATAACAATTTAAGTATAATGAACTCCTTCTTTTATAAAAATCCGAAATATAAATGGACGTGGCAAAGCCCGAAAGGTGACAGAAATGAAATAGATTTTATACTCACTAACGTAAATAATATTATAAAAGACGTTTCTGTCATCAGTAAAGTAGATTTAGGTAGCGATCATCGTCTAGTTCGGGCTAAAATTTCTATTAAAATTCAATTAGAACGGTCTAAATTAACAAACAATATCAATATATCTAAAAATAATAAAATCAACCTCGATAATGTAATTAGCAATAAAAAAGAATTTGAATTAATTTTAAAAAACAAATTTGATAGGATAAATTCGGATTTAGGAATCGACGAGCTTGATAACAAGATCAAATATTCTTAACACAACCGGGAAAGACATAGGCGGCCCTTTAAAAATCATAAATTGTAGCAAAATCACGAAAGAAACGAAAAGACTCATTAAAGTAAAAAGAAATCTTAATCGAATAAGTAACAAAGCGAAATTCGTTATAATAAACAAACTAATTAAGAAAAGAATAACTCGCGACGTGAGAGATTTTAACGTAAATACGGTCAAGTTAACCATAGAGAGAAATCTATCTATGAAGAAATGTAAACAATATCTTACATTAGGGAGAAATCAAATGTTGGCCATAAAATCGGAAAATGGCACTTTAATTCGCGAAAGGGGCGTTATTCTAGAAACGGTTCGTAACTTTTACGCAAAACTATACAAAGATAATTCCATAGATATAAACACCTTTCAACACTGTTTAGAAACAACATATAACATACCAGATGTTTTAATTAGCGAAGTCGAAAACGCAATCAAATCTTCGAAAAGTGGTAAACTCCCGGGGGACGATTGTATATCAATAGATCTGTTGAAATGTGGAGGCCCTCCTCTATTTAATATTTTAGCTAAATTATTCTCAAAATGTATCCGGGAACAAAACATTCCAGCTGCATGGAATAACGCGTCTATCATTCTGATCTTTAAAAAAGGCAATATAGACGATATCAAAAACTATCGTCCGATAAGCTTACTCTCGGTAATTTACAAAACTTTTACTAAAATAATCGCGGGAAGGATCAACAAAGACTTAGATTCCAATCAGCCGCCTGAACAAGCAGGTTTTCGCAATAATTTCAGCACAATGGACCATTTACAGACAATTAACGAATTAATCGAGCGCGCTAACGAATATCGTACCCCATTGTGCTTCGGGTTTGTAGATTTTGAAAAAGCATTCGACTCGGTATGTCAAAAGAAAGTATGGAACGCTCTACTAGAACAGGGTGTCGATAAAAATTATGTAAGCTTATTAGCCAATATGTATAAAAAAGCAACAGCATCGGTAACCGTGGGTGAACCATCGAAAAAAAATTTGCCATCGAAAAAAGGCGTTCGCCAGGGAGATACGATCTCGCCTAAACTCTTTAACGCGGTATTAGAATATGTATTCAGACGATTAGATTGGGAAAATCAGGGCATAAATATCAACGGAAGATACTTAAATCACTTAAGATTCGCGGACGACATAGTAATAATAGCAACCAACGTAATAGATCTAGAATCTAAACTCAACGAGCTTAACCTTGAAAGTAACAAAGTAGGACTGTCGATGAATTTAAATAAAACTAAATGTATGTTTAATGACTTCTGCATGCCGGGGGATGTAAGGTTAGGAATCGTACCATTAGAAATAGTTAAAGAATATTTGTATCTGGGACAGTTACTATGTATGGAAGGAGGAAAAGAAAGAGAAATATTTAGACGCATGAAATTAGGATGGAGCGCTTTTGGTAAAATGCATTTAGTTTTTAAGACAAAAATCCCCATATGCCTGAAAAGAAGAGCGTTTAATCAATGCATTCTGCCAGTAATGACTTATGGCTGCGAAACATGGACGTTGAACGAAAGACTGATTAGAAAATTAAAATGTACCCAAAGAAGTATGGAGAGATGTATGCTAGGAATATCCAGGAAAGATAGACAAAGGAATACATGGGTGAGAAGAATGACAGGAGGACTGATATATTAGAAAAAAAGTGATGAGACGAAGATGGGAGTGGGCGGGACATGTGGCCAGACGCACAGATAAGAGATGGACGAAAGAAATAATGGAATGGTACCCAAGGGAATGTATAAGAAGAAGGGGGAGGCCGAAAGGAAGATGGGTGGATGAAATAAGAAGAATGTGTGGTATTAACTGGATGAATGTTGCTCAAGATAGAAAAAAGTGGCTGTGCCTAAAAGAGCCCTTTGTCCAAAAATGGATTACTAGTGGATCCTGAAGAAAATATCTACGAAGAATCATTCACACGAATTGATCTTGACGAATATACATATTTGATCTCCCCATTTAACCCATCGAATTACCTCGTTTTATGTACCTAACCATCGACGATAACTGATGCTCAAGCCCCTCTCTAGGAAAATTTCAACTCTCATATGCTTATATATCTCTTAAGAGAACTATATCCCATAGTAGAATATTACATAACATATTTTATATACAATAGTAACACCTAACACATAACCCATAAATAATGGACCAACTGTGAATCCGACTAAAATCATAGATATCCTCACTTACTTTAAATTGACTAATATCTTTTAACATATTTGATTAGTGTCATGCCCTATGTCATACTAAGTAAAAATTAACCGCATGCTCCTGTAATTAGTCTTAATTGAAACAATTACGAAATAAAATATTAAACAATTAACAATAACTAACTCACTTCCGAACAATACAGAGATACACCTAATAGGATGAAAGCATGAAAAAAACTAATAAAGAGAACAACTTGCATGATCAGTTAATTAGTTAACAAACAAAACTCTTTGGTAATGGTAAAGACCAATGACGTGTGTTCTACCGAGGTCTGAACCATGTAGGACCAACGGTCTCGCCTCGTCTATCAAACTGGTGATCATTACGATCGCAAAGTGGGTAGCGAGGGCGCAGTCTGCTCAGTCTTTAACTCGTCTGTCCCGCTGGTGGTCATTGCGATCCGCTTAGAAGACAGCGACCATAGAGTCTAGCACATAGACACGCGTATCGTTGGTCTGAGAACCTCCTTCGCTGGCATGGGCGGACTGGTTCTTATGGTACATGTCCCTCACCGAAATACGACTTGGGCTAGCGCGGTGAGGTATAGCCTAGACTGCCGCATTTGTCTGGTAAGGCCTTGTCCTGCAGTGGATAACTTATAGGCTGCTAATGATGATGATGTAGTATTCTTAGATAACGGCGGTTGGTGGCCGTTGGTGACCGTTGGAGACGCCCGGAAACTAACCCATTTATAGATTAATTGCATATATTCCTTCTCACTTTATCACGTATCTTTTATTGTTTGTCTAAATTTATAAAAGGCTGTCGCACCCATTGTAAAGCGACAGTATTCGGCAGTATTTCACCAACTCCAAAACTATTAATTTGTATTAAGAAGATTCAATAAATTATTGAGAAGATATATTATCTTTAATTGAAATCCACGAACACAATTGACGAATTCGGAGGATTACCGATCGTCATTGATCATCATCAACCTTTAATTGAAGCAATCGGCAGGTAGCCGACTCTTAAACCTTTAATTGGGCAGACGAAAGGACATCGTCAGCCCTCAACCCTTTACTCGCGCGTGCGCGGCCGCGCAGCAGTTTTGAAAGTCCCGCGCAGTGATCACAAGCTGACGCGCACTCCAAAAATCACCAGACCAAACATTTGATTTTAAATATATTATTTTGTTATTTTTCTTTCCCAATTTATGTTCAATTTTGTTGTGACGTGCTAACAATAAGTCTATTACCTGCTATGGGGTATAGTATAGGGAAAGTTGAGAGTGAGTCGTTCGAACCAAACTTTTATCACCCCATTCCATAGAATTTAGGATTTAAAGGTTTTTAAATTTTTGATATTGATGTTATATCGTTTAGACCTCTCAATGAAGTAAGATGGCTATCAAGATATTCTGCACTAAATGCTCTAATAAGAATTTATGATGTGTTAATAAATTACTGCACGGAACAAGTTGAGGAATTAAATGACCCCATAAATAAATACTGTTTGAAATATCTTAAAGATTCAAAATATCGAGTAGTATTTATGATACTGAAATGGCAAAGTTAAATAAAATTTTGAAAAGTAGTAATTTAACATCGATGGAAGCCCATTAATTTGCAAAGGCCAAAATCAATAAAATAAGAACACAATATTTAGGCAAGGTAGTCTCTTGGAGTGTGGAGGTTCAGAACATTTTAAATCATAATAGTATAGATCAGCGTTTCCCAAACTATGTTCCGCGGAACACCAGTGTTCCGCGTAGCCAAATTAGGTGTTCCGCGGAGCCTAAACAGACCAAAACGGAAGTACGATGAAAGTTATTTAAATTTCGGATTTACTTAACATATATTGGCGATTCAGATGTTCCTGATGCAATATGAGTATGTGTTTTGTGTCAAAATTTAAAGGAAAAGAAATGCAATTTTTTAACGTGATTCACTAGAAAAGTCCAAATTTCAAATTATTACAATGGCTAGAACTGGAGTTATCGTATTGCACTCACTGGTGAATAGGCATTCTGATTTCTCGATAAATAAGAATTCTCGATTTCGCTACTGAAATTTTTCGAGAGTTTTCAAGAAATTTTGATGTATGAAAAAATATATATTTTTTTTAATAATTAATAAGTCAGATTAAATATGTGTTTAGAAAATTTTTTTGAAGCCTATCAACTTTTTTTTGCCCTTTTAATTTACTTTTATTATATTGAAATTATCATATATTATATGTTAATATAAAAAATATTTTCACAAACACAACTTTTTTTAACCGAATAAATTGACTAAATAAGTACAGTGTCCAGATACACATGTTGTTAAACCGAAGCCGTGGGAATAAAATTTTGTGTATAATATATTCTTTTATTTATTATCATTATCATAATTGTATTATTGTGTAAAAATTTATAAAATAAAATATCGTAGTGATATGTTACATTGTTCGAACACTCTGTGTTTTGTTTCTCAAGATGTTTATCTATTTTAAATGTCGTTGGCTAATTTTGTTCATCGACTAACTAATTTTTATATTTTTTAATCAATCATAAATCAATGCTTCTTATCTATCAGAATAATAAAAAAAAATATTTTTTTTCGAATATCTTTAGAAAAAAATTTCAAAGAGTTTAAAATCTTTTAAAAGTATACATATTTTCAAATATTATATTTGTATTAATTTTATGTATAATAATAAAAAAATTACTATGAAAATTCTCGAGAAATCTACTAAATATCTTGAGAAATGAGAATTCTCAATTTTGGTATTTTTTCGAGAAATTTTCGGGAGTTCTTTCTCGAGTAGAAACGCTACTGGTGAAGCTCATACAATTGGAGAGACACTTATGACACGTAGGGTTTCTGGATTCGCCCCGACCCGGACCCGAACCCGTCGGGTAATGGACCTAAAACCCGGACCCAAGACCCAGGACTAAAAACCATCGGGTCCGGGTAACAAGAAATAATATTTTTTTAATTAAAAATATTTTTCTTAAATCAAAATGCGTTATAAAATTTGATTTTTTAACAAAATATAGGCGAAAAACAAAAATGGAATAAGCAATTCGAAATATTTGAAATTTAAATGTTCTTGCCTTTTAAAGTAGGCATAAGTACATACATATGTAAAACGTTATTTTCGTACGCAAATAATTTCTTCTCAGAATACCGCTAAGGATAATAAAATTCAATGGGGCATATATGGATGCACGTCCGTCTTCCTAAATACAATGCATTTTCGAATGCGTCATGTATTTTAATTTGAGAAATACCTGCCTAAGTGCTTTCGTTTCACGGAAGGTTCACAGTTGCGATCTTCCGTCTGCAGTATGTATTTTGATTTTTCAAATTTTAGAACATTTTATTGGATAATTTAGAACATTTTATTTTATTTTATTGGATTCGGACCTGACCCGGACTCGTCGGGTATCTAAAATATTGGACCCGGACCCGACGGGTTTTGAAAACCCGGGTTTTCAGAAACCCTAAATTGACACGGCAGATATGAGAATTCAACTGACCAATATTATGCCTGATATAAAAATATTTGAAATTCAAGAACTCAAAATCATCAGAGTCATTGAGAGTTTTGTTTATATGTATTTTTATGTTAATAAATAAATGTTTTTTTTTTATAACATTTTATTTTTATTTTTACTGTTATGAGTTACCCAACCTAAAATAAAAAGCTTGAATAGCTAAGTGTTCCGTCAAAATATTTGGATTTGCCAAGTGTTCCGTCGCTGAAAATGTTTGGGAAACGCTGGTATAGATACATCCGCAATTCTTCAATTCATTTAATTACTTTGCGATCACTTGGATAATAGATTTCCCGATGAAGATATAAAAGACTGGAATTTTTTGAACCTTATCGTAATGAATCATAATTTAAACATCGACCACGGGAAAGATAATATAAAACAATTATGCATAAAATATTAACCTATAATAAAAAATAATAATGAAAATTATTTAGACCAAACGTTAGAACAATATATAGATTTTAATTTTTTAATAATTGAAAAATGCAAAGCTGGCTGTATAGAAACATTCAATGATTTAATTATGTATGCCCTAAAAGATGAAAATTTCAAGCAACTTTCGGTTCTATACGATATTTGTGGAACATTTCAAACGTTATCATGTTATCAAACGTTATCAAACGTTATAAACGTTATCAAATCTAAAACTCGTAACAAACTAAATATTGAACTTTTAGATAATTTAACGAGAATTAAATCTTATATGCTGCAAGAAAAAAATATTGACTTAGATGAAGTATGTATATAAGATATGGATCAATCGCAAAGAATGACGTGAAAAAACATAAAATTATAAAAATCAAATGATGAATTAGATTTATATGTTTTTGAAAAAATAAAATAAAAATTAATAAAACTTGATTTTGTTGTTTTGATTATTTTGAAATATAGCATTTTATTTTTTATGTATGTAAACTGTTTATACATATATTATTTTACTTCTCAAAAAATTTTTTTTTTCGCGCTCGCGCATTTGGTCTGCTCAGCCTTTTAATTTTCCGCGCAGAGACCTCTTCGTCTTAGAGGGAACGTTGCTCCAGACGATTTTTGAAAATCAAAATACATATTTTTCTTATTTTATTTGAAAAAAATACTTGATATCACGTACGAAAACTATTTTTAAATAACATTATTTTAAATAGAAATGCTGTTTTCCTTTGAAATAAAAAAAACACAACAAGGTATTCCTATCGTCCGTTATAAAAATCTTAAAATATGAGATGTTATGATGATTTTATGTAATTGTTAACTGATACTTTTTTTTTTCATTTTATAATATAAAATTTATACGTGACATTGCTTGATATAACATAATACACAAATATGAGTTTTTCAAATTTTATCTTATCGAAAAATGCCCCTTTTTATGTACGAGATAATTAATCTATAATCACACCACATCAATTAATACGGCCACGCTGCCACATTAATAAAGAATATCTTCATTCATCGAAATTATCACATAAAAGCTTTTTTACTTAAAAATTAAAAAAAAACATATATATTATATATAATACATTCAACCTGTAAAATTAAGAAGAATGTTAAAATAAATCAATGATCATATTAATTAAAGTAACAGGGCGACCACTACAACTTTCGTCAAAATCTGAGAGTAACGAGTTGTGGCCTCTCCTTGTAAGAAATCGAAAAAATAAGAATAACTCAAAAACTATGATACTTTGGACTGATTGTGAGGTATATTTACTTTTAAATATTTCAAATTATATGACCTATCTCCCCTTTAAGGCTTTGCATCGCTCCGCAGCACACCTGTATATTAAAATATACAGTTATTAAAATAAACTTACGTATTACCAGCATTGGCTATGCTAGTACTGGTTTGTTTTATACATCTAGAGCATTGTGGAATTTCAAGATTTAATGGTCCCGTGGTTTCATAATGGCATTCTTCACAACGATATAAGCGTTCTTTGCTGGAATCATTAAAAAAAAATAATGAGCCCAATAGAATAAATACTATATATAATATATATATAATATATATATATATATATATATCTGTTTTCATAAAAAAACTACCACTCTTCATTTTCGACTAAATAACTCTATACCGACCATAATTTACCATGAAATTTTTTGTGTTATACAATTTTATGACCGTAGACATCCATTCATCCGTTTAACACTAAAATGAGATAATTTTTATCGGAAACATTTCGGTCATCAAAAAAAAAAAAAGAAGACGGTGTCGAATTACACTGCAGCACTCTGAGAACACATGCAAAGGATTTATGGATCTTAAATTCATAGGAGATGTTAGCTATTTTTTTGCTCTTTTCTGAATGTTTCAAAATTTTTGTGATTTCAATAGGATTTAATAAATAAAACAATTTAATAAATTTTAAATGATATTTAATATCTAGTAACTCCACCATTATTTCTAATTTTTTCTAAAATTTTTTTGGCATACTATTATATAAATTTTAATTATATTTATAGGATTTCTTTTCTCCAAACATCCAGAATATATTTTTTAAATCTTTAACGTTGGACGTTTTGAACTTTTGAACTTTTTTCTTTAAAATGGCCCAGAGATGCTCAATGGGATTTAAATATGGGCTATTACAGGCCATTTTAAAGAAGTCATTCCCAATTCTTCTTTGTATTTATCGATCTGTAATTAAAATATGATATTAGTTATTGTTTAAATCAATTTTGAAGTAAAAAAAGATTATTTTTTTTCTTACCGTGTGGGCTCGATGGCATGGTGCAGAATCGTCCTGAAAGATGGGCTCTGCGGTATGTTGCGTTTTTTTTTCATACGTCGGAAGAACTTCAATATGATGGTTTTATATTTTAATGCATTGACTGAACCATCTACAAAAAAATAACTGACCGAAATCCATACCCTGTCATGCATCCCCAAACCATGACAGATGGGGAAAATTTCTCTGTGGGGGGGTGTACAGTTTTCATGTATCGTTCACCCATCTTCGGACGCACAGACCGCACTCCATCCTTGTTGAAAACATTGAATTCGACTCATCTGAAAAGATGACTCTATTCCAGTCATTCGAAGTCCAATTTCGAAGTTCTTTGGCCCATTGCAGTCGCGTTTTCTTCATTTTCGGGGACGATTCGGCGCCGAGCGCCGCGAGATGTAAAATTGTATGAGCCTTTCCGCTTTTAGTTGTCGAAATTTTTTCCAGTTGTAAAACAACTTCTCTTTGATTTCCGACAACGATTGGAAACGGTCGGATAAAAAATTACGTTATTTGACGATCATCCCGGACGCTCGTCGATCGGCCTCTTCCGACTTAAATTTCTTCGTTCTAACGAGCCACTTTCCCGGTATTTCCGAAAAAAAATTATAATCGAACTATGAGCAAAAGAGTTTTCGAGATATTTCTGTGTGTGGAACTTGCCTTCTTAAGACAAAGCCACAATTTTTCGCCTTTGTATCAAAGTTTTGTTTATCGTTAGGCATGTTCACTCGTTGGAAGACAAAACGAATTTAACAAAAGCTTTAATAATTTTTTGAAAAGGGACGAAATTTAGTCACATGTGTCTAAAATGAAAATAGCATTCAAAAAAAAAAAATAAACAGAATTTGTACAAAAAATGTGGGAAAACCAACATGGGACTTTTGAACGCAGTGTCTTCGATGTGGTAGTTTTTTTATGAAAACAGGTGTATATATATATATATATATATATTTATATATATATATATATATATATATTATAGCTTATATAAATTTATATATATATATATATATAAATATTATAATATATATATAATATAATATATATATATATATATATATATATATATATATATATATATATATATATATATATATACCTATATATACACCTATCATCACGCCGATGTTGCCACTCTGTTGCCGCCAGTTACGCTGCATTCAAATCGGTTTTAAATCGCGACACATGCACCGATTTGTTTTAATATTGGTTTGTTATGAGCTATTTTTAGTCGGGTTACATTTGTCAACGATTTTATCCCTTTGATATTCAGGTTAGTGTTGCACCGTCTGCAAACGCATAAACGTCTACCGGCGACATGGCGAGTAAAGAACGTATGTCCGATAAGATAAAGACCAAAATCACGATCTTATCAGAAGAAGGGATATCTTTAAGATAAATTTCGCGAAGGGTGGGATATTCTCATCAAGCTATATCAAGATTTATGCAAAAATATCGTGAAAGTGGCTCGATAGAGCAAAAAAGCCGAAAGGGAACCGGTCGGTCGACGAGCGCCCGGGATGATCGTCAAATATTGAGACTTATGAAGTCAAATCGTTTCCAGTCTTCAGCAGAAATTCTAAAAGAACTTGTTTCTACTCATGGAATCGATATATTGTCAAATACAATAAACAGGAGGTTGTTAGAGCAAGGATATGTCTCGCGGCGCTCGACGAAAAAGTATTTATTAACGATGAACATGATGAAAACTAGACTTCAGTGGGCCAAAAATCACCAAAATTGGACGCAAAATGATTGGCGGAATGTAATTTACTCTGATGAATGTAAATTTAATTTATTTGATAAAGATGGATCGAGGTCTGTCCGTCGGAAGTTTGGTGAAAGATTTCACCCGGGTTGCATCACACCAACGATGAAGTTCTCGCCATCAATAATGGTATGGGGCTGTATGACTGCTTATGGATTGGGTCCCCTGGTTTTATTAGTGGTTCCGTGGATTCA
>VTON01000008.1:600000-835000 GCA_009617725.1 Hydropsyche tenuis
AATTACTCAATCGAACAACAAACATACATCACTCGAACGAAATTATAGAAGACCTCTCGAAAATCCCTTTTTTTCATTTTTTCTGAAAAATTACATCCCAAATGTCCCATTTCCGTTTCGTCACGGTGGAATTTCCACCCCGACGTCATAACCGCAACCCAAATTGGTTCCGGATATCGCGTTGGGTCGGATGGCCCTTCGCCCTCACTCTCTCGTCCACCCCAGCAATGAAACGAAGGTTTGCGACTCTTGGTCCATTGTCCTATTCCCTTAACAATTGACCGCGACTTTTGAGGGGTCCTAAGATACAGTTGGTGGAATAAAACGAGCACGTGGCGCGAGCTTTCGATTTTCCTTGTACACTACCAATGTATGTATGTATGAAGTTGGTGTTTTCTTTTATTGAATTATTTATAAAAGTTTTTTTTTAAATTAAATTTGGAAATTTTATGATTGTTTATATACTTAAACTGATTATATTATAATTTGTCTGTTGGGAGTCCTATACAATTATTTTTGTTTGTATTAATAAAGGATAAACTTAACCTATGACCCGTATCGTTGTTTCGATAAAGCGGATGTAAACACAAACAAATTATATAATACATATATAAACGATCATGAAAAATTAAAACAAAATATAACTGAGCAGAAATGTGAGAAAATTATATTTATAAAAGATAATATTATATTATATTATATATCAATTTTCTTTCTTTATTAAAAATTTTATACAAGACTTCTGACACCTTTGTATTACTTGCGAGATTTTATCAAACACATGTGCTAAAGCAATAAACATTTATGGCCCATTTGTTGTAACTACGATTTTATTGTTTTGTGGCGGCAAATAACCTTTCTTAGTTTATAACCCATCGAGTAAGTGATGATCCATCAAATTTTCGATCACCATCTGGTCGCACGCTGAAGAGGTTCTGACAATTTTAAGTTATTCCCCCAGTATACGTACTAAAAATATCATATCAACTAAAAGTATAAATTAAAACGAATTTCATAAAATGACGTATTTCGAATTAAGTAAAAAAAAACCTTGAAATTAATGGTATCTAATACTTTTTCCCATAACTGTATTTTCGTTTTGAAATTATAATCTCAGGATCATAAAATTATAATTTTCAATACATCAAACCCAATCCTAAATCATCCATAAAAAAAACAAATCCACACCACAATAATTCATAACGATACAACCCTTCACCCTCGAAGCATCTATCGGCCAACGTTCCACCATTTTTTCGATCCTTTTTCGAAAAATGTGCTGCGCGAGGGTTCACACGACCGCCACGCGAATCTGTGGCAATGCCAGAGGAGGGTTTGAGATTACAAATTTCCTGTTATTTATTAGGTAGAAGGGATGCGATAAAGCTCGGCGTGTGGCCGCGGATAAAGCGCCCGCGTCAAATAAGCTCGCGGGCAATCAATCAACGTGAAAAATCCTTCGAGCGCAATCCTGCCGGGACGATCCTCTCGATAACGCACGATTTGCACCCGATTTTTATATTTTTCGCTCTTTTATCTGCTTTTTTTGTATTTTCGTATCCCCTGCATTGCTCGAATTTAAAAGTCTGCATGAAAATACGGTTGATCGGCTCTCGGTTCGCCCGGACGTTTGTATTGGTTATGGTCTTTTAAAGGTTGGATTATATAATTGGGTTTTGTTTGTTGAAAAAGTTTTTATGAATAACAGATTATCGAAGAGCTTTATGTGCTGAAATGAATATGTTTGGTTCAAATCAAATTATTATTATTGGTGGCTTGTAATGGTTTATGTATTCATGATCAAATATTTAATTTAAATTTACATTTATGCAAACAGATTACTTTGGATTATATTTAAATAATTATATTACGAATTTCAATTGTTATTTAAATATAAAATATTCAAAATATTTAATGTTATATGTATGATATTTACGTTAGTAAATGTCTATTTTTTTTAAATACATATACATATTTATATTCGCCTCGTTATTATTTTCCATAGTACATCATTATATTATTCAACAGTTCCAATTTTTTTCGACTTACATAAATTTATTTAACTTTTATATTAAATGTAAGTTCATTCATACAAAAATAAATAATTTTAAACAACCAATTCATGCAAAACCCTCTACTTTCTAAACTCTTACTCTAAAGAAATAAAAAGACAATCAGTTTTCCAAACATTCCCAATCCATTCCAACAAATCGAACCAATATTTTGATCACAACCAAATTTCATCTCTCATAATAAACTAATCCAAACACACCCACATCATCCATAACACACATCTTAATATCAAATCCAACAAAATCACTTCAATCCCATCCGATATCACCCAAACAATCAACCGAAACCCCCAAACCATCACACATCCCAAAATCTTCGGACTCAGCTCAAACTCGGCCCCGACAGCCTCCTCAGAAGGCCCAGCGAGAGGCCATCTTCATATTTGTTCAGCAGAAGACTTGCCAAGTTGGCTTCTCCTTTATAATTATGTGTTCGGCCAACAAGCCTCCGAGTCTCTAATTGCCGACCACCGAGTCGTGGGCCCGATCGGCCCCATTAATTACTGACCGTTGCGGCAACGACCCGCTTAAGTTTATACTGCGCCATCAAAACACTTTTGGACTCGTAAAGAAGCCGCACAATACAACCGGACCGAGGGCCCAGAAGTGTACGTTTCGCGTGTGTATAGGAAATTTGAAGCATGGGATTCGGTTTTGAGGGTCGCGTAAAGCGGATTTCTCGGGGCCCTAATTGCTTATGAACAAGTGCGTTTATAGTGAATGAAAGTGGTGATGTTATCGATACGTGATATGTCGCAATGTTGTATATGGTAGTTGTTTTGTTTTGTTTGTTGGATTTTTTTTATGTTTCAGTGTATTGAATGATATTTTTTAAATGTTTTAATTTTGAAGAAACAAATTTATTTATTTGAACTAATAAGTGTATTATCAAAGAAACATATCTTTTCTTCGCTATCATATTCGGTCTTTATAATGTACAACAAAGGACTAAAAATTTTCTGATATAATTTTCAATAGAAATTTCTAGTATTTATTTTATAGATAAAGAAAATTTTCAAGCAGTTAAATGTAACTATCACTTACCATGTTTTTTTTTTTAAATTATGAATACTCGAAAATACATCCAAAAATAATATTACATCTTACTTAACTCAATAATCTCCTAAATCATTTACAATTCTTCTTTTTATCTAAAAAAAAAACTAAAATGAAACGATCAACCCAACTAAACTAAACTCGCGTGCCAATCTCAATCAAACCATTTCAAGATCGACGCACGCTTAAAACTCCCCAATTATAAACATATTAATAAAGCTCTTCGAAATACATTAAAACATATACACACCCCACAACCTCCATATTAATTAACCGAATAAACGAGATTATTATAACGTATGCGGGCGCTTTAAAGGCGACGCATGAAATATAGCCCCCGGGCGGCGTATGTACGGCGTCTATTGACACAAACGTATTTACGGCCTTTGATTCCGCGGAATGAAAAGCCGAAGGCTTTGAAATATCGTTGTATCGGGATTTCCCGGGACGCTTTTCCATACGTCCGAATTTCCTGCGCTCCCCAGTGCGGTCGGACCCACTCTTCGGTGTAATCAAGCGATGGAGTGTCTCGAAAACACGAGGCGATTATTCCTGTTCGAGCGTGGTGGTTTTGAAGTATTCAGGTTCGTGGGAAAATGTTTGTTTTGTTGAAAGAGGTTCAGATTTTATCGGTGTGTTAAGGTTTTGGTTTATATTTAGAGTTTTGGTAAGATTATATGTTTTTTGTAATAATTAATTCATATTGAAATGTTTCTAAGGTAACGCTTGGATTTTTTGGATAATATAATATTTTATTTATTTTTGTACTTGAAATCAATTTACTTTAAAGAAAAGATATAAACAATTATTTTTTTAATTATTTTTATGATAAAACCTCTTTTCAAGCAGATCCATTTTCTCATTTATTTTTTGCGTAATTAGTCGATACTTATCATACTTTTTGTTTTCTTCATTTTCTTACTACACGAAAAAAAATTTAATTTTTATTATTTCTTTCTTCAATCCATTAAAATTTCGTACGATATCTTATATATCTATTAGTTAAAAAATTCTCGCTAATAGTATTATACCTTGAAATATATTAGCAGTTTACTATTTCGACTCGCAATTTGATATTTACTACTGAAAATATTTATCGTAATATTTATTTATGAAATAATTTATTATAATATTTCAATGAAATAATTAATTTCAGCTTCTAAAACAACTTTACGAACGTGAGAATTTTCATTACACCCGAGATAAAATTCAATATTGAATTACGCAAAGCAATTTCACAAAATTGTTGCGTGACAAACGAAATATTTATTATATGAAGATAACTCTCAAACATAATATTATTTGATGTTTTCGAGGAAACAATTATTTATTTTTCTGAAAAAAAAATCCCATTCAACCAAAATTGAAATATGAACCGTTGCAAACAAACAAGATTCAATAATCTTGTTAACAATTAAACCTTATCGCTCATTATTCGAAGCACACATTAAAAGCGCCCCGACAATAAAACGTCTGGCAATCAAACGGCATTTAAAATTTAATCTTCATTACATTTTTAGGTCACATTGTATTCATTATGTGCATAAGAAACGGCGATTGTTATTTCTTGAGCGAAACGGCACCAACGTTCAAAGTGGCTAATAGAGATTCCGTTCGAAGTTCCGAGGGCACCGGAGATGACCGCAATAAAACGAAACTACGTACACAACGGCAACGAAAACGGAAGCCTCGGGATCATTTCGAAAGCCTTCGTTTTAATTAAATTAAAATTCTTATACCTACGTCCCGGACCTCGGGCAGGCCCTTTAACGCGAACCGTTAAACTTTTTATTGGCGCCCGACGACTTTTGTCGGATCGAGGCTTTTTGAGACTTTTATTGCGATTTTTTGCCTTTTTTTCCCCCGTTTTCCGGCAGTGAAGCTTTTTCGCTTTAGGCTTTCGCGTGAAGCAGCACGTGATTCCTATTAGTGAACTAATTGGGTAATAAGCGATTAACATAACCCTTTATAGCCACGGACGCGCAACATACGGTAAACATTCGCCCAGAACGACTACGTGTAGTTTTGCACTATAACGTTCGGCGAATTTGTCCAAGATTTATTGTCGAATTGCTTTTATGCGGCGTTGCGTTTATATTATGCAAGATTCGTTTCGATTGAAATTGCATATGCACTCAATTGCAAATATTACTATGACAGAACCATGTCAAGTGGCCGCGCATGATATAATAGTACGATGTCGAATATTTGCAATCAGTGAAATAACTGTTGTTTATTCAAGCGGAAACTATACATTTTACGTATCAAAACTACAGCATGTTTAGTTTCAATGGTGTCCTCTTTGAATTTGCAAAATTCTCGTGGCCTTCGGAATTGAAGGGAATTTTCACGAGAAATAAAAATGGCACGTTTTAAGGACTGCCTGTGAGCCCCTAAAGGATCAACTTTATAGTTCGGATTAGTTTTTTTTTTCAGGGAGATTGCCACATATAGCCAATGTATATAGGTATATGCTGTGATATACGCTTTGCGGTATTACGGAGTGACGTAGGTACACACTTAAGTAAATCGAATGTGTATAGTGGTTTCCGCATTTTTTCCCTTTTTTTATACGTGCGTTGTCGCACTCAATTTGAATAATTAAACTTTAAGTCAACGAGCATGAAATTGGTAGTTTTTCAACTGTGCGGGTTCTAGTCGCCTACGTAATTGAATAATACTGTAATTAGTACTGAATAATTAACTTATATTCAGTGTTAAACGATTCATGATATTCATTTAATTTGCATAATACTTTTTTCAAAATTTAACAAGTTCCGTAACGTTTTTGAAATTTAAATATAAAATAAGTCTTTTCAATTTTTTAGACAGAAAATGGTGAAATTTTATCAAACATACCGATAACTGAAGTTAAGAAAAATCGTGATAAGTACAATGTGAATGTATAAAAAATTTCTGAATGATCTCAATATTCATATTCATTGAACTTTATCTTCTTCTCATCAGAAAAAAAATTCAATAGATTGAAAACACATTCCAATTTCCTAAAAAAATGTAAATACAAAAAGAACGAATTCGCGTTTTATATAAAAAATCAAACATCCGATTAACATTCGAATGGGGGTCAACGAGTTGGGTCGGCGTCACGGCGGACAAGGCATAAATTAAAATTCGGCAAATCGACGTGTCCTACACGACACACACCCTCGCTTATGAATATCATCCTTCGGCGATAAATCGCGGCCGAATAATTGTCTTTTGCCGTCCTCGTGGCCGAATGGGGTATCCGACCACCCCACGGGGTGGGGTCCGAATTGGTGGGTGGTCAGGGGGTGGTTTTTGGGTGGAGGGCGAGGCCTTCGTTTCTCATAAATATGCATGTCGAACGGTCGATATTTAGAAGAACAATACCGACGTGTGTGTATGTCCGCTTTTATAACGGGGTGGTCCGAAAAGGTAACCCCGTTCCCGTTCCGACGTTTTATTGGACTCGATGGGAACAATACGGCGATGATGGCTTTTTGTCGATTTTTTTCACCGTTTCGGTTTTGTTTCGCTTTTGTTTTTACTTTTTGGTTTTGATCCGCTCGTCATTCAAATTTGAATGTTGGGAGGTTGGATTTTGTGCTTGGACGTACTTTTTTATGTATTCCTTTAGTACGGTAATGGAAATTTTGTTCGTATTAAAAGTTTAAGCTAGCTCGGTGCACGGAAATATAGTGTCGGATTACGACGGTATGAAATAATTTTTTTTATTCAATAATGACGTACGGTACAAAAATATGAATACGTTTCACATTTTCAAATTTTTCCATTGTTCACTTTTCAACGTTTATTCAACATTATTATAGAACGAACACGAACTTTTTTATGGGTAATGGAAACAATAGCTTATTGAATATAATATAAATACACTATATTTTTAACTTTATAATAATTTTCACGTTCTTTGTATTCCTATTATAAAAGTAGGCCAAATAATATAATTTTATATGATATATAACAGGCATTATAATAAGATACAACCGCAAACTCGCAACAAAATGAAAACATGCGAACGCGTCACCATCACCCTAAACAAAAACAATGCGATTTTGCAACAAAACAATATTCGACAAACATCCACCATTATATAATTATATTGCGCACGTACGGAATCGAAAACATAATCGAAATGCGAGAACGCACGTTGCATTAGCGCACCGATGCGAAAGGGCCAAATTAGCCCGGCCATTGTTGTATCTTAATTATCGCCGAAGCCGATTCGGTGTCGTTATCGTCGCACTCATGCAAAAATATCGCACACCGTACACGTAGACGTAGACGGTCATAACGGATCCGTTATAACGGCCGCTCGTATATCTCCGACGTCGAAACGAGCCGCTGAAGAATGGCCGGCGATTTGTTAGCCGGCCGCCTCTCTCGAAACTCGTTATAAACAATTTTGATATTCTTCGAGAGGACCGCCGATTATTAATCGCGGGGGCTTCCTACGAATTATTAATTACCGGTTTTTGTGGTAGCTTTTATTTTTTCGCGGGAGATTTCCACGCAAGTTTCGCATTAGCGGCTGAGGCCCCAAATTGAATTATACGTACGTGCGGCGTCGCTCTTTTGTCGTTTCGCATTATTATCGTTGTTCTATTTTGTGCTTTGGCTTGTGTACGGGTGCGGAAGAGCCCGGGGCGAAAGTTGCTTTTTTTATTCTCCGTTTCAGGAAGACGGGCATTTGTCATGTGCCATTTTTGCGAACTAGGCGAATCGACAAAAGGGAGCTCGCGTTTGACATCCGTCACGTCGCATCAGAAACTCGCTTTTGTATATTAAAAATATACACCCAATCCTCTTTTTACACAGGGGATACGTTTCAGAAACTATCGTGTAAAAATATGGTAACCATATCAATATTGGAGATAGGTTCCATTAGTATATGTATTAAAGTTAAGAAAACCGTGTAAGAAAAGAATCGGTTCTTCTTCTTTGAAACGTGTTATTTCGAAACCGTATAAAAAGAGGATTGAGTGCAGAAGAACGAAACGATTGAATATATTATTTTTCATAACAAATTCAAAAAGATCATTCCGCGCTTCGATCACTTTTTTATAACGTTTCGAGAATTCGTTATTCATTTTTAATTCAAAAGCAATTCTTCTCATTTAATGACATGTACTGATTATTTTTTTTCTCGCATATAACATATATATTTATTAAATATGATACAAAATCTCATCACGTATGCATATATTCCATGTGATATGAAGGGGATTGGTGAACATTTGGGTCGTGTTTGTGTGCCTCACAACGAATCAATACGTCAAACCGAACCGGTGGTCCAAACTCATCCTCCCCCAGGAGCTTTAATAACCCCTTGACATATCGGCCCATATCTTCGGATAGCTTTGTAACACTGGTTTGAAGATTCGTTTCGATAGGGAAACACCCTCACCTGACGTATGCTCAAATAAATGTATTCAGGAAGCGAATCTCGAGCGAAATTCCGAGCATTGTACGAAATCGTTGTTTTTCTGAAAATAAACGTGACCCGTTTTATGTGTAGATGTAATTTTATTTGATACTAAATGATCCTATATGTATCAAATGTCATAAAAATTAATGTCATTTGAATGTTCAAGCGATTATATGGAAGCAGTCAAAGCTTAATATTGTTTTTATGCCATTGAACGGAACACGAAAGCGCATAAAATTTTAATATAAGGAACATCTGATTTGTTGGCGATGTTCAATAAACATTTTATTAGACATTCAAATTTCCGTTATGTGGTTGATGCCCCATTATAAATCATTTCGTTTCCTTGGGATAAAGCACGTATGTAGTTACCATTACAAAACGCCTTGTGTTATTATTCACAAGTGATATTCGAGTGTAAATCAATTACGACGTAATTCTTGATAGAAATTGATTTATTCATGATATTATATAGACTAAATTTCTAAACTATTTTATAAATATTAGATTATAAAGCAAAATAATATTATATTACTCTTATCAACATTCTAAATCATCTAACATCCATCCTATCAACGTCACATTCTTATAAACATTTTCACAAGCTTCAACACCGTACCAAAATTAAACTGAACCTTCGGTCAAGACATCCTATATAATTCAACCTTCCCTAGTAAGGCGATGGTAAGACCTTCAGGATAGTATCCTAGGTGTTTGCTGAGAACACCGTCCGGCGCTAAATTGCCGTGCAAACACATCAAATATTTCAACATCAATAACCGTATAATTTTATGCCCGTAATAGATTGCTCGTTTTACCACTGCGTCGTATAATCAACGCGCGTTCGGGACCCGGGAATTATATAATATGCGACGGTGGGTGGTGGGTGGGTCGACGTAAAATTCGAAGAACGAGACTGGTGTTGGATATGGAACGAAGATACGTCTTGTGCCAAACCGATGTTTTATTGCACGCCAACTCCTGAATTCGCAATGAGCACAATTTAAATGAATTGATGCGAGCGCGTTTGTGCGCCTCTGATGATTTTGAAGCCTTTAATTCGATGGTACGATACAGAAAATAGTTGTGTTGTTGCGAATTGAATGTTGTATATACATACTTGATTTGATAATAGGAATAAGCTTAATTTGGTTTAGATTGAAAGGCTGAAATAGATTTGCGGATTAATAGATATATTATTACGTCTGTTATTATAAGCTTACAATGTAGTAAGTGGAAAATTAGGTTTTATTATGCGCATAATAGAAATAAATAAAATATTACATATATCGTATACAAGTCGTGAGGTAACTTTATCAAAGGATTACTTTTTCTATCATGTTTTATTACCTCTGCGAATTGTTCACCCACGGGATAAAACTTGAACGGCCAGTGTATGGAAGCAATCAATATACGGTTACTTCATCGTTTATCTTTATATCTCCACTTTTATGTGTTCATAAGAATCCAATAAAGCTTACACGAAATCATATTATCACCGAACGCAAAACAACATTTATCGAATGTTTTCCTCGCACACACAAAGTCGACACTTTTTCACTCGTATATTATTAAAGCTACACAGATATAAATATTATATATCTTCGGCTTAAGACACGAGGATACGTTGCGAGTTATTCTATACAATTTCGAATCGCCTTAAGGAAATCAATAGACGGTCTTTTCGCCGTAATGGCCACGGGGAAAGATCGTAGATAATTCGGCCCTATCCAGAGATATAGAGAGAACAGTAGACACACAAAGATAGAGAGTGGATAACGCTGCTACATTGAGATATTTCATCCAGGGGATTCCAGTTTTGCTGGATACCGGTAATCGTTCCTATTTTCTGCGACGTTTGCAATTTTCGTTTTGTTCGTAGCGCTGCTACTACGGTGGAATCAAGTGTTAATTTGTCTTTTACGGTCAGGTTTATGATTCAGGATTATACGAGTGCAACGAACGTCACGTACGAATTCAATTTCTCCAATTTTTATTCGTACGTGTATGCTCGAAATGTTTTCTTATTATTATTAAATTAAAAATTATTTCTTAATTCATTGAATTTAAAGAAATCACCTAGCAAGAAACGAAGCTCGATCCAAGATCACCTGCCCATTCCAAAGATTCCCTCTTCGGACCGTATAAATCAAGACCAACGATGAATACAATGGGGGAAAGACGGGCAAGTACAGATTGGCTCAAGCTTCGCCGGACCAAGTTCATAAATTCGAAGAGGCTCGCTTGCACGGGACACCAGCTAGTCTCCCAAGTCTCCATACATTTCTCAGCTACTACTGAGGCTTGCCGCTGAGAGCTCCCGCCGAGACAAGTTCGAGGTTCTTTGTTCGCTTGTCCTTTTTTTTCTCCATAGAATTTTTTCTCCGCTTTCCTGCGACTCATCCCAGCCGCTGTCCTCCCTTCTCCGCTTCGTCCTTCGGCGACGGGATGATTTCTCAGATTTTCGATATTGTTTGAGATAAATCAGGCGAGACGGCAGTGATATTTTTCTTCATCTTTTCGTATTCTTCGCTGCGAAATTAAGTCTCTCGTTTCCCCGTTAGCAATTTACGCCCGAAAATTTTCACTGAAGACGAAGACAAAAAGGGAGATTCTTTTCGCGATTAGGCCGCGGGATGGTGAGAATATCGGGGACGGGAATGGGACGCGTCTTTGAATGAAGAATTTTTTAGACGTTATTAATAAATCGAATGTCTCGGAATCAATTTTTCGCACTCTCACATTATTATTTTTTGATTATTGAAATTACGATTCTTTTGTACCGCTACAAAAATGTAAATATTACATATATGTATATATATTTGAAATATTTATATTTATATTGCGCTGTGGACAAAAGCGATGATGTTTATCTAGGCATTTCCTAAATAATTTTTTTTTTGTATACGGACAGGATGAAAAAAGATCAATATAACGATAAAATGACAGCAATATCCTGTTCGACGACAAGTACTTATTATCATACGATAAACGTGCGCTATTTCAGTGAAATTGATTCGTTTATTTTCGTACTCGAATATGATCGATCGAACAAGTATCAATTTTATTTCCAATCAATGCTTACGCTATGAACTCCGTAAATGCACGTCCCATTTTATTAACTACGTTAAAATTCCGTTTCAAATATCAAATATCACAAAACTGAATATTTACTTTCCGATACTCGACATACCATTTTTCGACCTTTCAAGTACTCCTCCATCAAGAAAGTCACCTCCTAACCTGCGACGTTTACAATTTCACGCGCACCTTCCAAGAGCTGCTCAAAGTTGGTCTAATGGCCGCAAATGGGACTCAATACGAGAGTCGTTTGACCGTTCTCGTACCCCTATATCCCTTACAGGCTGTATGCCAAGATATAAAAGACATACGATACTGTAGCACTGCGGGACGCTTCATCCCGGGACAGGGTGTCCTGTCGTCCATCGTCACCTTTGTGTGTCTTCTGCGAGGCTAAAGTCGAGGATGGTTTACTGAGTCAACATGTACCGTGTGTGGTGTGTGGAAAATGGGGACGAATTTGTAGGGTGCTGATTCGTAAGGGTCTCTCTGTTTTGAGAGTTGGTTACAGTAGGGGTTTTAATTCAATGGTTATTGAAGGTGAATCATGAAAAATTTCCGTATTTTTCATGTTAAATGTAAATTTTTAATATTATTTTACATAAAATTTCGGGAGAAAGAATTTTTAATGTTTTCATAGAAATATAATATAAATAGAAAAGTATTTACGGATCACAAAAAAATCCTTACAATTTAACAAAGTTACGTAGATTACATAAATCGGATTTGAAGAGTAAAATTTCTTTGAATAAAGTGTTTTAGTATACAATTAAATAATAACAATGCTTTTTCTCTTACAGATAAAGCATAATAACGAATATACATAAATACGAAAATATTTCATAAACGTGAAACAAGAAAATTCCGAAAACAGTTTGTGTTATTAATAATGAAAGTACATTAATTAATCGTACGATACCTAAGATGTTTTCGCTAAATGAATCTTTTATCAGGCGTGGGCTACGGAAAAAATAACGTCTATGTATTTTGCCCAGAGCGCGGGATTCCGACAACTGTCATAATCAATTATATGTTAACACGCACATATAATAAACAAAGAGTTCAGAAGAGGTAATGACCTTAACCTTCCGAATAATAAATGAAATTCGATTTATTGGAAAAGAACAAACAAAAATGTAATTCGAATCAAACAAATTCAACACGCGGTTTAACTGTAAAACGACATTTACCCGAAACGCCCTGCGCGAACCTATGGGAAAAGTCTCCCGTAAGTTGTGCGAAGCAACGCTTTTTTATGTTGCTACCTTTACAAGAATAATGTTAAAGGGCGAAAAAGTTTTTCTTCGACAAACATGCGGAGAACGAGCGGAAAAACCTCGAGTGAAATATCATCACGAAACTCAGCGATTTTTCCGTGCAAACACTTGCACACACACACTCGCACTGTGTTACAATTCAAACCAAGATATGTCCTACATCGAGTATACCCGTCACTTTCGTTACAACTGTACGTGTGAGATGAAAAGTTATATTTCAATTCGGCCGTTCGAATTAATGTTCGAAATGCGGCCGTAAAACGGGGAGACGTTCAACGGTTATCAAAAGCTCGGGATTATAAAACGGCGCTCGTGGATGATAAAGTTCAATCCTTGACAGCGGAATTTACGATCCCGGGACGAAATCAAGGAGCTGGAAGGAACCCCGGGGACGCACAGATACAGGCGGGATATCCTTTCCAGGTGGCGGGGAGGCTGAGACAATGTTATTTCTACGAAAGGACACTTTGACGTCGGCCAACTAATATTTGCTCGTCGTGACGAAAAGAGACTTTCATGCCTCATGTGACTCTAGAAGTCAGCACCTAAAGTGTATTATGTATATTTTATCTTCGGAATTAATTCCGCGATGAATTTTATTCAAATAGCGCCGATCTTTCTCTTATCTCCGTTATACATAGGTAGATTAATAATATAACGGTCTTTTCTTTGATCTTGAGCAGAATGATTAAAAAAAAGATTGGGTTCGACGAGATTTATAATCTCTTTAGCATAAAGCGATGGTTTTCCCCCCTTCTAACAATCACAAACGGTTCATATATTTTTCAACAAAGGCGAATTCTAAAGATTTTTTTAATGAATTGCAATGTGGGTTTTTCATCTGAATTTAGAAATAAATTATTATTTTGGACTTATTTTAATTCTTGAAATATTTTATATTGTACGATGAAACTTCAATTGTGCGAAAAAAATCAATATGAAAATATATCAGTTAGATTTTGAATTGGCTAATTTAACTCGAATTTCACTCGGTTCATTTGAATTAAATAAGCCCTTTAACCAAAGGTCAGAGTATCTTACGGGCAATTTTCGTCAATTAAAAAAACATCCAAAGGTTACATTCGCTAGGATTTTTTTTTGTGTGCGAAACTCTCGCCTACCAGACACCTGTTTCGAGTTTTTACGCGAAAGCACATTACTTCTTTTCGCACGAGAAACTTTTCCTTCACGACTTTCCACCGAAAGAGAGAGCAGTACTTAGCGTATTTATATATGTCTTCGTCTTGCAGAAAGGCCAAAGAGGGTGACCCCTCTTTATGATAATATTTTTTGACCAACTTTCGCAATATTTCCGCCGAGCTCTTTCCGCCCGATGCAACTATTGTTGAACTTTAACAATTTCCGCGGCAAACTTAATTCGAACTCGACGAACTCGCTAACTTTATAATTGCGATATTTATTGAGGTCACGAAACAATTTATTTTCGCATACATAAAGGTCTTATAGCGCGGAAGACAACGTATCTAAGAGCGGGCGATCATCAATCAAACGCTGCCGACGAAGACTTGCGAACAATGTACAAGGTACAAAAACTTACTACTAAAAAAAGTCCATCACATACTATGATGGATATAAATCATGTAGGATATTATATGTGAATCGACATTTGACCTTTTTTCGTTACATTTAATAATGTAATTGCCGTCGGGAAAAGTAACATTTATTATCTTATGTGTCCGATTAACGTCCGCGATTCTGTAATTGTTTCAATTTAAACACGAATGTTTTTTCATTACTGAATCGTTTAAGGCTCTACAAAACAACTACGAGCTTTTTGTAAAGTCGACGTTTAACGTTACCGGAATAAACACAATTTTACGAAATCCAAGCGCATTTAGCAGACAAAAGAAAGAAGTCAACTCTGATGAAATCGCCTCGTCTCCAGACTACATAATGGAAATTGGCAACATCTCCCGTAGTACTTTTATTTCTTAAAAAAAAAAAAAACATAAATGCATTTCATGAAATAGCGTATTTAAGTCGGAATTGAAAAACACGTTTGACTATTTCCCGAGCTCACTTCAAAGAAAAGTTAATTTTAAGATTTTCATCAGCACCGGTTATAATTCGAGCTTGAACCTCCGTTGATTTCAATTCCATAACGAAATAGCATTTTAACACAATTTTTTCCTCTTTACGTTTAATATAATACATCACAACTAATAGTAAAATAATTATTGAAGTATGTTATAATATAATACGAAGAGATTAACGATCACGTATGCGAGCAATTGTCGTTCGCGGCGATATTTATCAAATAAAAGGTGGGTGCGGAAAAACCGCCGCATGAATCTTTCATAGTCTTTACTTTGAAAACAAATAAAACAAGAGGCCGACCTCCGGGATTCGAGTCACGTTCCCTGTTTTTCCCCAAAGACTCCCGTTCCTTGAGGTCACCGCGGAAAAACACACACGCCACAGTACGTACCGAAGAAGGAACGAGCTTTGAGGAAAAAAGAAACGGGCCGCGCGGCTTAAGGGGAAAAATTGCCACCGGACCTTAATTGAAAACATTTCCTACACGCGGCCGCCGGGTGATTTGTCATGGGACCGTGACGGATAATTGAAATAATAAGGGCCATAACCGAAAAAGGGACAAAGTCCTCTCACGAACAACAAAATGAAACGTCTTTATTATGCTTGCTTGTATCGCGAGCGGATCGCGTTATATAAAGAGAAATTACAAAACCTGGGCGGCGGATAAACTCCGTTTTTTCGTGGGAAGAAGAACGGTGGGTTTAAAAGAAAAGTTTCGCTCCGGGAAATTTTGTCTAGAGTGCACTGATGGTGCAACTGCGGATAAACAATAAAAACTTCGCCATTAATTCAAAGCGCCATTTCTTTGCGTCAGAGTTTATAAAATTATTGTGCAATCTCAGGTGATTTAATGAATTTACTTGTTTATATTTTTATCTTTGAAACGCGAATAGCGTCACAATTTAAAATACTTTTGAACGAAAAAGTGTGTCGCGCATATAGAAAATTTTACCCCACTTTTCTAAATGCTGAAAGCTCTTCCCCTCTGGCGTACATTTTCCATTAAGCCTTAATTGATCGATCGCTTTTTTTCTCACTGAAAACTTTCAAATTTAATACACACGCGCATATAAATATTGTATTTATTTTCGTATTTCATTCTGTATGCTGAATACGATACGACCTAAAAGTCGCTCCGGGTTGACCCAAATGTAAGTAACATGTACATACATTGCTTACTGCACGGTGGGAACTAACGTAAGATTGTAACAGGAAAGTTGGTGTGTTTAAATGTTATGTGCTCACTTAGTGTGAAAATCCGATAAATATAAACTGTATATGTACATATTCTACATCCATACTATGTGTATAATTCGTTGAATTATATGTGTGACTTAAAGGAAGTCGGAGCGGGCGAAATGCAACTATTAAAACGAAAATTAACAACTAACTTTGGCACTTAAATACATATTCAAATTAATTGAAGTTTAGTCCGAAAACGTGGTTTATTTCTTATGTTAATAGGGGGCAAGCACTTTAATTAAATTTAAACTCTTTAATGATTTAAATTTATAATTACAACTGAATGTTTTGTTTAATTGTTCGAAAAAGTATTCCGCATTCGAACGCAGCGCTGTAACTGAAATTAATGCTCGAAACTATTTCGGGTATGCAAGCTGTTCATTTACATAATATAGTTTTCACATTAATATCCTGAATGACCTAGGTAAGAACTGAATAGTACCCAAAGGATATAACATTAATTAAAAAAATAAAATAAAAATTTTATTATGTAAACATGTGTTATGAAATCCATCTTTTTTTCAAAATAGAAATCTCAGGAACACATCATTGAATCTCAGGAACACATGTGATAAAAGTAAATTTTAATAACTAAAATACGCTTTGGGAGGGTTCCCACACCACTCCATTCGTTAAGGGCAATAAAACGGTATCAATATAAAAAGTATGTTTCTTTTAGGAAATTATAAATTGAGTTCGAGTGACACCCAGTATGAATTGATAGAAATGTGTAGTGTCAAGTGAACGAAAGGTCACTGGACATAACACGCGCACATGTGCACGGCAACCTAACCTCGCTCCACGCAAACTAAAAACACAAAACAAACATTCCCAATATTGATACATTCCCCACAATCGACATCACATGCAAAAATTTTCCCACACAATTTCCCCAATCGTCGCCGAATTAATTTATTGCACTTTCCGCGACCGAACCGGCGAACGAAATCGCAATTTATAGCGTTCGACGTGCGACCAGCAGCCCCGACGTCCGCCCACCGCCGCCCACGACCCGCCCCTGTTACGTTTGTATCGGCCAGAGTTTCGCCACTTTACGGCCCGCCTCTGGTGCGGTAAAGTTTTCACTTTGTACAACATTTCCTGCAGTGGATAGCGGCGGCTCAAGGCGGCAGCTCGCGGTTGGACGGGACCGCAGGAATATTAGACGCCACTGGTTTAATTTCAATTTGAAACCGATGGTCTTATTGTAGGATTGTCGTCGAGTTTTTCCATTGCATTTTAATGAATATGGATGCCGGGATGGTGCTGCGGTTCGATCCCTCGAGAGGTTTTCGTCTCGTCGAGATTATTCTTGTTCAAAGGCGGAACGTTTAACGATTTGCATTTTCAGATGACGTTTGTTTTATTCTTGGAAAGTATTTTATGAATGGTTTGCGTTTTTAATGAGACGAGTTTAAAGCATCGTTTTGAAATGATATGGTTTTATGAATTATTGAGAAAATTAATCAACTCTAATATAAAAAAAATAATTGAAAATTTTCAATGTTGAAAAAAATGTATGCAGTGAAAATATTAAATGGATCCGTTCATTGTCACTTTCATTATTTCTGTCGGCGACAGGAGTTTTTACACATTTCTCGCATTCATCTACATCGGATGTTGTTCTTTCATTTTTTCCCGAACGCGTAAATGCAAACGTAAATAAAAAATATAACTTTTCGCCCGAGCGGATATAATGCAAAATAAAGTAAAAAAAAAGGGAAAGCGAGAAGCCTTTTCCTATTGTTGTTCCAGGATGGCCCCCTTATTTCTCATTACTTCTCTTTCGTTTTGATTTTTCTTTGTCTATTGAAATGCAAACCTATGAAAAAAGACTGTTAAAAGATTTTTTTGCTCTCGCTAAAAATATTTCCGAATGAAATCACAGCTGAGCACTTTTTTAGTATAATTGCAAAATAAAAACATTTCATTGATTGAAAAATCGAATTAGACATGCAATGCATATAATTTAAATAAAATCATTTAATTCATTGAAATTTTCGCAAGACTGCATCGAAGTTAATTTATTTACGAAATGCTTTACTATTTTTTATTGAAATGGAATTTCTTCAACGTTCCGCTCTTTTATACACGTTTGTATTTATATGTATTTAATATGTGAATAGTCTACCGTTTTTCACTTCGAAATTTACGTGCATTCTGAAAAACGATCTTGTCGCAGCGCTGTTTAATTTATACAGCTCTGAAATTTCCAGACGAGACGTAAAATCGTGTGTCTGCTTTCTTTTCGAGTCACTCACATCGAAAGTGTGCTCAAATATTCGACAAACTTTACCAATTATCAAATGAAATAACTATGTATTTCGCCTCGAGATTGAAATTTCGCATTTCAAATAAGAAATACTTTATTTCATTTTGGAATGCATTTTCTCTGAAGGAAATTTCAATTTGTAACATTAAATAATTCTTACTAAGTTTTTTAATATTATTTCAATTTGACGAAACTTGTAAGAATTTTATTATAAAAATATTGTATAAGAAAATAAAATAATTTTACTTATAATTTGACAGTAATAACCTGCAATAAAGCGGAATATTGTTTATAAAGAGAAATTTCTTTGGAAACTTATGGTGATGTGACGCAACCGTTGCGTGACACGTTATCGTCTTTAGTTAAATTTTAGTAATATATTTCAAAGAACTTCTCTTTATTTAATAAAACTGCTATCATAAAATAATATACATGAAAAATCTTATTTACCTCTTAAAAAGATCATCATAAAACAAGTACGAAAAAAATTACTAGATTAAATTTGATGAGAAAATTATAAAAAAATCTTTTGGAAAGTATGCTTATACAATATTACCCATTAAATATTTTATAAACGTTCCGACAGTTATTTGAAATAAATAAATTGAAATTACTTGAAACATCATAAACAGGCGCACGTGAGCGTCGAAAATAATCTTTACGACATTAACGTCAGAATTTACATTAATTCCAAAAATATAACACCGACCATTATCAGAATAGATATTTTGAGTCAGTGCCATAACAAGTCGAGCACGCGCCCTCGGGGAGAGATAAAATTACGCACACCTACCCCCAATTTACTGCATTAGCATAAATTTGACTTATGAACGCGAAGAATACGGAAAATAAAATCCGCCGGCGAACGAAAGCCGCTTCGGAGACTAATTTCGGGAAATTATTCAGGAGTCGTGTCCCGAAACAAGACTCTCGGGACCGGTGCAAAAACTTAAGAACGCTTCGCAATTATTTCGATCCAGCTGCAGCGTCGCGACCTACACCCCCGCGGTCGGAAAACGTCGACAAACATTGCCGACAAGTGTTAGAAACAGAAAAAGCTCTGCAAATAGCTAGCGAAGCTGTTGTACTAACTCCGCTACTGACCGTAGAACTCTTTTGCTTTTGAGCAGGATGTTGAAAAGTCGACACACAAAGCGAGCAGATTTTCCAAGTACGTATTGTTAGAATTCTGTTTCATATCTTTAATGAGCATTTTCGGTGCAAATACCAAGGTTTTAATCTCATTATATTTTTAAATTTTTTTGAATAGCGGTAAAACTCTATAATGAACATAAGTCAGTGGCGTAGCTAGGGGGGGCAAAGGGGTACAGAGACCATCAGACGCCAAAATAAGAGGGGCAAAAAAAAACAAGTTTGAAATGTATATTAAAAAAAGATATTTATTTTTAAAATAAACTTCCTTTTTTTATATTTGAAAATGGGGGGGACACCTATTACATACATATATGTATAATTTGTACACGGGTGCACAATACCCTAGTTACGCCTCTAACATAATTCGAATATAAAATAAATAATTTTATATTCTCATACACTTTTCTGATTTTTAAACAAAAAACTTCACCCCCACTTTTAAAAAAATACGATAGATGGCATCACACACAACATACAAACTAACAAAATTTTCCCCTCCATCACCCCCAATAAATTTCGAATTGGTAATAATCGAAAAGCGCAACAATTTAGTTCACACATTCTGAATAGATCGCACGGCAAATTATCTTCATGCGGATCGAACGTAATCGTCCAATGTCGGAAGCGCCCCACAGGGTAGGCCATTAGGCCGATGTAAATAGATTTTCCTGTCCCGCAACTTCCGAGTCCGGGACTCATACACCCAACACCCATCACCCGGCTCCAAACCCACCCGTTGCCCATGAATGGCGCATATAAATCTTTAACTCGGCCATTTATCATTCGGCCGCGGGGAGGGACGTCGGCGCGGGAATAGGGGATGGAAGTGGGCGCCGCAAGCTGGACATTATTAATACAGCAGAATGGCTTATTGTAGTCTTCGGCCTCTTTAATATCCCGCATTTTTCCCGGAGACGAGATGACTTTATTGTCCTATGTATAGGACGTAAGGTCGAAACTGGTAATCTGAACCTGTACAGATGTGGCGATTAAATGAAATAAAAAATACTATATGTTGCCGAGAAAATTTGGAGAGTTTCGGTGGTCGTATGGAAAGGTTTGGATCGTATTCTGGTCACGTCGTGTTTAAATCGCAATATCAATATGTCGGATTGGCCGCTCGGTAAAATGCGTTTTGCATATTCGCATACTGATTCGTGCAGTTGGTGGATTCGGAGCGTTTGTTGTATCAAATTGAAAAGGTCGAAAGTCAGTTAAATTTCATTGTGTGTAGCTCCATTTGAATTCGCTCCTTTATTTGGAGCTATAGTAAATTTTCGCGATTGTCGTTGTTTTATGTATTTTTTATTTCGAATATGAAATTTTTGACGAGCCAATAATTTTGATGGGCCACTGTAAAATTTTAAAACCTTTAAATATTTTTACACCGAACAATAAACGCAGCATTTTTTTCTCTATTTTTTTTTCATGGACTTCATCAAAACCTAATAAATATTTTTTTCCAAATTTCAACAAAAACTATTTAATACAAACCCATATTATTTCCCTGAAAAAAATCAATAAAACTTCCCACCTCATGATTGACGGCACGACGTCATGCCTGTCGGATCCGAAGTCCGCGGCGACAATGGCAGCGGAAATTCTCCTATGCAGACGACAAAATCGGCAAAAGAGGGTCGAAATCCCACCCCTCCCCAGTGGGTGGGTGGGTGGGTGGTTGTCGCCTGTTTTCGCGATCCGAACCGATGAGCGATGGAGCTGGGCTCCACCGGGCGTCGAAGAATGAACACCATTGTTATCTGTGACAACAACAAATGACCTCATCCCCAAGGCCCGTGGTAGACAAATTCGCCGGATCTGGCTGCACCGCGATATCGCAGCTTTTCGAATATCGCCTACGCGCCGTTTTATTTTTGCATCCGTTTCAGATGTGCGACTTTTCTATAGGATCATTCATGATGTATCTGATATTGTACGTGATTGTGTTATGAAAATTTTGACTTGTATCTCATTTTTTTTATGATAAATATTGCTATTTTTTTCTCAGGGAATCCAAATATTCATTTGATTGTAATAAAAAAGATAATTTTGGTTGATTCATTTACATTTATATTTATGATGTATCTGATATTATACATGATTGTATTATTATAAAAATTCTGTCTAATATGATAAATATTACTATTTTTTTCCTAAATAATCATTCATTTGATTATAATGAAAAAGCGAATTATGGTAGATTCATTTACATTGCTTAGTGTTATGGCGTTTATGAATGTCGGATTAAGATTTGTCTAATCTTGTTATTATTAACGATTCGCGGGAAAAATAATATACAAAACTCCCCTCTCTGTATGTGCTAAGACTGCACATATAATAAATATATAATAATCGCATCGAACAGGTCATTTTCTCTGATACATAATTCATATGTGTGCGCACGTAAAACGAAAAATCGCGTTTCACACCATTTATTCGAAGCCGTCGGCCGAAATTGTTCGATTCCAATTTATATCTTATTTAAGTGCCTCCTTTCATGAAACAAATCCTGGATTGCATTTGGCCATATTTTATACGTAAGTACCGAATTTTATTTCGTTTTTTCTAAGAAAATTCATTATTTTTCTTTTGAATCCAGTAGCCAAATATTAATAAAAAAACATGAAAAAAGTCGTTTACAGAGAAAGTCTCAAACTTCAGAATTATAATCGCGGTTATTCACGGGTGTTTTATGGTGATGCGGAAAATTTTCAATTAAGGCCAAATTTGTCGTGGTGAGGCTAAAAGTTTGCTTCACCCCGTTTAAGTTTTATTGTTGAATTAACAAATGACCTAGGCGTAATTTATTAGCTGAAAAAGCTTCGGCGACCCAAGAGATAGGACGCCCACACACGAGCGTATCCGTTTTGGGTCATCCAACAGCCCATAAATAAGACGCTTTATTATTTACGGTCTAATAAAGCCCTTAGGGATCGGGACCTTTTGTTGCGGAATTAAATGCAAAATCGAGCCAGCGAGATCTTCGCACAATTTTATTCAAATCTTTGAAGCCGCTGCGTAAACACTTCTCGAAGAGAAGCGTTAATGCGTTTTTGATTGCCTCCCGTTCGTCGCCTCGATGGAGAAATGTCGCTTGTATTTATACACGGTATGGGTATATTTTTAATTGTGTGAGGTCCTCGAAACTGCAGCGCAACGGACTCTGGCTGCAGAGGACATGTTGAGGGTCCTTGAAACCAAATCGCATCGGACTTGTAATTTAATTGGGTTCTTTAGCACAAACACGGAAGCTGTTTTCTCCAGGGAACGGACATAGGGATTTTGTCGACAATAGACTCGTTGTAGTTGAACTGAGGAAAACATTTATAATTACTAGGGTTGAAAATAATGCACCTTTGCTGGATTTTATATCCGCACTAGATCTAATGACGATTTTGATCGTTTGAATTCAGAGATAAAATTTCAAATGAATTATTCACGAGTTGAACTTTATGAGGTCCACATAACATACAGATGAATCAAATATTTTCAGTCTACACTATTAGCAATTTCATTTCAGATTTTTTTTTCATATTGTAATACAAAAACCTTCATATTTACAATGTTTTATATTTATATTCAAACAATCAAATAATTTAATTAAAAAAGTTTTTAATCAATTTTTTTCTGGAAAGGCGCAGATAGACCTTTAAATTAAAAAAGGGCGCACAAGGCGATAAAAACAAATCGTGAAATTTTTTTCGCAAATATGTTAACGACGTATTTGACAATTTGTTTGCGTACGATGAATATGATGAAACATGACATGAAAAGGAAATATGTTTTGGCTACACAAGTAGAAAATGTTCGAATCGCTCGCGTGTTTTTATTTTCGGCCTCTTGTACCTCGTTTTGTACGAAAACGCAGTAGTATATACATATATTATGTATTTATATATGACGTTATTTTTCGCATTTTCCTTTGAATCGTATTCAAGAGGTAATTTTTGGCATAATTCGAATATAACGTATCAGAAAAATTTTCGTATACGAAAGGGAAATCAGACACGGCTCGTTCCGGCATAGTCGTCCTTTCATCTCGCAAAAAAAGCGTAACGCTGATTGGCATACGGTTTGATTGAAGGATAATTATTTGTATCGCGTAATATTGATTTCGAATCAGATTCTATCCGATATGGGATATAATATATATAAAAGTACTGTTCAATTCAAGTACTTTTTTTGGTAGGAAACATTGTTAACTAAGTTAATCTATTATTGAAGCTTAGCACCGTGTTTGCTGACGAACTGAATATTCATGAAACCCACAACATCCACAGTATCACTGCCAATATTCTCCAATGCTACACGATTGACTTTCACTAGTGATGACAGATGCAAATTGCACCAACAACGTCGACATGCTCGGAAAGCGCATCCTCGAATACTACACGTCGCCGAGGAAATCTTCTGGAATTTCTCGAAAATTCGCTCATGTGTTACGCTCTAAGGTTGCCCGTGATCAAGTGATGAATATCCTATAAAATTCATAACCATATTATATTCTCAAAGTACATATAATATCTTATAAAATATAAATAGCTGAAATACAATATTGTTCAAACGCAAATTTCATTACGTTAACATGGAAAATACTACGTAGAAAACGTCAGATATTAAGCTCGAAAACGTTTGGGCATACTGACAAAAAGTCATTATAAATTCAGCTTGCGTTTTGAATGTAAATTCAACTCGCACTAGGTTTTTGACTTCGCCTTCAGGAAGTATACATACGCAAACGTGCAAATGCTTCTCTATTTGTTCAGGTGAGGTCTCAAGTTAAAGAAAACAAACCCTTTCGCGGGCAATATCCCCAGTCAGACTTCTTCCTTTGAACTTTCGCCTTATATCTTCCCAAGAATTCCTTTAACTTCAGTTAATAACCTCTGATTTTCGAACTGAGAAATCGTTCAAATCACTTCATACCAAAAATCGAAACGAATTTCCTTTGGTTCAGTACAGTATTAAATGTCATAGGATACCCAAAATTTTAGCTTTGAAGTACAAAAATATATATTATTTATCAAAATTTTGATCAATTTTATTTAAAATAAATTGATGTATTTTTATATGAAAGAGATTTTCTAATTTATTATCAAATCCTGTAGATTTTATTGAGGCTCTTTTTGTGCGTATCCTCCATATAATAATATATTTATATCAAAAATATAGATTTCAACTACGGAATGATCAAAGCTTTCGTTTAATTAACTGAAATCAAACGGCGTCGTTCGAAACTAAAGCCTTTCGCTATTTGCGAACGATTATCACACTCCGTTTAGTTTATACATGGACTATTAAAAAATCGCACCCTAAAATTACATTATACATATAACATACATATAAAATACCAGTCTGCTATTAAAAATAATCAATTCAGTGTATTATATTTATATTTAAGAAAAAAATCATCGTTTTTATAATGATACACTTAGTATGAATGGAGATCGGTTTCACATAAATTTAAATAATCTTTAGTTCTAAACAAAGTCTCGTTCCAGTCGTATACAAGCACTATCTCGTGCATTTATTTTTGTATCGATATTCGAACGGCGAACACGAACCTTGTGTGAGTTCAATTCTATTTCCTTTTCTGCGGTGCATTCTACCGATAGTGCATAGCTTGATTGCCAATTAAACACTAATGAACACCGAGAGAGCTTATTTTTATTTTATCCACCAAGTGGAAAAATCAATTTCTTTTATAAATTCTTTTGAACGAAATACTGATGTTGAAAAATAAAATCAAACGTATTGCGTAGCAACGCTTCTTTTGAGTTTTGTCCCCATACTAAAGAAAACCACTGATGTAGTATTATATTATAATATATATTCGCAAAATTTTCACATTTCATTGAAGTGATTCAAATTATTCACAATATATAACAACTGTATTGATTTCAAGTAATGTTATAAACAATACTGCTTTTCTCGAAACTCATATTCGGTTCATGTTTCAAAAATAATATTCGTTGTTTTACATAAATTATTGGCGTGAGATATTCGTGTTGAACCGATAAAAGGTTCAACTACGACTTATCGGCTATAAAGGATCGTGTAAAACTAACGATATATATATTTTCTGGGTTATTTGAGTTTTATCGTTATCGAGAACTTACGTTCTTTCCGCTACGCAGTTCTGAGGTCACCCGTTAAAGCTTTAACTTATGCGTTGCCACTCTTAAAAAGCTCTTTAAATTAATATAACGTTTATTTATATAAAAAGTATCACTAAAATACAGATGCATATTTTGATATTAATACTGATCAGATAGATAATACTATTCGAGTACAAGAGCTCAACGTTAATTGCATTTTATGAACCTAATCGATAGTTTCACCGTAAAACGGTCGAGTGGTTATTGAATTTTAACGAGTAAAACGTTAATTATGAGCACACGATATTTATAATTAAGCCATATAAAAGCTTGTATGACACAGTGCAATCGAATTATAAAATAACAAACGAGTGTTTGGATTCATTAATCAAAATTACGTGTGTAATCGTACGAGGATTATCAGTTTCCCAACACATACAAAATTTACTACGTAATATTTCTTGAGTTCAATTAGCACACAAAAATGTATGATAAACTATTAAATTATGTTCCAGATTTTCTCATTTTATAAATGCAAAATGAATAAATTCAAATATTTTATTGAGGTTCGCATATATCTGTCATTTAATAATGAAAAATCAAACGTAATAAAATCGAAATATATTATTTAACAAATACTCTTGACATTGGAAATGTAAAAGTTTCTTAGAATCAATCTATTAAAAGAGAAAATCTTATAAAATCAAAACAACTTACAAGGGATACAACATAAAATACATTGACAAGTACTCATTAGACACAAACATCCTCAAAACTTTTCTTGCTTAATGCTTATGAGCCCGCCTACGGACTCATAATTCCTTGAATTATTAATATAATATTTCAAACATTTTCCCATTTCTCGGAAGTCTACTTTTCAGAAATGATCCGGCCGCGAAAATGTGGGTTTTTCCACGTTTTTTCAAGGTTTTCCGTTGTATAGTCGCCATAACGCAATTACGCCTTTTGCGCGCGCTGCAAACGATTATTATTAAATTGTTCTGTACGTCAAAACGAGCGCGCAAATATTTTGCGGGCACTCGACGCAAATTGGATTCGAAAGGTTCCCGGCGAGTGTCTTTTTGTTTGGCGTATATTGTTTTTGAAGTCTCTCTGGGAAAAAATTGAATAAAAAATGAAAAAAATTCGATATGAAAAACGCTCAAACGTAACGTCTCGAAACGAAAGAGACGTGGCGGATTTAATAAAAACACTGTTAATCCACTTTGTGTGCGGCTTTTTCGGATTGTGGATCTCTCCTTTGTCGCCTTTTTGTTCCACCCTTTAGTGACCCGTGGCAAGTGGGATGGTCGTCCAAATAAACATTTATTTTATAATTCATCAAATAATGTGAAACTTCGTCATTAATCATGGTCGGAATGAAAAAGACACGAGCGCGCAGACACATCACATTCACGTATCAGACACAGCCCGCTCAAATCTATTTGTGCGAATATATGTCAGGAAAATTCAGAAAAATATATAAGTATCAAGCTCGTGTATGAAAATATGAGTCATATAATATATTAAGATTTTTGGATGACTGAGATTTGAGATTTTTGGATGAGGAAAAACTGGCGTATGAGCATTTCAAGTTTAACTTTGTCATATATTCTTATGGTTTTACAGATGTATTAAACTGAAAATTTGATTTGATAAAGTTTTGTCTGCGTAGGCTTGGTTTATCAAAATTATAATTAGATTATTAATTTGACGTTCAAATTAATGATTAATTCATTAATCTGCTGATGCATACTGCCGCTATAATTAATCTAATTCGTATTATAGAATATATTATTAACCTCTTTACAATCAACCGATTTTTTATTTAATGTTTTAAATAAATTGCAAAAATTATCTTAGAAAACAATTTTTTTTATAGTATCTACAATTATTTGTCTTATTAACTTCACCGAAAAGAACCATAAATCTTTAAACCTCGAACGTGATACCGTTAATATAATATCTTCTTATCATTATTATCTAGTGCTTTGAGTCAGCGAGATAAGAATATATGATAGTTTCAATTTAAAATTTAATTTATGCAAAATTATTAAGCACAAACATGAAATCTTATAAACGCCTAAATTAAATAACTGCTTCGAACTAGATTTTCTTGACCATATACTCTCGATTGTGTTATTTTTCCGCCGTGATTTTCCTCGGTCGGGTTATCTGTGAAAAAGTTTTTCGCGAAAATCGAATTAGCGCCATTGAATGGACGAACGAACGGTCAGAGTGAAGAACAGAAAAAGCATTAAATAAACAATGCAAACTTTTCTCGAGAAAATGCAAGAGGGTCGCGTCTTAATCCAATTACAGACTCTCTTCGCCGCCATCACGTACTTTCTTTGACAACTTTCGAACAGAAAAAGACCACGCTGGATAATTTGACCCAGTGCTTATTATAATAATAATATATGGTCACACTCTATTGAATATGGTTTATAAGATGCGTAATTATTTGCATTTGTTGCAAAGAATTATCGGAAAGTATTCGTGAAATTTGGTTTGAAATAAATAATGCATTGAGGTGAAATTTTATAAACAAACTATCAATTTTCAAGTTTAGAGCTAGGTTAGGTAAAGTTCAAGACAAAAATGTGAGAAGTTTTAATGAGGTGAAAGTCCAGAGTCTACTTAAATAATAAAGTTTGTGTTAATCTTTGGATTTAATAATATAATTCAATTTAATAATAATATACATACTTCAGCAGTATTATAGGGGTATTTTTGGATAATGTTCAAAAATTCTTTCGATGGGCCCTAATTTTTTTTATATTATAGCATCCTGTTAAAAAATTTCTGCAAATGTAATTTCAATTGTACTATACATATATTATATTTTGAAAAAAATCATTCAAATATGCATATTTCATATTTAAATAAAATTTCCCTAATAATCTTTTTTGTTCGAAATCCGCGTCAAATTAGAGAAAATTATCCATATGAATTTCTGAGTTTCAAAAGGCAAAATTGAACTAAATTTATCATCCGACTAAAAGTTATAAAACATATTATAATAGGACACCGCAGATTTCACCGCATCGAGTATTTCCAGAGCCACATATGGCCCCAAGGTCCCACATCACCAACCTAGTTCAAAATTTTAATATCAAAACCCGCAGAAGCAAAAAATTCAAAACCGAAACTATAAAATGATATCCTAATCCATTCGAAACTCCACAACTGCACCGCATCCAGCACATCCTTCCATTTCGAAACTCGCCTATTTTTCCAACTCTCCGCAATACTTTAAGGAAATTGCAATCCATACGAGGGATATCTTTCATATAAAGTTGGCCTGCTCGATATAAAGAGGGTGAATTCGCATCTTGCTAGTATACCGTGATTAAATAGAGCCGTCGCGCTCCAAGTTCCCCGAGACGAGATAGCACAATCTTACGACTGGTGCAATTGAATTAACAAAGTTTACATCTCCTCCTACCATCCCGTTCCATTGCAGTCCTCAAGTTCCACATCGAAGTCCCCGAAGGAGCGGAGAAATGGAGCGATGCACACGAATGCAGCGCTGATTGAATGAACGTAGACGACGACGTTAAGGAACGCCGAACGGGAAATGAGCAGAGGATTTGCTTTATTTTATATGGGGAGAAATAGTGGTGGTTCATTTCATCCCATTTTCTTAATAGTTCGGTATAGGTTTGTTGGATTTTTCTGTGAATTCGCGTACGTTTGCGCGTTTTCAATATCCGGCGCTGGGGAGAAATCGCATACGTTCACGCGATTGGTTTTTCGATTATTTAAAATTGTTTTTTATGTTAAAATCGTGCGTGTTCGTAATTTCGTGTTTGATTGTATGCGCGTTTGAGTTTAATAATATTTGTAGAATATTTTTGGTTCTGAAGTTTGAATATGTCGATGTCACGTCATTCGCACGTAATGTTCTTTGAATTTTATATTTGGAAAAGGTTTTAGATATTTTTATAGTAAATCAATGTGCTATTTACGAAAAGTAACATTTTATAAAAAAATATTGAGCACCAAATTCAATTTATTTTACGATATTGCAAATTTTGGTTCAAGTAGTTGCAATCATTTAATTCTATCCGACTAGATATTTTATCGAGTGATTAGTTTTTTCATCAATTTTAATTACATTTCAAAATGTAGTAAGCATTAACGAACGAGTTACTAACTTTTATACGTTCCAATCCTATTGTTACACTTAAAATATTTGAAGAGATTTACTAACAAGAATAAGTCATGCAAAAGTTGCACAGTTAAAAGTTTAAATTAAAATTCCCCTCAGTAGCAAGAATGAAAGTTTCTGAAATAAAATTTCAAATTGAGTCAACATATAACACACACATTCACATACAATTTCGATGTGATAATAAATTTTTGAACCGAATAAATTTGCGATACATCGACAGACCTTGCGAACCTCGAAATTTATGTGGAAAATACATTGCTCATACATTTATATACGACTCGTTCCACTCGAGCGATCTAAGCGCTCGTAACATCGAGATATTACAGAATCTACATTGCAGATGAATACGATAATATTGAATATTCACATACACATCTTCCAATATACAAAACTACAATAACATTTTATCCAGACCGAATCTAAATAATTGCATTCGTGCGGCGCACCGAAAACACCTGCAACGACACGGAAATATTCCAACCCTTTCAATACGAGGGAAATTTCTCTGAATCTACAATATGACTAAAACATCTGATTCATTTAAATGGGGAAATATTTTGAATCAAAATTGGGTGGTTATTTAATAATTTGAATATTCTAAATATCGTCGTCGAAATACAAAGACGAAATATGTTTTAAATATATTTCGTCTATGTATAATATTAATTAATTAATTAATTAATTGAGTGATTAAGATTTAGTTTTCTCATATTATACAGAATGATCTTAGAGGCTCAATGGCCTTAAAAAGGTCACAGGTTATGTTATTTGGATCATTTTTAAAAGAACATACCATAGTCCAAAGTATCGTGGTTTTTGAGTAATTATTTTCTTTTTTTTTTAAGAAAAAATCCCACACTTACACACTAATAATTCTCAAATGATGGCAGAGCTTATTTTTTATTGTTTACTATGTATTTAATCCTTAATAGGAATACAAAAATCTATATTAGCTCAAAAATATTAGAAATACGCTATTATTTTTCAAAAATTTCTAATTACATACTTCAAAATAAGTAAGGGGAGGCTAGAGTTTTTTGATATTTCTTGTTAAAAAAAAAGCCTATGGTTTTCAATTATTTAAAAAAAAATCTCTGTTTAGAGCTTTTTCGGTCAATGTATCAAACATGCAGATATCTAACTGATTCTCAAAACAAAGGTATAAAAACAGGATCGATTAAAAATTAGGTCTGTCTGTTATATTATATTATATTTTTATTTATAATTTATTTATATAGATAACTCAAAAACGATGATGCTTTGGAGTAAGGTATGTTTGTTTAAAAATGTTCCAAATAACCTATCACCTTTAAGGCTTGTCCTAGACCTTTAGACCACCCAGTTTATAATATATATGTGTTCAAAATATTAAACTTTAAGCATAGAAAATTTATAAATTTTTCAATACTTTAAACATTCTAAAAATACCATCTGTAGCCAAACACAAAAGCGACAACCCCAACACAAATCACGTCACCGAAAAGAACCCGGTCCCAGCCAGAACCAACAGTGACCCGAAACACATCCCGGATCCCGACTAATTTATCCCCAATAGGAACAGGAACCGTTTGTCTTCGGACCACATGTTATTGTTGTCGAATCACGTGTTGCAGGAGAGTTAATTAATTTCGCACAAGATCGATCCTGTCGCGTTCCGTTTGCGGCCGCCGTTTAACACGAGCTGCATTAGCGGATTATTGTGTGACGAATTGTGCCCGCGAAAGCGTAATTAATTTGGCATTTTGCGCCATTTCGCACTAATTCTAATGACAATTCATAAATTCGGTGCAGGAAATTCGACGACCCGGTCGGTGAAGTTGGCCGGTTCGAGCTAGACCCGCAATTGGTGCTTGTGCGTTCGGTTTTATTATAGTACGGTTGTGTTTAGTTTTGGTACTTGAATTTAATCGGTGGTGTATATGGTTGATTGTATATTGAGTTTCGTAATAATTTGGATGTAATAACCGTAATTTCATTTCGTGTTGTTAGGCGGCCTCGACTGGGTCGGCCTAGTAAGGTCGGGGTATATGGAACAGACAGTCTAATGAATTTACCTTTTGTTATATTCTGATGGGTATCGAAGACTATGAAGTTTCTATAATATTTTAAAGTATCAACATATAATATTTAAAGCATTATAAATACGTAAAAAATTGTTGTTTTTCTTTGTATGAAATAAACAATGAAGAAACAAATATGTGTTTTATCGTTCGTAAAACGAGAAAATCTCATTACGTTTTGCACAACATAATAAATGCAACAATTTTATATTTGAACACTGAGAAACAATTTTGCCAAAACACACAAAATCTTCATATTCACGGAAAACATAAAGCTCGCTGACTGAATTTTGTGAATTTTAAGGAAAATATAGTTACTCAGTTTAATATAATATTAAATGTTAAATAATAAAATGTTCAGTACAAACTCGTAACAGATAACGTCATAATTTATATTGATCCTAATTGAAGTGGTTATTCTAAACCGGCTGGTTTTGATAACTGTCTTAAACAATCGTTTTCATCGAGATAGTGATCCTTTACCCTTCTGAAAGAAGAGAGTCTATGTAACATATTATACATATATGCGAATATATCGAAATTATCAGCAACACATTCATATAAAATTTCACAAAAAAAATCAACCCCAAAGCAACACGGTCAATTAAAATTCCAACAAAGTAAGAAACACTCACTTTATACATCACGAGTAGTATCACCGCCTTCCTTCAGCATACGTTACACACACATCAGCCGCAATCACAACGCTAGAACATTTGATTGAAATCGAATAAAAGCGTAAATCGATCACCGGTTTCGGGTCTCGGCGCGCGTGTCTTGACTAATGAACGCCACGAGCACACGTCTGCTTCGCCTCAGAGACGTTTCCAACCACCCGCCAAAGACTACCACCCACCGGCCACCCACTTTCCACCCACGCCTCGAGAACAATGCGGGGCTAATCGCAATAATGTATTTGGTCTGGGAGGTTGGCGAGGCATTAGCGTAATCGGGCCTCCCCCGGAACGCAGGGCCTCCCGCTTTCTGGGAACTTCCTCACACCTCCTTCTGGCCTCTGACAGGTGAGATATTGACCGAATCAGGTATTTGCCGACGAGCGTGGGTGTGTAGGTCGGGCACATTAATGCCCCCGGGTACTATGCTGTGGGTATTCGCCGCGATTTTTGAAATGGGTGGGCGGTCTTTTGTGCGGGATGTACGGGATTTTTAATTACTGCTTTGAGCGGGTGTAGTTTGGAGTGTAGTGTAAACGTTGTGGTGTGTTTGGTTGATCGTGCGTGTTTTCGATCGCAATAATGAGATTTTGGGGATTAATATCTGTTGATCAAATATGCAATAAGCTCAGAGATATCGAATGTTTTATTTGTGACCAAATATATATTGTGGTAATTGATATTGTCTATTCAATCTATAGTTTTTTCTTCATATTTTTATGATAAATTATATGTAAAAAGCTTGATATATAAAGTCTATAACTTTTTCCCATCAATTTTTTTATAGTTAATATTTAAATATATAGAGTTTTCTTTCTGATGGCATAATTTTTCGATTTCATTATGCACAAAATTCATATAAAGCGAACAATCGGTGCATAATCGTATTCAACGATTATCATTTTCGAACAATAAAAAATATAATAAAATACTGTATTTTCAACCAAGAGTATATTCCACTGAAAACCACCAACGATGTTATCAAATAATTTTGCTAAGCACGGAATCACATTTTCAAAAAACCACATCAAAAGAACAATCAATTATTTAAGATTAAACGAGAAAAGATTTTTCATTTCACTATGAATCCAATACGTTGATAAAATTCAATTCGATTTAAAAAATAGTACATATATCATACGATTAAATACAATGACCATAAAAGCTAACAATACAGCATAATTCAAAACAAAAATACCTAAAAAAAGAACCAAAACCGAAAAAGAGTATAAAAATAAGGCCATCATCGCAGACGCACACGTAGATAACGTAGACAGATTGGCGTGCGCGACGCGAGAAGCACGTAAACCGTGACTTATCTACCTGCGGCTTAGGCACGGCCCCGACATTCTCAACTTTCACGAAAACTTTCCACACCCTACCATCAGAAGAAGAAGTAGAAGAAGGCGGAGGACTTTCTCTCCTCTATTCCGGGGATAATGTCGCTTTTTTGTCGCCCGGTCGAACACCCCGGCTCGTCCCACGCGCCGGTCGAGGATAGCCCCGCGTTCACTTTTGTTATTAATTGATTAAGTTGTTGCCGGGGGAAGCTTTGTGATTCGGAGACAGTTATTACTCTGAGATAAAGTTGAAATTATTTTTTATGTCGGGTGTGCTCGTGGAAGCGATTAGGCTATGAAAGATGTTTAGTAGAGTTTGAATGCTTGGTGAGCAGTTCATTTCGAGACTCATTTCATTAATTGTAATGGATGTCGGAATTTGTATTTTTTCGTTAAAAAAATACTTATCAAAATATAAACTTAACCTTGGCAACATCATTGATTTTTTATTAAAGTATCAAAACATTCGATGTTTATATAAAGTGAAATTTCCTAGAAAATTTTTCGGATACTCTGCATATTTTCAAGTTCAGTTTGCGTCATTTCGGAAAATATAAAGAAAATATTCAATGGATAGCGACAGTGAATCATAAGTAGGAAGACCATTAGGGTGCCAGGTTTCATTTAAAATATGACGTTTTTCCTGCGCATTCTGACCTCGAAATAAAATGAGACATTTACCCTAAACGAAACTATCCCTCGAGTACTTTGCACGTACGAAAAAGCACACAAAATATACACACAAGCGCCGCCGGCTCATTCAGAAGTGAGGCTCTTCATGATAAATGCGGAGCCACTTCTGAATGGATGAAAAGCTCGCTCCTGTGTATCTCCATCATCATGGAATCGCATAGCGAAAACTCAAATTCACCAGTGGAAATACCCACCATCGTATACATATTATTATACAATTGCAATCGAAACTATCTATTTTATATATACGCGCCATTTAATCAAAACACAAAAGAAAATCCAGATTAAAACGCAAAAGCGATCATTGGTTCATGCAACCGAACCAACGACCTTTCATTGGAATCACAATTGCACCGCGGGTAGTACATTTTGTATTTTCGGCCGAGCAAAATTAACAATACGGCGGCGTTTTGCATTTTCGTTCGAAGCCTCCCGTTTCGGAACCGCCACTGAAAAAGGCGGATTAATAGCGCTAAGCTTTGTTAACAAACAATGCCGCAAACTCGCAAACGCAATTACAAAGGTGCCGAAGCGAAATTTCAGTTTTGAGCCCGCACACCGGAACGACATTGTATTCGTTTAAACTATGTCGTGTTTGCGATTCGGACGCAAAAGTCGGCGGTCGTTTGCGTCGTCCGTTTTCATTGTGATTTTAAACGCAAGTTTCGAGGTGTTAATAAAATTATCATGAACTCTTTTCAAGTTTTCATTGAATTTAATTTATTTGAATTAATCATCAAATTGGGGTGATTTTGTGATGAAATTTATGTGTATAAAGAAAGTGAGCTTTTAAGATCGACTGATAAAAATTGAATGGAATTTTTCCTATGAAAAGGTTATATTTCGATAGCGCTTAGATACATTTCAAACACGGAAGGGGCAGACAACTGTTGTTCGACAAGCGAGCTTTCCGAACGTCGACACGTGCTCTTTTACTACCACCTCATCCTTATCCATCTTAGTTAGACCAACGACCACATCGTACCATACCACAGTTTCTATGGCACAATAAGGCTGCAGACTCGCTACAATTCTGCTGAATCTTCGGAATCAGGCTCTTTGGAAAAAAACAAGCAGAATAACCCTACGAAAATGTTTATATGACGTGTTACGAATGACAAGATGTTACCTGACATACATTTTTCAGTGTATAATATTCTTACATATTCATCATATACAATTTATAGAGTTCGCTAGAAAAACGATTGATTATAAAAGTATATATTTAAAAATATTTATATTTACTAAAAATATTTTTAAGAAATATGAAACGAAAACTATAAAAATATATATTTTGAATCTGATATCCATTTTGACATACACATCTCTCGCTCGGCAACACTAATTCAGCTAACATAACCAGAATATAGTTGACACTAAATGAAAATTATGATAACCACCTATGGATGCTCAACGTGGTACATTTACTGATATACTGAAACAATCTACCAGATTACATCCATCCACTGACTCCGTTAAATATTGCTAAAATTTAAATAAGTACCAACACTTAACATGTATGATTTCAATCAAAATTTTCATCATAGCATGAAAATCCAAACTCCCATTCATCTTTCCGCGCTGAAACAGCAACATACCGCTCCACATTACAAAACTTTGTACCACGACCAAAGCAAGCTCATATTCGTTTTGATCGAGCCTTTCATCGTCGGCCCTCGTAATTCGAGGACGCGACCATTCATCGAGGATCTATCAGCGGAGATCTATTGTGTGTACAAAATAAAATGGCGGTCTCACTTTGGACCGTGTGTCGAGTACGCTTTACCAAATTAACTGTCCATACGTTCAATACAAACACACCGGCTGAATAGTCTTTTGTAAACGGAACTCGGATGCTCGTTGTGTGTGTTGTATTTTTTCTTTTTGCCTCGTCTTTTGTCGGGCGGCGAATTTATTTCGGGAAATTCACGAAAGACGCAGTTGGATATATAAAATGATTACCTGACAAAATAATTAAATGTTATTTTTTTAAAAAGCGTTTAAATACTATTCAAAAATAAATATATTTTATAAATTGAAAACTTAAAAAATAATAATTTAATAACGATAATCGTTTATATTCATGAGAATACTCTGAAAAATTATAGCAATGAAAAAAATGATAGTTATAAAAAGACATAATTTTATTCCAATAACAACTTGATTAAATATGAGAATAAATTATAATTTTTTCAGCTACGAAATGCAATTTAAGAGTTTGACTATTTACTGAAGCAAAGTGTACTTGGTAACAACAAAAAACGGCAAAATTTGGAGGTCCCTTGTGAGCCTTAATTCTTTGTGTTTTCAAGTTTTCAACCCTTTAGACATTAATTAACAGTGACGTTCCCTTTTACGAAGCAGGAAAAAAGTTAAAGTAAAACCACCGAGCTTAGATTACTGTACTGCGAAAGTTAGCCGTATATCTGATAACTATGTGAAAGAGGAAACTTTTAACAATGAATTAAATGGGTTATTTCTCGTTCAAAATTATTTCTAGGCGATTAATAACAATCAAAATTTTAATATATACATACATATATTCGTATGCATGTGGAAATCCCTTTTTATCGTGCAACTTGGTTGGTAAATAAAAATGTAATTCCAAAAGCTTATTCAATTATAAGTTTTCCAATCGCAGTTAAAATTGATTTCATATTGAATCATGAAAAGTTTTTACAGCTTCAATACATAACCACGATGAAAACAAAAGTACACGATGAACAAATCGACGACCACAAAAACCAACAATTTCTCATAGTACGATCTCTTATTTACTTTGCTGAATTGAGACATTTGCGGTATTACACTTAAATTTATCTTTAAACATTCAATGCAAAGGAAGAGATCTCATTTAGAACGCCACCTCCCCAGTCCTTTGTGGAGCCTTTGGAACAATACAGCGGCGCCCAAACACCGTGAAATATTAAAGCTTACAAAATGCATTCGTGCAGCAACGAATCCTTTTACGACTATCATAATATATTAAAATAAAAATGGCTTTTTCTACATGAAAATAGTATGCAGCCTTAAAGCGCGAATAAAGAATACATTACGAGCTTTTCACGCGTAGAAACGAGTTTGAAATATATCTTTTCTCATTAAATTTTATTATATTGTATAAAATTACTTAATTAAATTTTATATATAGAATAATAATAATGCCCAAGATGTTCAACTTTTTTCAACAAAAATAACGTTGAACAAGTTCATCGACATTTTTTTCTAATTATCATTTACTTAAAAATATTTACATAAACAGATAAAAGTAAGAGCATTAAACTTACATAGCGCATAAAAAAATTAAATAATCCTATTAAAATGTAATGAACATTTTCCCAACATCCAACAGCAAACGAGCATTTCAAATATAATCATCATAAATAATCATCAATAGACTCGCGTCGCATCCGAAATAGCGCCAGCCCCACATATAATATATTTCAGAACCGCATTGTTTTCAGCTGAAATGTCCGCAGGCCAACGTGTTTCGTCGATGGCCATTCAAACAGCATCGAAACGGGTCACCCCCGGTACAATGAACTTCCGCAAATATTTGTCAAGTTGCGAAACGTCAGACCGAAACAACAACTGCGTTCTGTTCGTGTTGACTGACGACATAGGACAAACATGGAGGCCTGACTACCAATGGTCTGTTCGCAATCTCAAGATGGATTTGCTGGCTTTTTATAGATGGCTTTATTGTATGTGATTGGGACAGATGTTTTAATCGGATTTTATTATTATGTGTTTGACATAATATTTGCATATTCTTGATTAAATATGAACAAAATAAATTTTGTATTGAAATATGTAGGACAAGGTATTGTTATTTTGTTTGACTGTATACATATGTATTATAAATATATTACTCAAATGACATTGATGTATGAAAAAATTTACACGTGCTTGTTGTTTTCATTTGGTAAACGTTAAATAATTAATTTGGAAAATTTAAATCCTATTTGAGCGTAATAATGTTTTATATATTCGCAATCATTAATTGGCCTTATCTACACTGTCATTTTCAGGCGCAAATATTTATAATTTGATTACGATTTACTTTATGATTTATGATGTACGGAAAACATATAAATACTCCGAAGAAAACATAGTCAACAATTTCGTTTCACACATTGCAGAAAAACTACGTGTAGAAAATGTTTTCGAAAATCCAATGGATTTTCACATCGATAATTGGAATCGCGAGCATACAGGCAAATGGACCTCTACCAACTATAGGTAAAAAAAATATTTTGCAACACAATATAGTAGGAAAAGTGATAAATTTTAATTTGCAAACCTGTATCCCCGACTCGAATTCGTTCGCGATGCAATTTTTTCCGTGTTTTTCGAAACGAACTTTTTCAACTCGGAACCACGGTCCGCGGTTTCAGTTGACCCGTCAGGTGCTGACGACGTTTACAAATTACTCGGTCCGACGGATTTGAAGCAAGAAAGTAAAATTGTAAACATATAGTGAACGCGTCGGAAAAACAACTCTTTTCAGGCCCTTGTCAAGTCGGGAAAGTCTCCGGAAAAAAATACGTTGGCAAAATTAATACCGTGTTAAGATAGTATAATATTTAATTAGTGGTTTAAAAGTTCAATTTATACTACAATTATTTACAGATTCAATCATATAAATTGAAAATAAATACAAATTTATATCTTTTAGTATTGCCACGTGAATTGACGACTTACACACTCAACGATTTTCTTGATCCGATTCTGACCGATTTGAAATTCCCTGATGAGACTAATTGCAGTCGTGCTTGCGAAGACGGATTGAACGTAATTTGCTATTTGAAGATGCACGTCGAATCCTATCAAGCAATGGGAGCGTAAGTTCTGTCAGATTAAGTCATTATAATTATATTTCATCTGGAAACTACACATTAATTTAATATTTAGTGCATGTGGATTATGCGCTATAGGCGTTCAAGAAGAATGTCGAAACCTTCAGTGTATTACTGCTGATGGTATAGAAAAGAATGTGGTGTCTATAAATAGGAAAATTCCAGGACCCTTAATACTAGTAAGAATAATAACAAGCATGTGCTTAAATTTTTGAAGGTTTCTAAAATATGTATATTTTCAGGCATGTCAAAACGATCTTATCGTAGTGGACGTATACAATCAAATGCATTCTGACTCTCTTTCAATGCACTGGCATGGAATGCATCAAAAAAACACACAATACATGGATGGTGTACCTTTCGTCACCCAATGCCCAATAAACCCAAACAATCGATTCAGATACAGCTTTTGGGCCAAAGAAACCGGAACACATTTCTACCATTCGCATTCGGGTAAAGAACCCAACTTTTTACATAACAATCGAACACTTTATCGAGTCGGACCATTTCAGGTATTCAAAGATACAATGGAGCCTTCGGGGGATTAATCATAAGGAAACCATTATCTCTTGAAGCAGCATCCGAGCATTACGACATGGATGAACACGTCATAATACTAAGCGACTGGTCGCACAATGCACCGGAACTGTTCTACGTGGGACTTCCGACCAGAAGATCGGGACCTGAAGCAGTGCTAATAAACGGAAAAGGAAAATTCTTGGACGTAAGCCGGGAAAATCGTTTTATTACGCTCCGCGGATGAAGACGCTTTTAAACGTGCCGGTCGTATTAAAATTCGAGCCCGCCCCCGACAGAAATACCGAACGAGAAAAATAAATGCGCAAACGTACCGAAGAAGAAAGAGACTGAGATCTCGTCACGTTTCGGTAAATATGCGTAATTTCGTCACATTTCGCCCGTGTAATGTGAAGACGTGAGTTTGAAATACGGTTTTTCGCGCTCGCGCATACCGCGTATATTATATTATATGTATGGGGGCGTTGCTCAGTTTCTCAACTTTTCGCCGTTACAAATAACGTTCTATGGTGGTGAAAAAAATTATATGTGATGTTTGCTCTACTATACGATACGTAATAATGTTCCGCGTGTAGCGGAGCGAAATTTATTCAGCGCAAACAAATACGAGTTCAAATTTTTTTTTCACGTGCATAAATATTCTTTAAAATACGAATATTTCCATTCGGGAGCAGCTTCGAAAGCCCTGGCCGTGAGAAACAATGTAATAATATATTATACGTATCTGGCTTCGTTTAATATTCCTGCTTGTTTGCCGCCGCAGAAACGCCGCTCACTTTGTCAAAAACAAATATATAATATAACGTATACATCACGTGAACGTTCTCCCCCGCCTTGGATTTTTCGCATTTTTATTTTCATGTTTTCTGCGGTGTTTTACTTCTTTTTTGAGTCTCATGTGTGCACTGTTTTCAGCCCGAGACCCAGACGTTCACTCCTACACCGTATGAGACTTTTTACGTGACTGGAGATCTGAGATACCGGTTCAGAATCATCAATGCTGGAAGTGGTAGTTGTCCAATGGAAGTGCAAGTAAGTATGTTTTAAAACGACATTTTTTAATTCCGAAATTATTATTTTTTAAACTGTAGGTATAGTCGAAAATTTGATGAACGTCTTTTTAAGCGTTTTGTGTTCTTATTCCTTTTTTATAGATTCAAGATCACAAAATGACTGTGATATCTGTTGATGGTAGTGATGTGGAACCTGTGACCATTGACACTTTGGTAATAGCGACGGGCGAAAGATATGATGTGACCATAAAAACAGATAAAATTTCTGGATCATATTGGATTTTAGTTAAACTCGTAGGAACGTGTAAAAATCGAAGGATTTTTCAAGTAATAATTTTTTTTTATATACACAATATTAAATATTTTTCGTTGTTTTCTTAAACATATATTTCAGAACGCCATCTTATCATACGAGGGGATTTTAAAAAGCAATTTCATATTCCCATCTAGTACACCCAATTATGATGGTTATCTAAGAAGCGAAGTATAAAAATTATATTATATAATAACTCGTGTCGTAGTATTTCATTCAAATGACAAGAATAAAATTATTATATGTTCTTTTATTCTAGACAATGAACGACAACTTTGAAACTTGTGATCCGCCAAAAAACTGGTGTATTAAAAATCTAAGAGCACTAGAAAAAAGTTTCGATTGGTTCCAACCGATAGATCTAAAAATATATTTGAAATTTAGCATGAGAGCTTTAGACTATTCAGGATTCTTCAACAACTCGTATAATCCATTCCTCAGTAAAAATTTACTTGAATAATTACGTCAGAGATAGTTTCATTTAATTTCAAATACTATTTTCTTTTTCCTCTAGATCCTACTCGTAACAGGTTGATTCTCGGAACGATGAACGGACTTTCATTTCACCCTCCATCACATCCGCTAATATCACAAAACGGCGAAAACGATATAAATAAATTTTGCCACGATAACGCTTCACTTCCTAAACACTGCGAAGACATGCAAATTTGCACATGCACACACATAATCGATATACCGCAACATTCTTTCGTAGAACTGGTGTTAATTGACGAAGAAAGAGGTATTTCCGACTAACCACAAACATTTATTTCGATGAAATATATATATTTTTTAATTATAGATATATCTTTACGAGAACACCCAATACATTTACACGGATATCGATTCGCCTTAATGACACAAGGCCGAATTTTAATAAACGGACCACTAACCGAAGATATAATCAAAGACCACGAAGCAAAGGGACAATTACGAAACGACAATCCCGATCCCATTCTAAAGGACAACCTAGCCGTCCCGAGTCACGGCTACGCCGTAGTCAGATTCCTGGCCGACAATCCCGGTTGAAATGCTAACATATTCGAACTGGCATCGTTTCGAACGAAACATAGTCGTCTCTAAAGTCTATATGTGAACGTTTCAGGGCCGTGGATGTTGCACTGTCACGTAGAAGATCACATGGCGTACGGAATGAGCGCGGTCGTAAGAGTCGGTGGCAATGTACCGCTCGCTCCGTTCAATTTTCCGAGATGCGGGGACTTTTGAGAAAACGCTTTTACGGCTTATTTAAAGCCGCAAGAAGGTTTCCATGGAACTGCTCTGTTCGTTTTTATATTAAAAGTCTTTTTTTTAAGTGCGTGTTATGTGGGATGTGCGCATGAACGTGAGCTTATATTGTGTCGCGTAATGGGTATATGATCATCTGATTGTTATTTATTATTTAAATTTAATAAATGAATCAAATTAATTTTATTTGTAACGAATAATCAATTATACTACTTATTTTTTCTTTATATCGATTTCTAATGTACAAATTTATCTTATTAAATAATTGATAAGATAAATTTAAAAAATTCTTAAATAATTGAAGATGCTTGTATTTGGTGTACATTCCATCCATTTTCATGGCTTCAAATTCTACATCTTATATCCCATGGGCAATTTACAACTAATGGATCGCTGACAATCGATGCGATAAAATGGTAGTATGAAACCCAAGTCCTCCTCAAGGGAAATAACAGGTCCGTCGTACAAGAATACGATGACCGTTCAGTGCCGAAGATACGCAACGGCCGGATTTGTGGTTGATAATCTTAGCGCGATAAATGAAATATATAATATATGTATATTATTTTTACTATCATATAACACGAATAATGATAGACACTCGTTTATATGATTCGTTCAATTTTGAACAAGAATTTTTGATGTGCATTAATAAATTTAAATGTATTAAAACTAGAATATTTATTTATATAATATAATGTGTTTTAATAATTCATAGATTACTTGCGTTGAATACCTCGAAAGATCTGGATTTCATACGATTCGTCCAAGAAGGAAATACTATTTGACGACGGTAGCAGATCCGTAAAACCGAATACGTACTTCTCCGACAACAATTCAAGCCGTTCAGGAGTGAGTTTTCCTTTTTGCTGTGGATCATATAAATATTCATTTCATGGGCGGTGTTAACGGCGAAAGCCTTCGTCGCACATAAATAATGATAAAGGACTCGTGTCCTTGCAGATATCCGCGAACGAAATATTTTCTTACTCACCATGAACGGAATAAGTTTCGAAAGGCCACCATTTCCGTTATTTGGCAGAATCATGCTACGTAGCATAAATTTTAGCAACAATGACAAGATTCAGGTAATAATATGGGTTTTTCAAATCTTCTATTCGGTGAAAGTTTCGTAAAATTTTGTCATATGAAAATTTAATGCTCAAATATAAAACAGAAAACCATTGAAAAGTTATTGTATTAAAGTCTGAAAATATCACACTGTCAAATTGATTTGTTGAATAGCAAAATTCGATTCACGACAGGTCCGTTAGCAAATCTATAATACAAGTTTCTTAAAATAGTGTTCAGAATAGTGTATTGAAAATTTCAGTTTTCCTCTTATAAATTTTATATTGAATTAAGGAATCACAAGCGAAGTACATTCGCTCAAATGTCTTTTATATTCTCCAAAGTATTTGATATCTATATAAAATAACTTATATTCTATTTTTTTACTAAGCAGAATTATTTTCTGCTTAAATTGTTCGAATTTGTATCAAAAGTACGCGCACAATACCGAATCCATCGAAAAAATTGGAACGCTTCTCGATAAATTGATAGGACAAAATCCGTCGTCCATCCGACTGCAGAGAACGACTGTATCAAAGAAGAAATGGTAATGTGACATCTTCTTTTTCCAAGATTTAATATCGCAAAGACTTTTTCTCTTTCCTTCCATTTCGTAAATGGACGTAAGAGGGGAAGAAAAAACACGGACCTCACATTAGGATAATGAGGTTACAGGGAACATGTGTAAGTCTGAAGTAAAACCTAGATCGAAATGAAAATACATAAAAAGTATTGTCAGTGATGTCGTGAACATGAAAATGCAAATATGATAAGACACCGGTTACGAAATGAAACATTTTCTTTTATTATATATCATATAATATTTACGTAATTTTGTAGAAGCTTTATAAAAAAATCTAACCTAGCTATTAGTAACAGATGTATTATTAAATATTGTATATTTAATTACTAGTAATTGCATGTATTTGAAAACGTAAATATACAGCAGAATTAAACCCAACTAATCATTTGTAAATATTTCATATCGTTGAACAAACGTAATAAAACACACATATCAAGATGTTGACGTTAAGAAAAACATTAGAATGTTATACAGCAACGATAGAGCGTGACTCCTTTATTATCGTACAATGTCGCGGAACTAACGGTTTCCCACCGAACAAAACCTGCAGCACCTAGATAAAGTGCAACCGTATACACGGGCTCGTGTACGAAAAGTGAAAAATCTCAGTGCACGGACCGTATCGCAAGTGTGTCTGTGCTTTTATTCCCACGGTTTTCCGTTGGCTCAGCAAGAATAATTCCGTTCGGATTTCGCGGTATTGAAAACGGGTGTCCACCTCGGAGGCCATTGTCGGAAGGCAAGCGGGGATTTATCGTCGGAGGAAAACCTCGGAAAAACCCTTTTGGACCCGTGGAAAACCTTGTCGAATAAAAATCAAACCGGACGACCGTGGTCGTAATAGAAATGTGACATCGGGGGACACGTGAGGTTCGGATATGAGATTGACTCGCGTTCGTGTCACACGTGTTCTATACACGGTATCCGTATAATGCGAGGTTTGTTTTTGGCGTGGAAATGCTTTGTGTCTTTTCTATTGCATGAAATTGATTCAGATTGGTCACGTTTGAAAAGACGAATGCAAATGTTGGCGATTCAATTTTCTTGTTTTTGTTTTGTTTTTATTTATGTGAACAACGCAGGGAAAGTCCCCTGCAACGTTCTGGTATTTTATTTGAGTCGTAAATACGCCGAAAGACGTTATAAAGTGTTCTTGAAAAATCACAACCCATATCAAAAGCAAAACGTTAAAAGCAGAAATCTAAAGAAATTGAATAGTATGGGAAAACAAAAAATAAAAATACTACAGTAAAATAACACACAACTGTACATATAAAAGAAACAAAACTACACTACATGTTCGACACACTGCTTTTGAGCGCGTTTTCTAGTCTTTTGATGTTGAATATTTTCAATTTTTCACTTTGTAAATATTTACACGAAAAGGGATCGTTTTATTTCGTTTCGGTTAGTTTTGGATTTTACATGAAAAAAATTGCAGGAATGTTTCATAGGAAAACCGTTTACTATTTCTACGAAAATAGTTTTATTCACTTTGAAAGAAGATTACGGTTACCAAACCAATTTCCAATATAAACATACGATCGAAGAACGATTGGACACAAGGTAAATTTTCCGTTAATAAAAGTAGTTTATCAAATTGATTAAGTTAAATACAAAATATATACTTTCATCATTTAACTATACAAAAAAACATTTAGTAAAAAAAGCGATAAATATTAATTTTTAAAATAATTCAAACCTAATCTACATAACACATCCCAAGACAAATCAAACGCGCTTCATGAAAACACAACCCGTATCACTCCGCGACCCTTAAACTAGCACACCGCGATAAAAGCCGAGGCGAAAGTTGCCGACCTGGATCGTCCCTTTCGTATATATGATACAGAATAAACCGCACTAAATTTGCCGTAATGAAAACTTTCGTATGACGAAATAAATCATGCGGTCCGTCCCGCTCCCGCTAACGACGACAAAGCCCGAGTAAAAAATCGGGCCGGCCCTGCGGTCAAACAATCCCTCCGCCCTTTTAGCGACCCGAGAAAAAATTATGCCCCGGCCGCCGAGGAAAGTTCCACTTTGTTTTATGTGTCCGAGAACCCGTACAAAATAAATAAAAACATCTTGCGCCGCGTCGTGTGCCCTTCGAAGGGCCGGCCGAGGGAAAAAAGTTGCCGGGTCCGGCGCTCCTGAAAGTGAAAAAGCGGCCAGATATGCGAAAGGAAAAGCGGCGTTCGAAACGCGTGAAAACTCTATTATTTTCCATCGGCGCAAAAGGGAAAACTGCGAAGGGAAATTGCGTGAAAAAATTCGCAGCGACCCTTTCCTATACGGTGCGCTTTACTTAATTTGTATCTGAAGGACACGTTTTTTGTGACGATTTTTTTTCGTTTATATAAGAATTGAAATGTTCCATTGAACTCACTGAGAAAATATGTTCGGAATATTTTATGTTATAAAGTTAATATTTTATAATATATTTCATCATCATTTCATCATTTATGTTATTAAATAGTAAAATATTCATTCAATCTTATAATTCATATAATAAATTTTCGATCAAATACATTACGAATATTGCCTGTAATTTGATTTATTCACCTATTTATATCGTAAAAGTACCTCTTGAACGAGCACACACGTGTAAAAACCACTCAAAACTTCCAAGTCCTTTTCGTGAAATATGCCATGTTCAAACATTGCATCACAGGCTGAATAACTTTGGGACTCGCACAAAGCCGCCAAGCATTCCATAACAAGGACTCGTTGGAACTTGTATGCGAAGGTCCCAAATGCAATTGTCCATTCCGAGAACTGGAACGAGGGTCATATACAACACACAGCCCTTCAGTCGTCGACAGCGTCCGACTAACGATCGAGGAAAAATCTTCAAATTTCCTCTTAATTGTCGTATCAACTCGGCCGTGGACGTCCTTTTTCCTTTCGCTCGGCAGGCGCCTTTGTTTATTCAGGACAATTTATTTAATGTTCGGAAAGGAGCGATATCTAAACGATTTTCCCGGTCGTTAATTGCGGGTTGGTTTCCCTTGATTCGAGTGTCGCTCATTCGTCCGGGGCAATGTACCGCAAATCATTGTTGCGCCCCAAAGAAAGCGATCGGAACAAAGGGTCGAACTGGAGCGACTATTAAACGGGGCTCGTCAGAAAAAATGTGGATCTCCATTCAGAAAAAGAGCGTAATTATTTAATTATTTAATTTTATTAACGCTTCCGGGGTAAATTAATCGATCAAGCGTTTAAGTGGGATGAGATACGATATTAATAGAAAGAAAATGTTCTCTGGTATTTATTTTCGAGAGTAAACAAACATCTTGACATTAATTCGATTAGAGTCGAACCGATCTTCGACAAGTATTAAGTATTTGTTAATATTTCACTAAACTTTCGAATGGAATTTTTCCGATGAGTTTGTTTCCGCCGATCGTCGAGAGTCTTGATAATTGCAACGTATTTCAGTTAATGGTTAACTTGAAAATTTTAAATTATTTCGAAAGTACCAATACGAAATTCTAAAATGCTTACTTTTATAATAAACTGATGCATGTATACGCGTGTTCTGAAATCAAGAATGTTTGTTTTTTCGTAGAGCCTTGAAAAACATTCGTCAAGATCACCTTACTACAATAAATTTGCGAGAGGAAACGTATTTGGGAATAACGCGAAGATACTCGTAAACGTAACGTGAATATATCGTTTTTTCACACACGACGCAAAATCCAATAACCACAGGATATACAAATATAAAATACATAAGGAAGAAAATAAGGAACAAAAGTAATCTGCGATAATTTAAAAAGGCAGCTTAATCTAGAACATTATTATAATTAAACGTTTTAGGAATTTAGAGCAATAAATATGCCGAGTTTTATACAAGAATGTTTTAATACGGGTATAGTAGTTAGACGCTTTTCGTAAGTGGATAGTTTCCTGGGTCGGCTCATGTTTCAGTTAATGAATCAAAATTAAGGCCTGTAAGTAAATTTTTCTCATTATTTAAAAAGCAAAAATTAAATATTCCTTTATGGTTAAATTTTTTAATTATATTATTTTAATAATAACATTTGTTATAAAACATGAATAACACTAACTTTCATCAGATATTTATAAAACAAAAACATTATATGTATAGAAAAAATTGAATAACTGCATATATCAATAAAAGTTCCAATTTATAAAAACAACACAAATCCGATATAACTTTTCGTATATCGCCGAGCCGCTCGTTGGATTTTAATGGAAATTCGTAAAGAAATTTTCACAAGAGTCGATAATATTTTCATGCTTTTCTTTTTGATACTTTCCAGAATACCTCTGATATGCCTATGAGATTCACATAAAATATATTCGAAAGTTATGCGAACACGTTAAAAGTATCGAGATCGAATCTTAATCCGACTTATATCTTCAAGACTTGAGCCTTTCTAGAACTGACTTTAGCACACATTATATTCTCGCATCGATACATTTATATATTAAAATTATGATAAAGAATTCGAGCAATAGATTTTCAAGTATCGTAGAGTTGATAAATCTATAATATTTTGCCCTATACAAATCGAGACAGTGAAGTTTTGAATTATTCGTTAATATTATATTATTATATGTCACCAAAGCGTAAATAACATACGAATTTCGAGGCGTCTCGTCACAAAGTTACGTCACGTTATCAAAAACAAAGAGAAAACGCTTTTAAAAAAAATACGATTACGAACACAAATTAAATTCGGTGACAGATTTAATTTATTCTGATGCCGCAAAATCGCAGAACACGTCCAAATAAATTACGCATGAGCGTACTCCTGAAAAGTCATCGCATTAACGACTCGTATATGTCGCCTGTAGACGAAATTTTCATATATATTTCGAAAATGAAATAATTCCATTATCATTAATAGTTACATAAATTTTTGAATAACAATTTATGAAAAAACACATTTCCAAGACAAAAAGGGTCATTATATAATATGATATCAGTCTTTCACTTTTCGAAAAAAATGGATAAAAATGTTATTATTATAACCCAAATATAAATAACAACATCTTCATTGATAAAAGAAACACAGAATATATCACGTCGGTACGAAAAAAAGACACATTGTCCCATTTAGGTCAACATTCCTCCCTTCCACAACGCATTATACGTCGTTCCGACACTACGACCCCATAATACGATCTTGAATTAATAAAACGGACGTTTCGGCGACCGGATCATATAAATAAAATCGAATATAAATAACGTTCGTCGGTACAGATAAATCAATAGCGAACGGCGCATTAACGCGCCGAAAGCGCTCTCGTCTATCGGTCGTAGGAATTTTCGCGTTTTCGCTCGCCTATATTAGGAAAATAGTGGAAAATTATGCGGAAGCGGAAACCGCAAGAGGCGGAAAAGCGTGATTTATACACGATGTACTATATTCGTATTTAGCTGGAAATGGCTAAACGATCGGTGACACGACACCGACGATTAACTGGCTTGTAATTGACGTGTATGAATCAATTGGGTCAATTTTTGTTAAATTATCGTTTTTTTTTGGTTTATTAAGTGGATATTTGAATAATTGATAATTGATTTATTATTCTTCATAATTGGTTTTGGGTTATGCCATTATGAAATTTGTAATAAAATGCATTATTATTTGAACGGATTGCTGCCTATGGTCATTTTGTATTTAATGATCTGAAACAATTTTGCTTATTATTTTTTCATATTCCGTAATAAAGGTATTCAAGTTCTTGAATTTCCACAAATATAATGATATTTTTTCGCGTTGTTTTAGCGCGATCGTTTTATGTCATTTTTTTTGTGACAGCCTGGAAAAATTTCTTGCGGACGGTAATTTTTCATTTTTCACAATTCATCCAAATACAAAAAAAAATACGCTATATTCATACATATTTTTTCACCGACGTTTAATTTGAACAAAACGTATTTCACCTTTAATTATTCAAATTGACTTCTTTCTATTTTTCAACGATAAATATATTAAATTTCACGTCCCATGACATTTTTTTTCAAATGTTTACTCTAGTCAGTATCCTTTTCTCACTGCAACAGAGCTTAACAAACAGTGGCTATAAAAAATATATGCCAGTTTCGAAAGCTTCACGAGGTTCCGTTTGCAATAAAGAAGATTCCGGATTTATAACCAAAAATAATAATAAAAAAATCTTGGTATTTCCGTGTGAGATAGGGTCAGCAATATAACCTGAAAGACACCGTAATGAGAACAATTTATATGCACCGAGACCAAATTACATAAAGACAGTAAATTTTTAACCGCGCTAAATTCGACCTGCATTTTCCTGTAGCGTTCAGTCACACTTTCTTTTTTATAATCAGATTTTGATTGCCGCAAAACTTTTTCGATTGTTACCACCACAATCATTTATACTGCATGTTGCGAATGTTAGTTTTCTTAATATATTCGCTCCATTTCTGCGCAAGATACGTTCAGTTTATATGGACTTGGTCGAACTTTTACGAGTGCGCGCGCGAAGTTTTTTGATCTATTCAGCCTTTGCGGAAGAGAAAATTACACTTCTCGCGAGAGAAAAATTTTCTCAGCACAGTTCAACGGCGATATTTTCCCGCATCTACATATCGAATTTTCTCGGATAAGAAAAGAAAACACATATTTTTCGCGCACACGCGCCGGATTCCTCGCCCACGAAGAAACAAGTACGTGTTTGAAAGTGCACGAGAAAATCGGAAAATACGTAAAACGCCCAACTGATTGATTTCTCCGAATGAAAGGAAATATATAAAATGCGTTAATATTTGAAAATAAAATCGAACACAAGTTATTGATTTGTTACTGAAAAAAAACCGAATGAATATTTATTTTTATTTTAAATGATTTACTTTTTTAATTCATTACTTAATTTACGTTTTCAATAAAACCATAATATGACAATCTCATAGTCTGTGAGACTAATAAGCTATGAAATTATTATTATTATTTAATTAATTGAAACATAATTTAATAATAGTCCGTGTATTTACAGAATTAAATTAATTTTAGTAATGAATCACAATTTTGATCATAAATAATTACGATTTTCACCTCATTAAATATTTCAAGTGATCTTTAATGTTTATTTATATCTCCTTTGTTGTTTAAAAATAACACATTAAGTACTCATTGCTCAAATTTATAATATTAATACTGCAAAAATAATCTCGCGATATTATTCAAACTCGTTATATTCTCCATTACATCCTAACACATTAAATTCTGTAAACAAACACATACAAAAATTAAAAAAAAAAAACAACCTTTCTACATTTTTCAACAACATCGAATCGATAATGCTACACACAAAACTCAACATCCACAACACTAACTCCGCGAACGATTACAACCGGACCACGACCAACCCCCCTCGGAAAAACCTCATTTCCTATGGATTTTCCTGGTTTTTTCGAGTGGATTTCGAACCCGAGCACATATCGGAATTGTAGCCGGTAAACAGGACGCGTTCGCCGTTAATCCACGGAATTAGCGAGTCCTCGTTCACGGTGTGGTGAACCTTTATGATTGCACCATCTGTTATTCACGACCGGACGTAATAACGGCAAAGCTGCCGCTCGCAACGCGTGCATTTTCCGACCGGCCGGGAAAAATTGTACTATTTTTGTCAGTTCATCTGACTGTTGTTTTGGTTTTTTACAGTTTTTTTGTGTGTCGGTAGAACACGTGTATTCTGTCGCTTTTTGTGATTCGTAAGTGTTTTCGTCGGATTTATGGTGTTTATATATTTTTGGTGTGGATTTTTTCGCATGAAAAGTTCTATACGTTTGTTGTTTATTTATTCGTAATCTTTTTGATTTCAATGGATTTTTTTATTTTATTTACATGGATGTTATTTTTATGAAAGCGATAAAAACAACTTTGCCAAATCTCTTTCTTTATTTGGATCGAATTCTGCGAAATGTTTCTTTTATTATAAAAAATGGACGAATTTATAATTAAAGAATTTGATTTAACTGCACGATAAAACTCCTAATTATCCTCAGATTTGAATCTCGGAATCTAAATGGGTCAACGTAACGGCTCGAACTAATAAGAACGTACGAAAGTTTCCAGCTGTGCGTTCAATTTGTCAAAAGAAAAACACTTATAACCGCAAAGTATACATCGTCCAACCCTTTTACATATCTGAAATGGAATATCAAAAAGGAAAACGAGCCCTAAAACCAAACAAATTAAAACCTAAGCATGGGAGATTACGAAATATGTTTTGGCTAATTTTATACTACAATTCACATTTCCTAAACTTGTGTGAGCTTTCAGTTAACACATTTAATTCCTATTCGTATTATATACAATTTTTTTTTGCTCTTCGTCGATCGAACGTTTCTGAAAAGCTTCATTAATTATGCATGTCAACGCATGTTGCACGATGAGTTCAACAATGCAAATGCATACAAATATTGTAGTGCAGCTTGTCGCAATTCCAACATTGCATCCCACACTTTGGTTAACTGCTATTTACGGCAACACGTTTCTGCTAAACGCTATATGGTCAAAGGGCTAACTGTCTGCACGGACTGCCTAACTTACGACATACGTAATTGTAATTTTGCATAAGTACACGAATCCGCAACGAGCAAATCCGACAAATACAATTTACAATTTTCAACTTCTACATAACTTGCAAAAATCGAAGCGTTCGTTAAAATTAAACTGGAACTCTCGACCCAGATTTATAAAGCGTACATTCGATTCGCGAATTAATTCTGTTCGAAAAATGTCATACTTTTAATGGTTTTCTGCAGAATTCTATGCAGTGTACTACGAGTTTGCTTGTTTGCATAAATGTATTCATATTCTATATATAATTTTCATTTAAGTTATTTTCAACGTATTTAACAGTTTAATCGATTTTAAATCTTATTTAATATTTGATAAAAGGTTTTTCCTTAAATATAGGCAATAAAAATTCGAATGCTTTGATTCGGAGTTCGTTTGCAATGCAAATGAACAGATAACTAAATACTACCGGGTCGATAATTCGATTTGTACAAAGTAAGAAAATCGAATATTTTCGATTAATACATTTTCATGCTGCTTCAAAAGTCAAAAATATAAATTTCAAATCCATGAAGTTTTCATATAATATTAAATGACTTAATCGAATTACAGCATAACGCAGGTTCAAGCTCTAACAGAACTAGTAGTCCAATTAAAACACGTTCGAATTACATGAGAGATCTCAATTAGCAATAAACATATATATTTTTCTAATGGATTAAAAGCTTCCACTCGAATGATTCGCAAAAAAATATAAATACCGATTCTTTCGTTATCCTCTATCTTTATTCGATTCATCTAGGGCGGATTAAATGAAACTAAGTCGGAAAGCACGCATCGGATCATAGATCCTCAAACTATACTATTTTTATATTTTTATAAATGTATATGTATATTGATTATATATCGTTATAACTACTTAAAAAAAAAACAAGTATAGATATCAAATAAATAGAGATCTCAGATAAAACTACAATTAAAACGATTTGTATTAAATAAAAAAATTATCTGAATGAGCTATTCACGATTAATAAATGTAAATGAGCAAAACTTTCATGATTGGCACACAATAAACTAATTCGTGGCATTACTATACATGGGCTTACGGATTATAAAAATACGGCTATATAACCCTACAATTTATGTAACAAAAACAATAAAATTTACATACCCTTAATTCAGGACATTACAGATTCAACCTCACCAAAAAAAACTTCATAAACAACAACATCCCGCATAAACCAACGACCATTTGAGAGCTGCTAATCCTTCGACTATTGTCCAGATTATCCGTAATTAAAACGGACGCGCTTACGTATATATCCTTTGTGAGCGCGACACGTCCTCAGCGCCCGGCACAAAGGCGAAACGATTCGCCGTTACCAAATTGATTGTAACGGCTCCGTTATTATTACGACAGAGCACTCGAATCGATAAATTAACGGCGAGACTCCGTCGTGGTCCTCTAATGCTCCGGGACGGAGCCGCTCTGCGGTAATCCTGGATGATAACGGGCATGCCCTGTATCAATTTTGCAGGTTAATAGATTACGATCGCAATAATGGACGCGGCCGCTATTGTTTCCAATTCAGAAAATTGATACTTGATCTTGGTATGAGATGGCCTTCCGGGAATGGGTGTTGTAAGCCAGTGCTCCGCAACTTTTTTCCTTCCGTGGCGCACTAAAGATATTTCCAAAAATTCGCGGTACATCTAGTCCAGGGAGACCATATTAATTCGGATTGAAAAATAATGCTCAGAAAAAAACAAATAAAAGTTGTATGCTTTCCTCTTCATAAAAAATGTTTGGTCCATCCAATAATTTTACAATTTTGACCTCAAAGAATAAAAAATTTCAGAACTCATAGTTGTATAAAAGGAAAAATAAAAAAACTCTATGCTAATATTATATTTTATGTTTATATAAAAACAAATATAACACTGCGGGCGATTTTTTTTCTGAGACATGTAAAATCAAAAATAAATTAGGTACAATTTTTTTTTTTAAATATTCTCAATTTCTTTTGATTACAAAAATTATCTGCAACTTAAAATATCGTTTTCATTTACTTTAGTTTCCTCTTTTTTACAAAGTAACATATTTTTTTCTAACAATAAGAATAGCAAATAGTAATTTTACGAAAACGACAAGACAAATGCAAAGCACAAAATAAAACAAGACTGTTCCGTCTAAAATTGGACGTTTGGTTATCTTAAGCACACCAAAAATATTTACAAAAATGTGATTTTTTATATAATTTACATTAATTTTATATTGTAGGCAAATTATTTGAATTTTTTTCTTGTATTTGCAAATGCACCGCGGCACAGCCAGCATCATCTCGCGGCACAATTGTGTGCCATGACCCAGTATATTTTTTTTTGTGCGAATAAAAGATGGGGTTTTTTGACTAAATTATTACAAATTTCATAAATTCGCAAACGTTTCGCACCCTAGTTCTCGGTGAAATTACAAAACGCGACACGCGTGCTCATCAAAAATGCACCCTCGGGCGCATCGTGCGTCAAATAGTCATCTTCATACATATGCGATTTTTTTTCCCCGCACATGAATTCTCACTTTATTTTCAGCCTTTTCTCACAAAGCTATTCATAGTTTGTAAGCCATAAACTATATTTCATGACACGATTTTGTATCTGCCAACCTTTTCGAATTACAATTTTTATCACACATGGTTGTGCATGCATCTTTAAACATTGCATCCCGAAAATGGACATTTATCAATAATTCATACGAATGCAATTGCACCGCACACATAAATTTCTGTTTTATTTTACCCATAAACGCATTCATAACATTTTTGGACGCACTTTCCCATCCATCCAGATCCTCCGATAGGGCCAAAACGGCTTATCGGCCCGGTGAAAAAACAGGGTGAATCTAATTCTTTTTTTCCTATTCCCATAGACAGCAGTCCTGTGTGTCACGTGTCGTGATGATAGTTTTCGATATAGGCGAATCGGATCCCAGTAATTTATCGGCGACGGGGGCGAATGTTCCGACACCAGTTCGGTGATGCGAAAAAGTGACGCGTGTGATGTCGATCGTGCTAAATGGTCAGGATCCTATAGAAACTCTAGTTTAAAAATAGTTATTTTAGAAATTGTAACGTTTTTTATTCAAATAAAAGGGGTGAATGTAGTATGAAGTGTAATAATTATAAAACAGATGTAGCCATTTTGGATTGATTTGTGAATTATTAATTGTATATAATTTTCTATTGGAGTGTATTGAAAGATAATAGCATATAATCAAAATAAAAAAATACTTCAATATTCAGGGACGATAAATAAAATATAAGCAACAAAACCCATACTATCAAATAGAACCCATACTATAAAATTTTCTTTTTGTTATATAAAATTAAACGAATCCAACACGTAATTAAATAACAATAAGAAAAAACCTCTGCGAAAATTATCCACGGCTCAATCATGAATATTTGAACTATGGATACGAGTTTTCCACTACAAATACAATTAAAATTAATCACGAATAATCGAACCCGACATTCCGCGGACAGAAACACTGCAAAATAAACACATCCTGTCTCAGAGCCGTCTTATAATTTTAGGCTATAACAACGTTAACACATCATCCTTGCATAATGCAACGAATCAACATAACTAACCGGCACTACCCCGTATTACGTACTACGTACACCGCAAAACGACCTCAATCGGAAGAAGCAGGGCGTGTAATCAAGTTTCGATTCCCCATTATTTCGCTACGGACGTCGTTTTAATTATTCAACCCCTAAATGCACCGCACATTGGCTATATACACTCGCCTAAATTCGCTGGTATAAAACGAAACGTACCGGGTGTTCGCTAAGTCGTGTAATGGAAGTAAAAAATGGGTAATATGGGGATTGTGTTGTGAGCGAAACATTTGTTCTGTATCCTTGCGGGAATTCTGTACAGACTTTTAGTTGAAATGAAAAATTTTTTCAGGTTTTAATCTTTTATTGATCGTTGTTTTGTTAGTTTCGTGCAATTTTGTAAACAATGAGGATTTTGTACTAGTGAATTTATCGAAATATGATTCAAAAATATAATATTCAATAATTTTCACTCACCTTCGAATGTAATATACTTTTGTACTGCTTTTTCTATTGTATAAATAATCCAAAATATATATATATTTTAATACCATATTATATACATATCATATATAAAAAATATATCATAAATTATGAAAAAAGTTTTTCGTCATGATCCGAAATATTCATTAATGTTCCAAAAGACATTTCGCACTAAATACATGTTCATATTATATAACCAGCGTATTAACTATGTACCAGCTACCAACAAACCTCTAACAAGGCTACAGAATGCACCTCTGAAAAAGAACGATCAAAGGAAAAAACAGAAATAAAAGCGTACTTTCATCGATCGAGTTCATTCTGGCGTGAAATTTCTTTTACCCGTCTCGTATTTATACACAGTTTACATTTTTAACGAGGCGACGAACTCCAGCGTTGCTTCCAACAAAGATTCTTTCAAATCTATGTGTATTATGGTGGAGTGTTCTCGTTGTAAATATTTCTTATTGACAATTGAAAATAGAGTGATTTGGATGTGGACATGATTATAAATAAACTGTGAAAATATAATTTCGATCACAAAAAGAAACTGATTAATTAACCAATAGTTTTCTTCACAACAAATATGTCGTGTTTTTAAAATAGCGATGCAGAATTCGAAACGATGAAACCGTATAAATAATCGAGATAATACGAGACTACAAACCTTTATATACTCGCATTCAGTTATACTATTGTAATAAAATTATATTCCGTGAGTTCACTTACGTACGAATATTACGAGTATTAGTTAAAAGGGAGCTTTCAATGTTATTATAGAATCCAAAAGGGAATTCTTTTGATTCAGTAATTGGACCCTTCACTTCCTAATGTAATAGGTCCGCGAATTTTATTATAAATAAATTGAATTTATGTTTTGTAAAATGTATAAAATAAAATCGCCTCTGTCTTAAATATTTTCGATCGGCCCAATTTGAATATTCAAAATTTATGAAACCATATAATTTGGAGGCGTGTCTTAAAATATCAAATAACAGTCATCTACTAGCACTATTTTCCTAGAAACCATCATTAAGCAACTCACAGCTTTTACATATTTAATTACATATATGTATATTTCAAGTTAGCACAATGACTCATTTAATCGTCCTTTTTAATAAAAACTACATGAAAAACACAAATATTTTTATTCAGTAATTATTTTACAATTTTACTTATTCGACCGCATTGATTGAATTTCAAAATACTGTTCACCTATTATATTACTATTTATTCATTTGATTTATTATTTTCGTGTATAATAAATAATAAAAAAGTTCGAATTGATACAAAACTACATACCATAAACCATTAATTCTAAACTCCTTGTACGTCATGCATATTTTCCGAAAACTTTCGGAAAATTCTATACCCCGATCCTCAAGAAACTATTGAACCAATAAAAATTAATTCACATCACGCAACACTGACACCGCATACAAAATAACATCATGCAACACGACCCTAAACGAAGAAGTCCACCGTCAACAACCGGCACGAAATTCAGAGAAGGGTCGATTGATTAATAAAGCACGTATCGCACATTTCGAATCCGAAAATTTTCTTAACCGAGTGTTGTACGTGTACCCCCGAAAATGAAGATTTATAACCAACACGGTGGCTCTTCGGCTGACCACCGCAACCACGATCGCTGATTAATAGCCGCAATCTATCAACGGTCCGAAGCCGATTGATTATCGGGTGTTCTAGCAGTTTTCGACTACCAGCATGGGGACTGAATGCGATAAATAAAATCACGTGCATTTGGCGTAGATAGGGGACTGCCGAACGATTGTCTGCGAGCTGTTAAACTGGTAGAATTCCGTTTGATTGTGAGAAAAATCGGTGTGAAATTGACGCTATTTAGATATGTCTAGTCATGATAATGACGTGCCATTTATCTTATTTTTTTATTATTTTTATCGAAAATTTGAATTAAACACCCCTGTTGGTAAATTATAAGAGGGGAATAGCAAAAATCTTAGTGCAAAGGCGTCGATTGGTCACGGCATCACAGCACGTGCAAGAATGCTGCAATTGACAACCGATTTCTGGACTTTATTGCACCAGAATTGTATGCCACAATGGTGCCGAATTTACTATATATTTTTGCGACATTTACGATTTGGGGGATAGTATTAGTAATGTCGCAGATTTCGTAAGTTTAATAATGAATCACAACCTAAATGAATCAAACGTTTTGTGCCTAATGGAATAATTAATGTGAAACGTCATACCGCTTTTATGGCATAGTAGGGGTTTAAAAGAGAGGGTTGCTTTATCTGCAACGTTTAAACTGTAATATTGTAAGTAGCATGGCAACATTTTTAGTTATTACTAGTAGAGAGCGATTAGAGAAATTCCTTGCAACTATTTAGATATGAATTTATTTTCAGCTGAGAATAATACGTGCTTAAAATTTCATATTCTTTGATAAAACAGAAAGTGGCTCATTAGATTACGAATATTTTATATGAAAATGTGAAGAATATATGCATAATAGATTATCAAGAAGTTTAATTTTTAAAATAAACTTTGTACGAATATTATATGTATATTCAGTTATAAGTAAATATTCAGAATTTTATTACCGAGGACAATGAAATATGACACGATTTTTTATTTTAATCGTGATTCTTCACATTTATAAAAAATATTTACATATTTTCTTCTATATTTTATAGGCCTGCGTGTGCGTATGAAAAATTATTTACGCACCCTTGTACCTGATAAAAAGTACACGCCCCCGAAAAATTGAAGGGTGCGTCTTTTTTATTACATTTTGTTAGCAGTTAAATTCGAGAGGGTGGGCAATTCAAAGTGTTCGAAAAAAAAACTATTCAGCATATTTATTAAAGGAATATACATAATTTAAAATGTACGCTCTTTGATTTTGAAAAAAGTTATCTTGGGACATAATTTATAGCGCGGTATGCATCTATTTACCATATTGTAGTACGCAATTTGGCCTTCTTATTATTCGCATTGAGTAAATTTTTCTCAGAAAAAAAAATGAAAAATGCAATACAAGTGAAAAATTCCCAAAAGATACGTTTTGCATTTTAAAAGATGCTGCATCTTTTTAATAAATTTTTCAAATTATAATATCAAAGGATATAAGTTTTTTACACTTTCTTTTGCTACGTAATGTTTTAATTGAACACGAATTTTTAGAAACATTTTGAAATATTATTAAAAAAAATAGTAATTCATATATGAATTCTTCTGTTCTGAAATTAATGAGCGCTAGTCAGCAATTGTGCGCGAGACTATTTACAACAACTGCTGGGATTTCCGTAATATCTACGGAATGCCATCAGCAAGATTGCACCAGAAAGCAATAAAGGTCTTATCAAAGATAGCCTTGGAGATATAAGAGTCGTATAAGTGCAAATACAGAAGGACAAAGAGGGGTTGAAGAATGGTCTAAGGGTCTTGCAGATGTCCGTTGAGAAATAAAACACATACAGCAGCCGATTGCAATTTATAGCAGCATAAAGATAAAAGTTTAATAAAATATAAACGGTGCATTATCTTTAAAAAAATTAAACGATTTTATTTATTTTTTTATATTTATATTAACAAATTTATTAAAAGTTAATCTGATAAAAAATTACATAATACCCATGACTTGCACATTAATTTAAGGTACTTACAAACAAATCCTTCGATAATCCTCGTACAAAAGCTTAAAAACACTAATTCCGCCACTGTAGCTAATCGAGAAAAAACGTACATACTTACCAAATCGCATTTGTACAACAGTACATGGGGTGTCTCGCAAGATCGTGAAACATATAATTTGAATGGGAATACACGGGGGCACCATATGCGGGTGACTCACCGTACAGATTCGGCAAACCCCCCTTTCATAATACCCGCCATACCATACTGTACCAAAGTTTCTCAATATTTTTATAAAGGACCCATTTTTTCACTAGTTGAATATATAAAAAAAATTGTTTTTATCGTATTCTAAAAAAAAATGTTTTTCGTTACCATTAAAAGTAGTATTGTTTTTTTTTTCATCATGTGTTAATCTATATAGCTGCTGAATGCTGAAAGCATTCATTATAAACTATTGATATCCGATCACTTATCTACTTACTGTTGAAATCATTTCAGCTTTTATAGCGACATTTTTTTTTAAATCGCGGATCATCCATTGAGAAGTCACACTGAAGCATAGTTAACCGTACCTTAGCATCCCCCTAACCACCCTGTAGTCATAGTGCGAAGGGCCATTAGTGACTTCGTCATGGGGGCCCTCTTGTATGGGGTTTGGGGTAGTGCCCAGCACGTTTCCAATAAACGCGGCTTTCGACCGACGCGAATTATGATGGATTTATGGCCAGACCGTGGTCTATTGACAGACCGATAGCACTCCGATAAATACGAATTAAAACGCCATTTTTCATACGACATGAATCGGAGAGCTGTGCGGACATCGCTTCGGGCAAATGAGATATCTTTTTAATGTTCGAATTTGTCATCTAACTATGGATAAATGTCAGATTTGAAATTAATCTATTTTGAAAATGTATAATAATTATATTTTTTAATATAACATTAATAAAAAAAATGTATTTTGGATAAAGTTTTTTAAAGGAAAATGTGTTCACATTCAGATTATCGAATAAGCGAAATGTGAAAGTTTATTATTATGTAAATAAGTTGGGAGGCGAACATATTCTCGTATGGTTATATGCATGACCGAATCCTTTGTACGGCACAAAAGGAAGAAAAAATTCAGAAAAAGGGAACAGTTTAAATATATACCACATTACCCATGTCATTTGTTGCAATGTCATCGAGATGGCCGCCCTCCCATACCGTGTAAAATGTCAACGTTTCCCTCTTCTCGCACACAAATGACATTCTTACGCGATGAAAATCATTCCACGAAAATGCGGGCACAATAGAAAAGAAGAGAGGATGAAATTAAAAATGAATAACACTTGTTTTTTTTTTGAACGCCCAAAACGCGCAACAAAATGTTTAATTTTCGCCGAGCGTTATTTTTGCAGGGCAATTTGAAAGAATTGCTTATTAAGACGAAATAAGCTTTAGCTAATTAGAAAAACCGGAGATCTTTTTCGTCCCACCTGCTTTCGTTGCTTTCGCTGTGGAAAATTGTGCGCTAATTTTTTATACGCCGAAAAAAGTTTATGAAGCGCTCGAGGAGAAAGTTCACCCGGTGACATTATTTCGGGCCGCAGATTGCACGAAACATTCGTGTAAAGATAATGAAATTTAAAATGAAAACTGCCTATGATTATATTCTTACAATAACAATTTCAACGTATTTTTACACTGCACAAGTATTTCTAATTAAAGCTTTAATAATAACGATTCAATTAAAAAACATCTCAATCTGTAACATTTAACAAGAATACAATCGTATACGGAATATACACATATTGTAAATATAACGTCTAATGAATGAGTCGGAAATTTTGTCATTTTTCTACTTAGCATGTACCTATTATATAGTGGGGGAAAGTTTCTGTTAATAAATGTATATACTAAAAATAATCCCTTGCTAAATGGCCTCGAAACGAATGGCATATAATATAATAATATCTATTTATCAACAGTAGCAATTCTCACTTGTCTAAGATGATCTCTTATCACATTATCATTGAATTTAATAAATATAAAATAAATACATACATTTCTATGTTAATCAAACAACTATAAACAAATACAAAAAAAATTCATCAGTAAAGAACCTTAACGTACCACAATTTGTCCAGTCTGTTCGGGCACGTATCGACGAACAATTCCACCGGAATTGCTTCCTCGGGTATTGTGGGGAAATTCACTTTAACACGCATAGCGACAAGCCAAAGGGCTGAGGGCCATGCGAAATAATTATTCAGACGACAGATGCCGCAGACGCGCCACTTTGCGAATACGAAATGCGAATTCCGATCCCGTGTATTATAATGAAAGCGGTGCATTTCTAATGATCGGGACGTTCCCGTCCCACGTTTTTGTCTGGTTTTCCCGATTTACGTGATCGGCGGTTTTCGCTATCGTTTCTGATTTATAACTTGTTTATTGTTGATTTAATATTTAATTGAATTAAATTTTACTTACTTCATATTGAGTATTTGATTTATTCGTAGTAAATACAGATATTTGCCAGTATAGAATTATTCAAATAGACAAAATGATTAATTATTTGCAATCGCATTATTTTATAGACACAAGGGAGAAATTGTTCACATTATTTACCCGTAAAATACACATCGAATTCCAATTGAGTCTCTTTCGAATTTACGCACGATTAAATAAGTAAATCACTCCGAAACCGAACTCGGCCATAAGTATACGTAGAACAAAACACGAATTTCAACTATTCGAGAAATCAAATCATTCCTACGTCTAACATCCAAGAAAGTCGACACAGCCCGGCGAAAGGACCCTCGAGCCCTTGCCCTACTAGCGTTTGTTTTTCTGACGAATAATTGAGGTCGATGGGGGGGCTGGGTGGTTCTCAAATGGTAGGCGGACGGATTCGTGACGACAAATGCTACCACACACGGGGTCTACCTATTGATTTATGGCACTTGTGAAGTTTGGCCAGGGAAAAAAGCGTTCCGCTCGCGGAATCAAAAAGCGAGCTTGTGTACCGAAACGCGCTGAGAATGCTCACTACGCCAATTGAGTGCTGTTTTCAGTTTGTATATTGTATGAATAGAGAGAAAGGTCATTGGTTCGAATTTTATTCCCATTTATATAGGATCTAGAAAAACTATTGACGATGTCGTATTTGAAATTTAAAAGTTGTTTATTAATTTAAAAAAATGTGACAATATTTTTACAGTACTAAATCTGCCTTGTACTAACGAAAAGAAAATTCAACACTGTCTTTTTATTATGTAAATTCATTAAAGGTAATATTTTTACTAATCTTTAACCTATTTATTTGTAAAATATATTAAAAAATTATCAGAACTATCGCTGAAATTACTAAATATATAATATTAATGTGATTTTATAGAAATTCCATTAGAATTTTGATGAATTTGAAGGTTTTTTTACAGCAAAAAATTACATATTTTCGATAGTTTTGGTTTATTACAAAGTTGAAAAATTTATTTAATTCGGAGCAACCTAATATGTTTTTCAAAGTTTGATGCGAGAATTTATGTACTCGAAAAGTTTATCAAAAACGTGGATAGCTTAAAAAATATTTTTCCCTCAAACTTATAGCACGTTCTTGAGATAAAACACGAAAACTTTATAAAAACATCATATTAATTTTTCTAATATTGATACTATTACATCAAAAATAGTTTCCAAAGAACATAAAATATATATTAAAATAAATATTATTTAAAAAAGTGAATTTATCATTTTTATACATTCAGGCCCGTAATTCTGGCAACGGCAAGAGCGGTTGCCTTTTGCTGCGATCTCCCTTATCACTCGGATCTAAACATTCACCCTCCTGACACGACCAAATCCGCAAACGTCTAGCTTTATACATTTAGACCGAAATGTGTACGGCACATACACACATCCACACACGAGCTCAAAACGCTGAAATCCTACCGTGGCCAACGAATGGAAGCCAGACTTTGACGTCCCCGGGGTCCCGAACTAACCGCAACAGTCCCGACACACGATGACTGTACAGCGACTCATTTATATGAGAATGCGGAAAAAAATTGATTTTTATGTTTAATGTTATTTTTTATTGAATTTGTTAGTTTTATGTCCCGAGATTGTGCGATGAAATTGAGGTGTTGTTGTAGTTTTGACGTGGTTGTTAACCCAGTCACGATTCATATAGAAGTCAGCAATGGAATAATTTAATTAAAATTATTATCATGTTTTAGTAGTTACGTATTATATATTCTGATGATTCGAGTCTAATCTTTTGATTATATAAAACATTTCGAAAGATGAAAATCGATAATTCGAAAAACTCATCCCGCCAACCTTGACCTATTCATCACCGCTGACATTACCATGACAATTGCGCAAATCAACCGAAAACAACAAAACAACGTTGACCAATCAAGCAATCCGCCATAATCTCGTTACACTCGCGCTATTTTATGTCAAATCTAATTTGAGCGTTGTTGGCGCGCTCGCGTTACTAAAGCAAAGTTAATTACGCGCCCCCGACGAGCTCGCATTAAAAATCCCTTTTAATTTGCATAATTCTAGTGCGAAACCTCCGCCGTCGCGAACAAGTGATTCATATTATCCACATAAAGGGATGTTTAGGAGGGCAAAGCTGCCCTAGCGATGTAGCCGATATAACTCAACGTGCTAGGAGCTTAACAGGATTACGTTTCAATGCCGGAACGGCGATGACGATGGCTGTCTGATAATGTGCCGGTTAAAGTCTCTGTTGCCGTGCATTCCGAAAATATGCCACGGTTTGCATATGTAGTCGTTTCGTGTGGGGTTCAAATCCCCGATTCCTGTATGTTAATTCGATTATGCGCGTTTTTGCATGGGATTGTGCGCGTGTTCAATTATCGCAAGGATTATAATGCGGCCGCTCGGATGCACAATGTAATGTTCGGAGAGGATGTTATTTTTGTGTTTTATTTTTACGATTATTGTTTCATATAAAATGCGTTGGTTTCTCTTTATGTTTGTCGTTAAATTTATTTGATTATTTCTGTGACCTGATTGGGTGCGTATAAGCACTTGCAACATTCCTATGAGCCATTAAATGAAATGTGATTTTTTTAGGATCCATAAAAAAGATATGCAATTTATTATTTTACATTTCCCAAAATGAAAAGAAAAATGTTGTCGTTCCGATTTTATTTTTATATTTCAATTTGACTTTGATAAGCTGAAGACAAAAAGAAAAATCATGAGCGTCGACTTTTTCACACAATTTTTTTTATTACCTCATAAAGCGTGCGGAAATTATGCGAGTCGTCGTAAACTGCGGGGAAATTATGCTCCATGGGAATTTCTTATTTAAAATGGTTTTCAGCGGATAATAAACACTCAAAGAGGATATGAAGGACAACCGGTCCCCGGGGGTCAAGTCGGGCCTCTTTGTCACGCTTTCACTCAACTCACCCTTGAACCGGCTCTAAACTCGAAAACCACCCCTGGCATGTGAAACCAACAAGAATTTAATAATTAATATATTTTTAATTGAAATATCGATCGCTTATATGTATTAATAAGCTCAACTTATTAAATATACACTATAATTTTGGATGCTTTTTTGAAAGTTTTTTAAATGAATTCACTTTCAATTCTTTTCGCAATTTTCTTTTCATTTTCATCCCCAATGTCCCGTCATTTCCTTTGAGGAAAACAACAGGAAACCGCCAAAGTGAAATTTTCCCGTTTCGATCAATTCGTTCGGATTCGAAATTAAAATACAGAAAATATCTTTTTATGGAATACAATCGGGGAATTTCTAGATTACGATGGCAGTTTTCCGCGTCGTATGTGGCGCTATTCCGGCGTTGATTGTGGGGGTTTGAAACCACCCCACATTCCCGTTCCTTGGGGTAAGTTTTCAACATCGTCTGTACATCGTCTCAGGGTGAGCTCTCTATCGAAGAAAGTTTTGTCCGTGGTGAGCTATTACTGTCTGCTCTTATGCTCGCGGGTATATGCTACATGAAATGGAATATGTTTCAGAGACGATCTTTCAAATTCAACTAATATGACGTTGACGTGAGAAGGCTTCTCTATTATCCATTAGTGCCGAAGTTTATAATTAAAAAGTATGTTCATTCGATTTCCAATCTGCAAGATTTATACATATGTTACATTCTGTAATGTCGTAAATTAGTTTAAATAATAGTAATAATAATAAAAAAACAATTTTCATTATTTCCACTTAATATATGTATATAAAAAAATTCAAAGGTCATTTAACCGTGCAAAGACCATTAAAAATACAATACGAAAAACTCAAAATGCGCCCTTTCAAATTCACTACCATAGCTCCAAACATGTGTCAGTCAAAATCTAAAAAAAAACCACCGAAAATTCAAAAGCTGCGTGGCATTTTCCACTAGGGTGAATGGGAACGTAAAGGGAACGTTTCGGCATTTTTAATAATCCCCTAACTCATTCATACCAATCAGGGGTTTGTCGTGCGACATATGACGAGACTCTCCGTCGAAACCTCTCCCCATCGGTGGCATGTAACCATTGTGAGGCTATGAAATTTCCCATTTTTCACGGATAATCGATCCATTTTCCGCAGCCGTTTCTTGCATCCAGGTCACGCTTCGCGCTCGTTACTACACGAACGACGTTGCGATTCAAATCCAAAAAACAGTATACAATAAACGACAGTTGTAAAAAACGATGGCGACAACTGAAAACTGTATTTTTTTATACGGTTTCTCGTTATACAATTTTGTATATACCGCAGCGTTTTCGTATTCGAGCGACGAAAAGTAAGGTTCATGCGCTTGGAATTTGTTCTGCTTAAACACATACGACTGTCTCGTAATCGTGACTAACGTTTTCCGCTTCGTACCAAACGAAAATTTCCTTTGAACGGGCAAAAAGTCTATTTTTTCACTAGCCCGAAAAAGACCCCGAGGAAAATTACGAAGAGTTTTAGCTGAAGTTTGTCAAGGACGTGCAAATTTGTAATTGTATTTGAAAGGAAGGAAAACTAAACTCGGAGGTTTCGCTTCGGCATAGATACGTGTGTTTGATTTGTCTTTTCCGAGAGTTTTGCTGTTTTAGACTTCGCTGGGTAAACATGAGTGTAAATTTTTGATGTCTTAATCACTAATTATGTGTAAATAAAATATCTGTATTTAAATTTTGACGAAATAAAAATATTCGCATATATTTTATATTCAATTTTTTTTTAAGCCTTCAGCAATTTAATTATGTACTGAATACTTCATTACAAAAAATTTCGATTAAAAATTCTTCACAATAAAACATTGTATGTTATTGAAAAAATTAAATTCATTTCTGATAAATTTTATTAAAAAATAATAATAATCTTCTTCATTATATTTAAATTACAAAATCCTTATTTTCTTCAAATATCAAAACAGATTAAATATTAATACTTTATTAAAAAAATAATAATAAAAATGAACGTGTACCAAATAAGAACACGCTGATGACAAGAATCGATGCACTAGAAAAAAATCATTATCATCATGATGAGAGGTCTTCTAATCTGTAGCCATCACCTATCCATCCAACCACACTCGAACAAAAGTGGCTCTCGATTGCAATCATGGGTTGACAACCTTCATTAGCGTTTAATTTAGAGAGCCGTACGCAGACGCGAACTCGCTTCCCTCATATTATACACACATACCAACATCTATCTCACACTATATCAAATAATGTCACTGTGAAAACCACGAAATCATTAAAAATTATTTTAAAAAAACCTGTACAAAATGACTAACAATAAGTTTTAATTGGAACAAATTTTTAGTGGAAAAGATAATTGTGAAAGTTTTCATCTAGTTACGCATAAAAAATAACTCGAAAAGTATTAAAATTTTATATTAAATTTACTTAAGTACGTATATTGTGTTTTTTAAAGTTAATTAAAATAAGAAATTTTGTGTGCCTCCTAATAATACAAAAAAATATTTAAAATTTTCACTTAAGCTTTTCAAACATTGTACTAGATTAAATACTAATATATAAGATTGTAAAAAATAAGAGATTATTTGTCTAACTTAATGAGTTATAAACTAATAAAGAATATTTATCACCACAAAACAATAAAACCCAAGCCGCAACAAATGAGTCATAAAATTTTATTAGTTTCATTCGAGTGTTTCACAGAAACTCGAAAAGAACAAAGCGAAACAATTCTGTCTTAAGCTATTTTTTTTTAATTTAATATAATGATTAACTATATACAACCTCAACAAACAATCATTCAATAATCACTCTAAATAATGAATTAAAATTGACGAAATCCGATAAATTTCAAAACATTATTTTTAAAATCATTTAAAAATTTTCCTTCATTTTTCCCGACAATATGAAAAAATCTACGATCCATTTCCAACACAAGTGGTTCGATAACGTTCTGAAATTCACCGCAACACGATATTCAGGTAATGTATACAATATTAAATCGTAAGCACGTAAAGTTGTAACGTCGGTTCGGCGTTGTGCACGTTGTTGGTCCTCGAGTCGCCGTCCCGACTCAAGCACCGCAAAACTGTCAATTAGGCAACCCGGGGCTTTCCCTAATGATATCCTGTCGCACATAATCCTGTAGACTTGTATATATGAGAAAAATCCGCGGACACGTTACGCTATGTATTATACGTACGAGGGCTATCAGGAAAATTTATCTTGAAACTTCAAAAATTTGCTGAAAAAAAAATCAATATTTTTTTAATATAGAGCTAATGAACCGAAAATATTGAGAAAATTATTTTAAGACTGATCGAATAATAAATTTTGAAACGTATCGGCGAATAAAACCATTAAAATTATTTATATTTTAAATATTCAACAATTCTATTCTCTATACAAAATGATAATATCTTCGAATTCTATACTTATTCAAATTGAAAAATTCAATATTAGCATATTGAAATTACTCGAATATATCAAATGATTTAAAATATGGCCATATTTCGTTTCGACACGAACGGCTTCGTACTTTCGAAATGACCCGCGTTCAGCATTGTGTTATACTTGTGTGGAAGAGCGTTCATAAATGGACGTTGACTGTGAAAATCGTGTATGTCTGATTTTCTTTCGTTTCTTTTATTCCTCATTGCACTTGTACGTATCTCGTTCGGAAATAAAACCGAGGATTCTTTTCGTTTGCACCGTTCATACTGGGAAAAAAAATAAAATGCACGTACGCCGTTGATTTATGGTGTTGTGTTGAAATCTTTTGTTCTTTGCGTGTATAAACGTGACGTATTTTGTATATGAGCATACAGATGTATGTTCTCATTTGAAGATGACTTCAAAATGAGCAGAACAAAATATTATATGTATTATATTTAATTAAAAATATTCCAATTAATTTATTCGAGAACGAAATACTATTACCATCTTTCATATTATCATTTGAAACATCAGTTTTAACTTCAGTTAAATTTACATTATTTATCAATAATTTTAATTAGCTTCGAAATCCAACTGTAAATTTATCCTTATTGAACGATATCAACTAACAATAACAAAAATTTCAATAGAAATTTATTCCCAATGAATTTATGTTAATTATGGCATTAAACAATTGACCGCCTGATTAATAATAACGATTAATCGGTAACAATTCTCATTTGTCTCATCGAAACCGAATTTTAAATTCACCACTAATTCAAACGGTTAATCATATCAATTCGACATAAGCTCATTTCAATAACGAAAAAAACCAAATTGAAAATTAATCGCACAAAATTAGTCGCCGACCGAAAACTCGACCAGAACCTCGCTTTATTCGATTAAACCCCCGCATGAATATTGAAGATAACGGGTTGGCGAAAAGAAAAAAGGCCAAAAAAAATCAGTATCCTGGCCGATTCCGCCGATATTGGCGAAATACGAATTCGGCATGTAACGAGATTCGGTCCATTAACCCGATTCCGAGAGTCAGCACTTACATTATACGCGTTCGGCATAGTATAAGCCTCACGAAATACTGGAATTCGATGGATCCGATTCGATTCTAATTTTCGTTTCGTGTGCGTACGTAAGTGACGTTATTGCCGTTGAGATTCGGTGCTTCGAAGGCTCTTCCGAAAGATAAGAGCGTGCTTGTTATACGGTAATGTGTATGTGGATAAATTAGAACGAGTGCGGCGCCTAGGAGTAAAGAGGTCGCGCGGTGAACGTGTGACTTTTCGAGTGTTAACTTCGTGTTGGTAAAAAGGATTGTCTTACTTGTTACTTACTGTGTGTTTCAGAAAGTTTGTTTCGTGTTGTAAAACGGTTGTAATTCGTTTTGTTGGTTTTTTTTATTTTTATTTTTGCCATCTATTGGCGGTTGATGCAATGAAAGTTATTAACTTTCGATACATAGATGTCAATGCTTTTTTATAATTTTTTAAGTTTAATAAATCAAGTTTCAATGTGTCAAATTATTTATTTATTTATTTATTTATTATAAAAAAATAATTGAAAATATGAATACGGCAAAATGTATACAAAATCTGATTATGAAAATTTTGAATTCCTGACGTAATTCATAAATAAATAAAATTTCAAAAATGTTTATACTCGTATCAACTTATTTTCTATTTTTAAATGAAGTGTCATTGAAATTCTTTGAAACGCGGTGCACATTAACTAAGATCTCGCCTGAATTGCATTGCACGTTCTCACCAAAGAGCTTACTCTACCAAAGAGGCTCAAGACCTCTCGAGTGCAACTTTGCACCGCACACACACGATTAAATTACAGCAAACTAGGCAGCCACCAGTATATCATATCACGGATGGATATTTTCGAAATCCAAATAACCACTCGCAGTACTGGCAAACTCTAAAACATCTGATTTGCATTAGATAAATCACGAAAACGGAAAAGTTTTGCCACATAAATATATTATTATATATTATATTACAATATAAGGAGGTGTATTTGGGAAATGTCGGGGTAGAAACCGAAAATATACTACGCAATTTGATGATGGCTTCATATAGGAAAATCAAGGGAAAGAGTTGAAGGTGGTGCGCGATGGATTTTCCTTGTTCGCTCTGTACGGGAAAACTCGGCGCCGGGAAAACTCGAACCAGGAAAATTTCTCGCTCTAATTATAATACTTCTTAGACTTGTCGCCGCGTTCGCTGCGTTAGCTAGTTAGTCTTTAGCTGAGAGAAAACTTTGCATATGTCAACTACAAGGTGTTTGCGTGCTCTTAAGTACGCTTTAATGCTGTTATTTAAATAATTTGCAAACGAGATCTTCGCTTGCTAGTGGAGTAGATGAACCTTTCGGTCTAACTATATTTGTGCTGTGTTTTTGAATTTAATTAGTCGTTTTGTCTTCACAACTGTATCCATTACATCAAATATTCAATTATGCTAAAATTTTTATCTGAAATATATGTACATTGAAACAAAAGGACTTCAAAATTTCATACGTATATTTACAACACGTTCTAACAAATGTGCTTCAAATAAACATACTTCACCATTAATATTCAATACAAATTCGCCTACAAAGAGAACAGTTAACACATAATACATAAACACTACAATAGACAACGATGAAACATGATTTTCATTAATGCCGAACAGTTACATTGTAAATATCAGAAATCCCAAATTGCGAACGCCGAACAGAGGCGGCCCAAGTTCGTACGCAATTCGGCCGATTTAACAACTGGGTCGCACCGAATCGATCCCTAATACTACTTAAAACACATTCAATAGACCGATTCGATACGACCTTGGTGAGGAATCAAGACGATCAAGGACGTTTCGTGCTTTGGCGAATCCGCGTAAACAACAACTAACGTCGAAAGCCCGGAAAAGCGGAAAACTGGAGTCCATTAACTGGGCGCGGTTAACTAACCGCTGGTAACGCGGTTGCGTTTGCGATAGTTTTGATAATTCAGATTAAATTTAAATCTTGTATTTGAATTGCCCTAGTGTTTATATAATATTTATTCATTTTTCAATTTTTACTTTTAATCATAATTTTTAATACAAATAAATTTTTTAAATGATTTGTTTTTATGATAATAAGATAAATTTCCATCCTCATAAAAATATAAGTAATTTATTTAACGTCGATACTAATAATTAAAAAATATGAACGCACTTTACTTAATTTAATTAACTATCGTTTAGTCAACAATGCAGCCAATATTCCTCGACTACACCTAATTAAGCAACTCTGATTAAACAGCATTACTTCAAACCACCTAAGTCAGTGCCGCTTAAATCGAGATCAGCCCATATACGCACATTTGAGCACTTCTCGATTATAATAAGAAACTTCAAAGGATTCAGATAGTGAAGGGATAAGGTGGAAAGTTGGCGGCAAAAGCGCGAACTCGACGATCCCAGATTACGCCCCCGCTTGTATGTAAATTAGCGAACGACGGTCGTCCGGGAAGAACTAAGGCTGATTTCGCGATTAAGTCGGAAAACTGGCTAATTCTTCTCTCGTCCTATCTCGCTATATGTGTTTTTATGGCTTTACTTCTGTATCCGCGTACATTCATAATCGAGAAATCCGGACGAAATCCAGCGACGCAAAAATCCGGACTGCCGAGTCCGGATGGTTCGGGATTAGGCGAGGAGCGCGTTCAAATTTTAATTAGGCTTATTTAAACCGGCTTAAAAATTATTTTAAAAGCCCCTCATGTTCGTATTTTGAAGTTTTTAAAGGAAAACTGTTTTTATTTATTAATAAACTGAAAACTGTATACGATACCAGATTTTCTTTTCACGAAACAAAAAAATTATTAATTAAAAGTATGTAAACCATTAATCTTCATAGCGAAACAATGAAGTTATTTTATTACGGTTTGAGAGCAACTTTGATGAGAAGTTGTTGTTTCTTATAATGGAAATATGCTACTCAATTTTCCATTATTAACAAATTCATAGTGCACCTTTATTGAGTAACACAACCGGGAAAACCCAGGAAAACACCCACAGCTGCACTAAGAAGAATAACCAAAGTTTCCGAACTCTCGTCGGTTTTCCACTCTGCAGCAGCAAACAACGACTTTTCAATTTGTGCATAAATAAAAAAGAACTCCCGAAGATACATTTATTTTTAAAATCCAAACAATAATATCAATACAAACGGATACAAATAATCTATGAAGTAATAAGAATCGTTCATAGTTTTCAGATGGTTTAAATTCGAAACCTAAAATTCAACCCATTGGTAGCACTGAAAGAAGGCTGCCTTGAGATGTCTGGGTCTATTTACTACTTAGACCTCGCATATGCCCAAGACACCGTTGAGTCTTTATTGCACTCTTTTATAACCTCTCGGGTTTCATTCAGTCCTTTCTCAGCCGTAATTTGAGCTCAGTACAAATGTATGCCGACGTACATAGCAATAAGAAAGTTTATTTTGTTTCACTTGTTTTAGCTTATGGCGCACTAATTACGACAGGCATAAAAACAAACTATACACTAGACTTTCATAAAACGCATTATTAATTCAATCTATTGTTAAATATATAAAACGAATCTAATATACTAGTAAAACATCAATAGATTAAATTACAGATTCATATATCTAAAATTTCATTGAAGATACGATTCTGCCAAAAATAGAATTAAGGAATTTATAACGCGCAAAGCTTCGAACCATTTGGCGCTAAAATATGTTCGTAACACGGATTATTGAATGATATATCATATGTATATATAAAATTTTCATGCGAAATGCGGAAAAATTCATAAATTCCCGCAAATATCTGACGTGACCCATCGTTTATAAGTCGTCAGCCACACGTTGAATTTTCGGGGTCGATTGTTTGAAACAATGAGCGAACGAATAGGGCGATCAGCCGGACAAACCCTTTTCCCTCCCTTTTTCGGTCTCGTTAAGCTGGTCTCCGAGCTCCGAGGGTTGAATGGACAGTGGAAAGCAGTGGCAAACCATCTAGACTATATATTATTTCGATATTTGACTTTATATAGAGATTGTACTGAAGGTATGTTTATTTACTTGAATAAGAATTTTCGATTTTACGTTCGATGTATGTTGATGCATGTAGCTATATGCAATGATTCAAAAGATTTAAAGCATCGTATGTAGGTCAAAATATATCGTATTTTGCTATCTCCTTTCTCTATAAAGATTCTAAAAGCACTTCTAGTTTAGAGAGAGGAAAAGCGAATAATCAGATTACACTTTTCCTTGAAAGGTTTTAGAATTAGTTTTACTTTACGACGGCGATACGGTTAACAAATCCGGCGTAATGTAATTGAAAAATATTAATATTAATTTAATGTATGCGAGAGTTTCATATAAAATTTATTATTATACAGATAACTCAACGCATTCCCTGCCTTACACCGTGAAATGTTAAGCTTTTCCGAATATTAGATGCTTTCGTATATATTCGCATATAAGTCAAAGCCATAAATCTATAGCGGCTCACACACTTTCGGCATCGTGCGGCGCCCCAACGATAATTTATTGCCTCGCACAAAAGTATCGATACTATCGCGGCTAATTTCAGATAATTGTGTGTAGGCTTTGCCGACTCGCTTCCGAATCGTAAAACACGGAAAAGCCATGTTTCCCCAATAGGCTTGGAAATACTCCCCAGAAGATAATATATTTATATTCAAATCGGGCTTTTAGGAATGCAAGTCAGGGCCAAAGTTGTTGAAGAGGTTCTTGCGTGGTAAGTCCTTTTCGCCTTTCGTGGCAAATTAAGCCTTGGAAAATCCGACTAGCAGCTGCGGTTGATGATCAGTCATCTGTGGACTCAGCCATCCATCAACGGAATGTCTTCTTTCTTGGGGTTGCACTTATGTTGTGGGGTGAACTCTGCAGGGTGCTTCGGGTAAGGGTTTAGGTGTGTGCAGTCGGGAACCGAGCAATGTTGAGTTTTGGTTCGAAACTTTTATTGCCTATTATTATGGGTGTTGTGAAAGCTTTTGAATGGTAATGGAACTATTTTAAAGTTTACTTTCTGTTGATATGCTTCTCTTTAATATGATTTAGGAATTTTATATCCAGATAAATTTTCATTTGATTAGCAATCAGATTAATATTGGCCAAACTTTTTTGTTTTAACTTTTAACTTTCACAACTAATTTATATATTAAAAATACAATATTGATTCCAGTAACATTTTCTACATTTCTCATATTGAATACATTTTCGGAACTATACTCTTTTTTTATTCAAATAATATGATAACAAAACTTCAACGTGGCAGTATAAAAGCAGCCAAAGAAGACACAATGGAAGAAAATTCCATTTTCATATTTTATAACTTGAATATCGAATTCGATCCGCACGTACAAGCATTCCAATAAATCGACGTTCGACTGTAGAGTATTTTATTCGTTGGCGTCTCTCAGCAATAAATCAAAATTAGGCTCGAAAGTTAAACGTAGAACAACAGTCATTTGAAAATCTATAAATTTATTATATTACATGTAACTCGCGCTATCTCTGGCTCATTATCGAAGGTAACTAATTACATTGAAAATTCGAAACTATGCTATCTGGCGTCGTCGTTTATGTTTGTAGATTATTTCAAAAGATAAGACACTCGGTATAATTGAGTGAATTATTCATTATGGAGCCTTCGCGTTTCTAACCCGCAATTTTGATTTAATTCAATTGAAAAATTGCTTGTTTCTTTTTAGGAAACAAAAATACAGTACATTACGCTAACGAAACAAATCTTCATTTCCATGATAAAAACTACAGATTTTCGTTTACGTTTCTTTTTACGGTTTCAGCTTTCGTTTCTCTTTCTATAGTAGGATTAAATACGGGATTTGGGATAAAATAAAAGAGGTATCTTGTTATATTTCGGCACTCAATACGCATATAATGAAGACGGATCAGCTTTATCCCGAACATCGGATATGTCGCGATTTTTCCGCGGATAATAGGAGCACGAATTGCGATCGGATTTCCCAGAATATTTGCGTTCGATATTCACGAACGAAATCGCAAATTTTCCCCAGGGTCTCAGTGAAATCGCGGAGCCTTTCATTAATTCTTGGATAAGCCGGAATTTGCGAAAACTTCCCTTGACTAATGCGTAAAATTCTTGTGGCGACGAGTTTCTCACTGCAACCTAGGGACGACCTCGGAATCTGGGTCAATTTTTCGCCTGATTTTCGCCTATTGTATTTTGAATATGCGGCACGACTTTTATGCAGAAGTCCACAATTCTGGAATATTGAAAATCTTTATGAAAATAAGGCAGAGTATAAGCCTTCTTATTATGTAAGTTTGTCTCAAAATAAGCTACATATATTTATATTCATCCAATCAAGTTTCGAGACTTTTTTCATTAAAAAATTAAATGAAGTTCTAAATAGCACAACTAACATTATCAGATAAATTGGTTTAACTTGAGTGCACCACGTTCGACATGAACCACCTTTTCAATTGACCATACGAAAGCAAAAAAAAGTCCAACTAACGAGAAACACTTTGGTGGAACAACGTAAACGTGAAATTCCGACACGATAAAACCACGCGGATAAATTTTCACCGTACAATTTTCGTTCTGCGAGCCCACGTTCGTTATGCATTCGCGCGAAAAAACTACATTTTACATACGTTGAGAATTTTTTTTCAGCACCGACACGTATAAAGCTCCACTTTTTTATTTATCGACTTTTTTATTTCGACTTTATTTCTGTTGGAGCTTTTAAGCTCCAATCCAATTACCCAATGTTTATTGTACATGTAGCTTGTTTGACACGGTGTACCGTACGTGAGCGCTTGACGTACGACTCATGCTCTTTTATACAAGTATGCTTTTTACTATTGTGCGGTTTTGTATATTATTTTGCATTTTTATGTGTGCATATATGAAATGAGGAAACTATGTATGTAGTTTTCGCTAATCGTGTTATTCGATTTTTCTGTATCGAAAGGCGTGCGGTGAAAGAAACGCGCTCACATTTCGCAGAATTCTTTACGTAATGGTTTTCCGATATTAAAAATATTTCTTTGATTCACCACACAAACACGAGCTACTCTCAATTGGTTGATTTTTATTTTTATTTTCCATAAGAATATTTATTTGGTTATATAACCATTACTTGTTTCGGAAATATACATATTATTATATTTACTCTTGGTATATTCTGAAAAAATCATCTTTGCAAAATAAAATATTAATTAATCATTCGATAAATTATAATACTTCATCTATATAATTCAATAACTATTTGCTACCATTGAAAACAGCATTTCACAAATTCTATTCTATTATGATTTAATTTAAAAACCTAATATACTCGTATAATATTTCGAATGTATCTGCCGTCGAAAATTAAAATTATCATACGAATTGAAAAATTAAAGTGAAACAAAATGAAAAAACTCAATAATTCATATATCCTGATTAAAATTTAATAAATAATAATTTATCGATAAATTTGCAACTTACAATCTTACGGCAACATATAATAGAAAATTCTTCATGAACGAAATAACACTCCTTACCATTGCTATTTTTGGAGTTGATTTTCATCAACGTCAAAGGGCATATCGTACAATTTCCACGAGTCGTTTCGGCGTGTGTTTTCTCTGCGCTCGAATGCCTCTGAAGCTTTCATCGTTCGTTCGACCACCGTCGAAATGGTTGCCGAACTTCGAGTTAAATATTGACCTCGACAAAAGACCACAAACTCCCAAAGTTTCTAGCTGTAACCATTCAAAGACCATCTCTAACTATTTTCAAGATTTTTTCAGTTATATAAAGATTATTTCCTATTTCAATCATATATTATATTTATTTAAATATATATTACGACATAATTATATATTATTTATAAATCAACAATTTTACCGTGAATAACTTTTTAATATGAAATTGTTTAAATTTCACCAAACGCTAATTTGTTTTGTGTCAATTTTCATTTTCAAAGATTAGAAAGCCTTGTTTATTAGTAATGCGATAGGCAGCAGTTTCTGATTAATAACATCTGTATACTTGTCACTCATTTCTGTTGTCCGCACACGCTATTTCTATCAAAAGTCATGACGTGTAATGTGCGAACGATTTTGGCTTTTATTATACAAGTACTTGGATAACGTTAACAATTTTCAACTATCAAAAAATACTTTTGTGTGTAAATAAAAATACAAAAGTTGGAAGAAAAACGTGCGCTCAAGTGTATATTGGAAAATAAAGATAAAATCAGGCGTCCATTATCCAAGGACCGAATATGTCTCCATCAGCAGACCAGTGCCAGGTTATCTAAATTACCGCTCGTGCTATTTTTCTTACACAGTCGCTTGTAACGGTCAACGTCGGGTGCTGTTAATAAATTGATTTTCAATTGTAATTTATAAGATTGAATCTTTTAAACATTTTTTCTAAACACCTTAATCAATGTTTTTTTTCAAATTGAATGTTTAACGTAATTAAGAATTCCAAGAAAAACTCCAAGCTATTTTTTACCATTAAAGAATATTCGTTATATATTATTAAAATAGATATAATTCTTCAACAGTCACATTAAATAAAATTTATGAATAATATTCGAACTGCACCCAGCATATCCCCTTACAACGTGTTCCAGCAACCTTTGCTGAATATTGCAACCGCTCCAGAGTCCATAAAAGTAACAAAGTGTTCAGAGATAGTGACTTTAAACAGTACGAAGACGTGTGCACGAACAATCGCGTGAATGAAGACGTTAAAAAGCTCACATCTTAATTAAATCCAATCGCAGATAGCACGTTAAAAATGCCGCTGGAAAAAAATAATAAAACCAACATTTTCTTTATATACGAGTATAATATTTAGTTACTACGCCGTCCGGTTATTAGGGTGTATTCGCTACGCAAAGGTCCCCCCCCTCACCAAAACCCCATACAGTTTTGAAGACTCTCGAGAACTCCTGCCGAGCCTAACGAACCACTCAAACTGCTTCAGTATCGCAAGAAAACTTTCGATGGAAACTTTTATTATCGAAAGTTCTTTTTATACGACCATCCCCATGATTGTCGTCCGTGCACGGCTTTTTTCCTCGCCAGCCACGAATAACGATCACTTTCCGTACACACTTGCAGACTTAGAAAAAATCAATTAACCGGCTATTGGAAACGCCAAGTTACTTTCGGGTATCGCAGACGACATTAGCAACAGAGTTCAGTGTTAAAGATCTTAACTGAAGAAAAAAGAGGCAAAGATCAAAGGATTTCGCTGATGCAAAACGGCGGAACTGCTAGCTTTTGTTTGACCGTCTGTGACGCCAAAGTCGCGACTTTCTGGAAGGCCGAAACAAAAGCACTCGTGTCCCTATTGTTGAATTGTAAACGAGACCTTTTTGCTCCTTTTGCCTTTCTTTCCTTTTTGCATAACGCTCTTGCGCCGTATACGGTGTGTAAGAGTGAAGAAACGAGCCTTTATTTCCTTTTTCGGTCGACGTTTCTCCATTTAAAATTTGCACCAAATTCTCGAAAGGTTCTCAGAAAAATTCACTTCAGGCAAACTGTTTAAAACTACTTCATGTATACTTTATTTGTATAAATAAAACTTTTTTACGTTATAAAAATTCAAAACACAGTATAAAAAATAAATATTACTGGTATGTTATATACATTATAATAAAAGCATTAAACTGTCACTGTTACACTGCAAATGTATTGATTGACATATTAAAAGCATGTGATATGATTATTCAGTAAACAAAAAATATTTTTACAATAAACTCAATTTTAACAAGCTGTTCTATAATTTACATAACACAATATTGTATATAGCTGAATTTTCAATTACACCGAGTTTTCGACGACAAAAAAAAACATTGTCACTCAAATAATAATTGTGTTTTCGCGACTATTTCAAAGCTCGACATAAATCGCATTTTATAATTAAATTAAACACGACATTTTTTTAACTGTCCTTATTTTGTTTATATTTTTTACAAAAACCTAGCAACAACAAGTCCCAAACGAAAGCAAACATGTGCCACATTCCGAAAATTGAATTCGAAATTAAACGAAAGAATGTCTTTACGGTTTCGTCCTGAATCAAATTAATTTAACGAAATATGCCACTCGGTCTTTACAGCGAAATTGAATTGATCCGATGACAGCGACCCACTATAAAAAAGCACTATAATGAAAATACGGCTAGAATGGATTGATTTGAACGGCGGTTTAGTGGACGGATTCTCATTGTGTTTGAAATTCAACTCGTCGCCGCCAATAAACAACGACATTGAATTATCAATAAATTGGCGTTTGCGAATGCCAGCGGCAATTTGTTACATTAGCAAACTTGGTGTAACTCGCAAGCACTGAAATAATAACATTACACCGTGTTTGAAGATGGATTATTTCAATAGTTGGAGCTTCGATCACCATGGAAGTTAGAGACGTTTGCCTGAAACCCGAACTGTGTATTTTTGACATCGAACAATATACTTGTATACCATGTATGTATACTTAGAGATAACATTGTATGTTTCGAATTAAATATTAAAATGAAAATTGCTGAGCACACGATTTTGTTTTAAAATAATTTATTGTATAATTTTAAAATATTTAAAAGGTATGTTTCCTTTTCATAAAATATAAATTTGGCATTTTCCATAAAAGCTTTCTTCATAGAAATTTGTATAATCTGATAAAATTTTATAAGCAGATGAATTTAAAATAATACATGAAATAAATCTCAATATATGATAATTTCAGAATATAAATAAACCATAAAGTAAATAAATTGCACCGAATTGACACATTTCGTTTTCGAATACGGCAATACATTATCGAGTTTTCCTTTTATCTAAATCGACTATCTAAGCATGCAAGTCCTCGTCGAATACCGGCTAAGTACTGAAACGCCATAAATTTTCACGAAGCGAAAACACTTCGGCGCCACTTTGTCAACGGACGTATCGCACCTAAGCTTAATATAGCACCCAAACTTTAAATACACCCGCAAACATGAAAAAATATCTTCGGATACATAAAACTTTTCCTTTACTTTCGATAAAATACTTTCTCACGATCCGTTGTCAAAGAAACACCTATACAAGAAGCCGTAACTATACACAGAGTTGACCCACTGTTTTTAAAGTTCGATCATGGGAAAACTCTGTGACTTTTTCCGAGTAACGAGCAAACACACAATAAATAATCTTCGATATTCCACTGACTCGTGGGAAATTAACCTGTACGTTGGTTTGGCCTCGAACTGCGACCAACACGTATGTATGAAATTCGACGTCGCGTGTAACAAAATAAAGCAGGTGTCTTCGCTCCCGCGGGATCATTCATCCGGATTATACCCGAATATACCCGCGGCTACGAACTGACGTATAGGAAATTGGACAAAAAGCGTTGCCTTGACACCCTATAAAATATATTCGTTTCCCGGATTCGTTTCGGAGTCTTCCGCTCTTTTTTTCACTTCTGATAAGTTTCTCGCTCGGATTTCTGGAATCTTGAAAGATGTACCTCACCCGATTTCGCACATATATTGTATTTCACATCGATACTTTAAAACATATTGAACCATCCAGACTGTTTTCCTCATTCCAACAGAATTAATTGGGTCTGCACCGAACGAGATATAATAAAATAAAAATACAAACGCCCCCAAACAATCGGCCCAATTAATTTTCTTAATACCATCACTAATTACGAAAACGGCGCCCATATTAGGGCGAATTATGATCGGGGAGCGTACGTACGTTTTGATAATTTCGTTAGCCGTTTCCGGGCGACCTTTATTAATTCAGGATCCGACATTTGTGAAATAAAACTGAAACGTGACCTAGGGCAGTCCGTTTTTGCCACTCATGATTCGACATTGGCGATGTATTCAATTCGGTCCGTTTGACAGTCGGATGAATTAGCCGCTTTTGACAGCCGACCGAAACGATTCGACACCGTGTTTTATTTGTTTGACGTATGGCATGTTGAAAAGTGTTAAAACGTGACGAAGAATGTTTTAGTATATTTTTTTAATATGTTCTTTATGATATAGGTAATACATTAAAATATATCACTGTGTTTATATGGTGGTGAAATCTGTACAAATTTTCATTGGTTGAATTATTTAAATGGAATCGAATATATAATACTGAAAAAATGTATAGGTGACGAAAGAAAGTGTGGAAAGTTTTATCATGCCGCGATAAAATTACTTTGATGCTTGGCCTACTGTAAAAGTTGAAATCTGCATACGAAAGCTCTAAAGTTAGTACATAATTTTCTCGCGGAAATGCAAATATGTGTGGAGAAATTCTACGGGCGAGAGAGCTTATTACGACCAACACGCCGAAGAAATTATCCTTCTTTTTTACTGAAAACATATTGCTGGAGCTTTATTACAAATTTTTGTATAAAGCGTTTAAGGTTTACACGAGGTTTAATGATAAGCACAAAAATTATACAGACGAAATTTGAATTTAAATTTCTCCATTATGTTTCACAGTTTTGTGTAAAACTAACCGTTGATCATGCAATGCAATTATGAACAAACTTTTTGAGATAAATGATATTCAGTAAACCTCGCATGTTACTGTAATATAATATCGAACAAACAAACGAATATCAATTTCAAAACACTCAACCTGCAGTCTCAACAATACCCCACTCGCATTACATTGTATTATACATCGAAACAATGTAATTCTAAAACCCGAACACGAAAAGCTCACTAAGCATTTAACTACATGTGCCCCCACAATTCGGAAATCAAAATATTTAACTGCAACTCATTCGAAAATCGACTTACAACCCCAACTCATCAACCCCTGAGATTCTACACTCCTCGTGCACTTTTCTTCGATCGCTACGACAAATTACCAACCTGGCCCATAAATATACCTCGACAAGAAGAAGTGTGCCATCGGGAGGCGGTATTCCATAGCAATGGGTGGAATTCGTAATTTATTTTCGACGATCGGCGCAAAGTTGCGGTTCAACTCAACGACCAACCAACAAGTCTAGAGGGTTTTCCGTCTAATGCGAATGTGATAAAGGTGTGGTCGGTTCCATGCGAGACCCACCCCTTTCGCAGAGGACACATTTTCGCCGTTGTTTGGAAACTTTCACTTTGATACACGGTCTGACGGTGGATAAGTTTTAATATATGTACGTATGGCAGTGTTTGAACTGAAAAATATTCCGAACAGATATGGACGTGACACGATAATGGATTCAATATATTTTTTGTGTTGAGTCCATATCACATCCGACAAATCACGGAAGAAAAACCCAATCAATACAATAATCTCGCATCGTCTAATACACACAAAGAGACACTAGAATCCTCATTCCGCCCAGCAAATGTAAGCAATAACCGGCGGGCCGAATCGCCGAATAAATACGACAAAGTGTCCCGGAGGCCGGACGTCCAGTTACGGACGATGGTAATCGCAGGGTCGAAGTGATTTTTGACCGTCGGCCTAGGCTCCACTAGGTATAACTGGGCCGATCTCGATCTTGGACCCGGACCCTTCAGTTCTCTTATCTGTGTGCTTTCTGAGACCTATCGCGATCCGACCCCGGTCGTCCTGTGAGAATTGCAACGTTCGTCCTGTGCCCGCCAATAAATGCCCCCACGGTCGTTTATCGATTTTTCATTGTGTGATTTTGTTTTAAATGTGTGTTGTTAAGGTTCTGAATCGAAGTCGATTGCGTTTTATGCGTGGACCGAATTGATTCGTTTGCAGGTAATGATATTGTTCAATATGAGCAATGGTTTGATAAAATATATTTAAAAAAATTCGAAATCTTGATATTTATAATGTGTATAATTTAATTTTTGTTAATATATAGAAAATTTCGGAAAATTGTACGCATCGTATAATTTAAAAAAAATATCCTCTCTACGCTAATTCGGGACAATTTCGAGCATCCTGCGCGTTCCATAATTTCACCTCCCATCCATGGACACACACGTACACAATATTTACACTATGTATTAATAAATACACGTACACGCAAACAGGTATACATTTAATTAAGCTAATATTCACCGTGCGCTTGGCTTCGTGCCGTAACCAGCAAACCAGAGCAGATGTCGCCGATGCAAATTGACGCTCGAGATTGTTGTGTTAAATTAATTTGACGACACACTTCTGGCGCAGACACAGGACATTGCAGGACGCAGGACCTGACATCCTGTCCCCGGCACTTGTAAACGACGACTCAATATGTAATATCGTACGTGTAATGTATTAAAGCATTCTTCGCGTGGTTCACGTCTTTTGCGGTATGCGGCCTCCCGTGTTATTACCGTCAAAGTCTCTCGGTTTCTATGTAAATGTGCCGCTGGAGAGATTTTCCGCGAATAGTGCTCGTGTGGGGGTGGGAAATCGTCTGGGTTTCACTTGTGCATTTTTCGCGAATTTTCCCGAAAGAGGCGGAAGTTTTCCTCGAGTAGGTATGCGACACGTGCGATCGTCCGATTTACATTTAAATGGATCTTTCTCTCTTTAGTCGAGTGCTTCCGATAGCTGTTAAAAATAATCCGTTTATTTGTACGGATAAGAAACTTATTTTGCTATTTTCAAATGAATAGTGTATGGAAATATTTGGATAAAACTTTTATATATTGTACGTATTGAATATACTGAGACACGTTGTCGTAACTTTCAATACATTTTCTACAGAAAATCGTGTAACCATTATATGTATAGCTTCGTCGCGGGAGAGTAGAATATTATGCAGATTAAATAATTTAGCATCCGAACACGTAGCTGAGCTTAAATCTGAGCTTCAGCAAACTTTTTTTCGCACTGCAAAGCTCCCTTCATAAGGTGTACATATTTTACAGTAGACTTTCGCCAAATTGAACGCATAAAATTACACTTTTACGACTCGAGCACTCTTTGCGAGAAACACAATAACCTAATTCAACCTCTTTATCAATTTCTTCAAAGTGAATTTATACACCGAGTGCGACCGCAGACGAGCCATGAAACAAACCACGCACGAAATCACTCCTATAAATGAATAAATCACTCGAATACAGTGAAAATTTACAATCCGATTTCGACTCCATTTTAAAAAGATGCATCCATTAAAACCCATGTAAATTTAGAGATTGTTAATTTTGATTCTATGCCCCTTTAATATATCATATAAACTTATACGATTCCTACCGACGAATTCTCATAATTGAGGCCCAATTACAAACTTGCGGTCCCTTATCTGTTAGTTCCGCCATAAACACCGAATCCCTTCGCGAAGCCATAAAACGGCCGAACACGCGATCCCTTCACTCGCATGTCAATTGCGCATTTCGCTATTCATGTTTATTATATACGAAATTATAAATTTAGCGCCCATCGCGTTTCCCGCAGAGCCTGTGGGCGTTTTCGGTGAAGAGGCTCCCGTTCATATGGAAAAAAATACAGATTTTCCACATACATCATTACATATTAAAAAATTTCTCCAAATATAAGACGATTCGACGCGGTGTTATTGTAAAATCCTCTTATTTCACTTTCGGTACCACTCTAGAATTTCATATTTGCGAAATCCGATTATTGTACGTATGTATAAGACAGTCGTCTCTATGTATATTTCAATCGCGGTGGCTCGGTATTACGCGCACCAACAGGTAAGCGTTTGCATAAAATTCTATTTAAGAAAGCCCAAAGAAACAGATAAAGAGGTCATTCCGTAAAAGGATACAACTTTCGAAGTCGTTTCACACGAAATGGCACAAAATAGGGGTTGGCGCTTTAATTTAATCGCCTGTGAGCGTATACCGCTAAGTTCGTATGTGTTTTCGGTTTGAAACTTAATCGTATCCATTCGACAACGCAATAACAATTTTGAAGCACATTTAAAAAATAAAATGTTCAGAATAATGTTTTCGATTTAAATAAATACAGAAACATCAACAGGTTCTACACAACAATATCAATGTCAATAAATTTTGATCACATGTATTTCAAGTATGATAGAAAATCGTTCCTAAAAAATCTTTTATTGAAATTTATTTCAAAGCTGATATTAAGAATAACAATCAAATAAAGCGAAACATATTTTTTTTCATTTCACGATTCTTCAAAAGATATTTTCGTCATAAACATTTTCTCAATTTTCAAACGAGTAATATAATAAATTTTTATTCATATTAAACTTATCGTTACATCATTTTGTAAATATTTAATACAAAATCTTATATTAGATATTCATCTGTTATACATGTATTATTTTCCTTCACAACATATATTTTATTTTATTTTATATATTTTTTTTTACATTAACCAGTCACTACGCAACATCGGGACACATTTTTCGGTTTTTGTGCGCTTTTCTGAAACGACCACTTCACGTGTAACGTGAAAGGCATTTTCCACCGTTAATGATTAAGGTGGATGGGTCGTCGGACCCGGGCTTCAAAGCCTCCTATATTATACAGGAGATGCTTCTGCTACGTAGAAGAGGAAGACTCACTTCTATAGGTTTGTCCCGTTTTACGTAATTGGCTCATTTTGTTCGAAAATTATTAATAGACATGGGTGGAATATGTAATTGGGTCTTGTTTGTTTGTTTTTGTTGTAATTTTTTTCAGTCTCGATGTAAGTTTGTTATAGGATTAGATGATGTGGTTGTTAAAAGTAATTGCCAATTTGTATTGTATCGTTCGGTATACATATTATATTTATCGGCTTGTGAATAACAATTTAAACGTTAGTAATATGTAAATAAGTTTGAATGAATTAGTTATGATTGTTGAATGTATTATTTTTAACTCTATTTTATAGCTTAAATTTGAATAAAATTCGAGTAATAATAAATATATTTTTGTTAATTTTTTTTATATATTATATGTTATGCAGCACCATCTATGTAAAAACTCTAGAGCTAAAACGATGAAAAGAAATATTGTTTATTTCAGAAAATATAAACAGAGCCTATTTGAATACAAAACCGCTTTCATACATTTTTGTATTAATCAAAATATAAATTATCAGGATATACATATTTATAAAATCAGAAAAATATTTTTACAATATGTATTGAGATGAAACTTTTTTAGTATTTTTAATTGATATCAACATGAAGCACTTATTAAAAAAAAAAACTAAATATATCCAAAATATTAACCAATCTCCACCAAATCCGACACACAATAAACCTCCCCCTTTCGACCGAATCAAAAAGACCAACAACTCACCCCTACATTTTAAAACCACCTCGAACGGTATCAAACGACCATTCCAACTTTAACTTATCTAAGAAAAGGGCGACCTGCTCCTCCGTAACTCGCGATCAGTTCCCTTAAGCGTTAACCCTTTCGGGCCTGAGCGTAAAAGTTTATCGCCAGCCGGCGGTTTCAGCGGCGCGTTATCTGCCGCGAGCAGACGCACATATTGCACGTTGGAAATTTCGAATTTTAGCACGTGGATAGTGGTGGTTTCCTTGTGAGGAAATTGTAAATGCTCTTCCGTTTTGGTGAGTGGAATCTTGCCCAGGAGACGGTTTCGATTATGTTATTATTATGGGTTTGGTGGTTCGTGAATGTGTGTGTTTAGTGGTGGGTTGCGTGTTTGTTATTTTGGAACGGTTATGTGAGTAGTTTTAAATATAATATTTATGAAGATGTTTGCTATTTGTTATGTAAGTCTTTATTTTTGATGTCATAAGTTTCTGAAGCATTTGCAACATCTTGCATCATTTCAACCGGTGTTTTTAAGTGCAGCACATTAAATTCTTCCCCTTGACAAAATAACATATAAATAATTTATAAATAGAACGAACGAACCCATTTTAACCAATTGCAAGATATTATTAATTCCAACTTTATGAATCTTTCATAAAGCTAATAAGTAATATAATATAATATTTCTACTCTAAAAAAAAAACACAAAATTTATTCAAATATATTTAAAAAAAAATATCACAGACGCTTATCAATTCCAAACTTCACCGAACACTTATAAATAATGGATATTTGATTTTTCTCAAATATTCAAATCTTTCATAATTAAAATAGCCACATGAATATGCATATTTGAATATACATGAAAATTTGAACAACCCGAACCGCGCTGATTACCAAAGGAAAAAATTCGTGGAAAATCGAGCGGGCGCGTCACTTCGCAGCTCCAAAATTAATTTAAATCCGGTCTAATTAGAAGACAGAATAAATATTTAGTAGCTCGTCGTGCCGCCGAAAATGTTAATGCTTTGATAATTGTTTGTATTTCCGTTTGTAACTTTGCGCGAGAAAAGGAAACGACCGTGCCGGAAGGGAGTCCAGTTCGACAATGCGTAATTCGTTACATTATAAAACTTGAACGCGGAGGCCAACTTTGCTAAGGCGAAATAATAATCCTTTCGAGAGCGACAAATTACCCAGTATTTCCGTTTCTCTCTCGCTCACTAGCTCGTTTCGAAATTCATTTTTCCGTTCCACGGTGGAAATAAGGGCCGATTTGTATATAAAACGATATAGGGTGCCCCAGATATTATTAGATAATTTATGCCAAAAATAACACTACGAATCCGAATCAAATATCTATATAAATACAGCAATCAATTATTTATACGTCGATTCTGTTCATCGTTCGTATATAAGTAAAAAAAATCCCTTTTAATGATTCCGAATTGTAAAATAAATATTTTTTCATATTAGAAAACTATGAACATAAAAAACTAAACACTAGAAATAACAAAATAACATAAAATATGTATCAATCGTGATTTTATATACTCGAGATTTATCTTTTCTTCACCTTTGTGCTAAAACTTCCTTGCTAACAAAATTATTGTAAAAGCCTTCTCCTGCATCTGACACTATTTTCAAATATTAGCGCCACACCCTATATTACTCAACAAACCTGAAATTTTTATTCATCAGGCGTCGAAAACCTTTCGATTCGACGTCGCAAGCACCTTCGCGTTAATTGAAATGCCAAAGCGAGCCGAGATCAAAGGCTTTGTATCACCTCGAAGTGCGCCTAGTGCTAACGAGGTGTGACTACGCCAATCAGCAGTACACAAACAACTGCTATGGCTAAACTTTATCCGATCGACGTAGAATTGAATTGAAGAAGTGTGAAATTATAATAACGGCGGTAGTAATTTAATTCGTTTCGGACCGGGTCCAATGTCTTTATGAAAACTCTTTTGATGATTTCACATCTAAAGCTTTAAAAATTATTGAAGAATTTTACTGAAGTTGTCAATTTTGTTGATTTACATGTTATAATTTTTTTTTATGTTTCAAAAATACTACAATTCCCTTATCGGAAAACTTTCGAAAAACTGTGGCGTAATTTTCGGAATTTTCAAAGTCGTTTTGGCATGTTTCCGCCGGCTGTTTGACAAACACAAACGTCGCACTAGGATTTTCGCGCTCCTCCGTCGCAACGTCACTTTTTGTAACTTGGCCGTAAGTGAACGTTATATGGCCCGAGGCGCACGTTTACCACCGGAAAAACCCGACTGCGGAAAATATCAATTTTCCGATAACGAAAATACTCCACACTACAAAATTTTATTATCATCCACTAATTTTTATATCAATTTACCACCTGATACTATAATATAACGACCGATACAAAAATCTAATATAATAATAACACTGTTATATTATATTTAAATAGAAAATATATATTTTAATACAGGCAGAAATTCGAATTAAGCATAAGGAAGGTTGTATTTAGAGTGGTTGCGGTCGTATCGATTCCCTATTAACCTCAGCATTAACTTTATTGACTTCGCTATCAATGCGGCCTCAACTGGGCCGCGATATTAATTAAACCCAATAATTGATTCCACTGACGATTTACAACCTTTTCCTACCAGACGAACATCAAAAACCATAGGTATAAAACGAAATCAACCCATTCCGGACTAATCATAATTGAAACCATCAACCGAAAGCTCACTTTCCGCCAAAGCATCGCGCAAGCCAAAGAGTCTACAGGACGAGCGCAGACAAACTGCTTCTGGCCATACTGTACGTCGACGTCAGTAACTGGCTGCATCAATTCGGATTTGCATAAATTTGTTCATTTCGTATGCATTAGTGTTGTGCCCGGTCGCGAAATCCAGGTTTGGCCATTCGTTCGCTTCGTGGCTCGTCTTATTCGCAGGCCGAAGTGGCCGCCGTGTTTTCAATTATTTATGGTGGGTTAAGGAATGCAACTTGAGGCATGTTGCGCTCATTGGACGTAATCAATCGTGTCTTAAATGGGTTTAGTTTTAAATTGCTTTAGATTTTCGGTAGAATTAAATTGTAATGTGGTTCGTTTATTTCGTTATTAACCAATGAGTAAAAAATTCTAAATTGAAATGATGCAATGAATATTTGATCTAAAATTAATAAAAAAATTCAAATGTTGACCTTTTCATATAGAAAATTGAATTTAGATGAACATATTACATATTTATTTCGCTCTATAGTACCGAAGATACAATTATACATATAATGCATACAAATGTTCGAAGATTAACTGACATTCTGGTCTGTCACTCCTCCAAATCCCAATTTATATTAAATTGTCCTCATCACACAACACAAATTAATTTCAATCAAAATCTGTAATAATGCACATATTTTGAATAAATTGTCTTCTTTCACGAACCCATACAAAATTTTTGAAATTCAAAAATATTTACGAGAGGAAAAATCAATTTTTCCATATAAAACGAACACAAATAAAAAAATGAAATTGAATTTTGAATTTCAAAATAGGTTTCGTTTCTAATTTCGCATCACTCTATTTGAAGTGAACTAGAATTTCAATGAGCTCACCGAGCCAAATAGAAAATTTACATTTCATATTACACATACACCATGAACCGGACCTGGCCCACGAACATGATCCAAGTTGCTCGCCTATTTATGAATCCCAGTTCGAATATTAATCATCGTGTCCTGGCATATTTACAGCGATGTCCAGGAAGTGTTCCGATGCAGCCCTCGAGTAAACTACACGTGCACATTTATGAACACGTAAGAGGTGTAAACGCGATTCAGAAACGCTCAACTAACTTTTAAATTCATTACGAATGAAATTTCACTGCGAGCAACTCAGGTGCTTAACATATGTATCTTCATCTTAATCAAAATTATTCAGTCACTGAAAAGTAATGTTTTTATGCAAACATATTGTATCTGCTATTAGAAATAGTACTGATAAAGTATGTTTTCTATTGTGAGATGAAGATATCTCTTTTCTTTTATATAATAGTTCAAATATCCATTTACCGTTAACTTGTCCAGTCATTATCATTTCAATTTCTTAACTTGATATACTCGGTTGTTTTTTTATTCAAGTATTCATTTTTTATTTCTTATAAATATTTATAATATAAGTCTTTTTATTGTATATTAATCACATATACGAAAATTTTCTACACATTTTCTACAAACAAAACTATCGGTTTTTCAAATAATAGTAAATACCGAGATTAAAAAGCTTCGTTCATCAAACATATACAGATTTTAGTTTAAATATACAACAATTCAAAATGGCAAAAACATTTTAATATCAAAAAAAATCCGTTCATTACAAATCCCAAACATATCCAAACCTCACGCACCGCAAAACAGCCTACATTAACACTAACGATTCAATTTGGGTACTATTGTATTTTTATATATTTTTTTCATATAAATTGAATCGTGCCTCGAATAGATTTAATTCGAAGCAGTCGTTAGCGGAGGCAATAAAAATTATCACGTGGAACCATTAAGGGGGCCACAACACTTTCGGGGTGCTGCGCCCCCGGGGTCTCCGCCCCCGACCCGCGAACCTCAGCCCCTCGCCCACTCTCAGAGAACCTAATGCGAGCAGAATGATTATCTCGTTTAATTGCGGCCAAAAAACTTTTGTTTGTGACGCGCGGCCACGAATTACTGCCGCATTAATTTCCCATTTTCGTACTAGCTCTCCCTTATTCCTCCTCTGCTCGGTCGCGGTTTGCGTTTTAAATAGATCCCGTATACGCGTTCGCATATTTCCGGATGGTAAAGGGTTGAAGATTTGAATTTTTCCGTTATTTTTTTTGTCTGTATTTTATTTTTATTTTTTTGCAGAGAAAAGTTTTCGTTTTTGCGGCTCTTAATGAGATTCTGCTCGATTTAATTATAATTTTATGGGGGATGGTCGTATTTGAATCGAGGGAGATCGGCGTTTTAAGTGCATTTTTTATTAATCAAATTTTTTTGATATTAATTTTTTTTTACAAACTCAAATATTTTATTTTATTCCGAAATGTTTTATTTTGTTTTCTTATAGAGAAATAGTTTTCGACCGCTGAAAGATACGGCTGAAATGACATACGGTAGCGAGCCCCCGTATCTCTCAATACGGTGCACTTCATGAGCGCAACTGCAATGCATGCAATTTACGAAGCGCACACAATAAATATGCAAAATTTCCTATTTAACATCAAAAATTTACATATACTTTCTGATGCATCATAAAATTTATTTTAATATATTATATCATACGAAATACATACTATAAAATCTCTTTATCTTAATCGAAATAAACATTATTTCGACAAATATTAAAAAAATTCCAATATTTAATATAATTTCATAATACAACAAATTTCATCGATTTTTTTCTTTTGAACCTTTAAGACATTGTTCCTATTTCATTAAACATATTTTTAATATTATTCTTATGATTTTTCATACAAAACACAATATAAACCTAGAAACCCATCAAGGCTAACTGGAACACGACGAACGAGATTACCTAACCTAAATATATAGTACAAACCCGAGTCCTGAAGCACGAATCGAATCTGGCCCAGCTCACGTCTTGAGGGCACAGGTCGTATAAGGTTCGGCTTGTTAGCAAAACACGATTACCCAAGGATTAGGCGTAAGGAGTGCGCACCCCGAAGGCCCAATTTGTGGCTGCATCGACCTTTGACTATGTACGTACACGTTATCGCATTATAATATCGTGTCTCGTCCTTGTTGGGTGAGAGTAAGGTGGACATCGTGGTAAACTTTGATATTTGACCTTCTTATTAATAATGAAGGCTGGTATGGATTTCAATTTTCGATAGGGAGGGTGGTTCCGTAAAGACGTGGGATTCGGCATTATGATCCGAAGTGACACGTTTCCTTGGTTCGTTTTGAATTGTTATTTATATGTCGGAATTATTTTGATCAAAAATATAAATAGAAAAATCGTTTAATTTGAATGTATGATATTAATGTTGATTTATATTTTTATGAGTTTACTATAATAATTTAATTCGAAATAAATCTAAGAAATATATGATTAAAAGGTCCTTGTGAAATAAATAAAGTTTTTCTTCGGATCCTTAATGTCTTACGAATATCTTCTTACAAAAAATCGATTATTGATGTATGGCAAATGGCTTTCGCGTCATTGAGTTTGCTTTCGCTTGAAACGGTTTCTTATTAGCGAATAAAAACGTCAAAAAATATTATCTTAATTGTCTATAAGATACAATCTAGCAAATAAATACGACGTGAGCGGAAAATTCAGAGAGAACCTCCCACGCTTATATCAAAGCGCGCCGTTATCTGGACTAACGTTAAAACCATTCCGAACAAAACTTTCACTTCAGTTCATTCAACATAATATAGTAACTGAAAAAAACACAGAGGCACACATTAACACGCTTATATTTCGACTGGAAACTTCCACGCACATATTCACGAAACGATCACTCCATATGAAACTGAAAAAAAAACGAAACGCGGTCCTGTCAATTGTTGAACCTTTCAGGTTTCCTCGTTCGACGTTAATTCTGCAGAAGCACGTCTTTCTGACGAGGGCTTCCTGCGACTCGCACAAATCCTTATTATCCACGGATACTCGAAAGGATACGTCGGCAGGAGACGGAGTGGCAATAAAGGGACTCGAAACGGAAGGCGGCCGCTCAGTTTTCATTAGATCAATCAAACGCCCTAGCCGAAACGAGAGCAAACAGGATAAAAACGAAACAAAATCCTCGGCAAATAAATCGACGCAATTAATCCCGGGCGTGTTTCGTCGCAGGCCAGCTTCAGCGGGTGCTGAAAAATGTCTCACTTCGAATGGAAATTTGTTTTCATCGAAGACGGTGGCGTTATTATTCTCCTTAATGTCCTACGGAAAGCTCCCGATGGCGGTGCTTTTGCGACCGAAGAAGGATAACGCGGCCGACTCAACTGTAACCAATTTATATGGAAATCAACTACTATAGATCTTCGCACGCGGACGAACAGTTCACCTTTCAGTATGCAATGTTTTTTCATTGGTAAACCGACCTTGTTTTTCTGAAAAACTGCTATAAATTTTTTATTTAATCGTAAATACATATGCGTTTCAATTTAATAAAAAAAATTTTATATCTATCTTATTGTGATACCTAAAATTATAATGAAGATGTTGTATACATATATTTTAACGATGCACATAAGAAAATTGATAATACAACAAAAGAAAATTTCATTTATGTTTCATGAAGTTTTTGTGAACGATTTTTTTTCAATTTAGCTGTCGAACCCATTTTGAATTACACTTCCAATTATTTTATTATTGATTAAAGATCGCTTGTACTTTTGGAACACAAAAACATTACAGCAAAAATTCTAAACAATCGACTCCGGATACATGCAGCCTTAACAATATAATTACGGTCATGAAAAATGTACGATACATAAGTTGAAAAAAAAGTACCGTTATTACCGCGGATGAAAACGCCCGCTTATATTTTATATACGGTTATAACTTTTAGTAGTCGTCAATTAAGCACTAACAAGAAAAGTTCTCGGTTTCCCCGGGAGGTTCTCAGCGCGGTGCTGCGAAGCCAGTACCAAGGAACGGTTTATTTTTAAATTTGTAAAAATATCCATTACCGACGGCAAATAATGGGCATAAAGGGGTCCTTTTACGACCATGGTACTGCTTCGGACCCACAATAAATAAGAAAAGGAATCCGCAAGACGCACGGACCACAATTCGGACAAAAATGCGCGAGGATTCATTGTTTGCCGTTTTATTTGATACTGCGCCGTAATTGTTATTGGGAACATATTTTTCGAAAATGGCTCCAATAATTTTACCAATATGAATTCTAGAATGAAATTTTATTCCATGAACGTACCAAAATCTTTATATAATATAAATTTTTCGTTTGATATACATATCGTGTATCGCGAACACTCCTGTGATTCGTCAGTCCGTTATAAATACGCTAATTTCCATATGATTCTCGTTTCTTTGCCAAGTAATAAAACGAGAATACTTTTACGTGTCACGTAAAAAGTTAATATGTGCAATCCGAGAATCGTAAAGCACTAAAATAACGAGACGGGCACGTTGTTTCCTAGCGTTCGTTCGCTCATGCAATTTGCGTCGTCAAAGTGTCTCTCGAGCGCTCGTGTATTATTCAGAATAAAATTTCTGAAATGCTTTCTTGTAGCCTTTAAATTAAATCCATCTTTGTAGTACAGTGCGTCGGCCCACTTTCGCGTTGCCAAATTTGCCAAATTTGATTTCCATCTAACATTAATTCTTCGCTTTTACCCGCGTTCTCTGTCTTTCTCTTTGCCGAAACGCTCACGGTACAATTTATTTTTAATATGAATTATATGCGACCTATTTTTGACGAGTCTGAAATATTTCAATATATCATTCACAAATGGAAAGTATTGTTTTGTCATAAATATAATATGAATTTTTCTATTATAAGAAACCTATTTTCTTTGTTCGAAGTGAATATCTGATACCGAATTATAATGAAAAATATGGCTGAGTTATGCATCAACTGTTCAAAACAAAACATAATATAAAAAATTATTCATTCACGACGTTCTGAGAAATTCTTAAGATGTTTCGTAAAATCCTTGAAACTAAAAGACGATTCAATCCACACTCCCGTCGAGCTAATCTCGCTAAACTAACACCGAAAAACCTCCAATTTTAAGGCGCAATAAAACGCGAATTTCCATCGTCACACACGAAAAGCCACGACACGCTTTCGTCGAAAAGCACCCGAAACGACGTAACACGGCGACCCAGAAGGTTTTACGACGCTTTGCCTTTGTGATCCAAAGAGATCGGCGAAAGCGAAAGCGTCCCGGGCAAACAAAAGCTTATGAGAAAGTGCGAGCACCCTCAACGAACTACTTTTGTAAGTTCATTAAGTCAAGATGTATCATTGTCGGTGAGGAGAGGTCGAACGAGACGACAAGACTCAATAAGATGGAGGAGTTTTTCTGAGAAAACGAAAACGGGGACGGTCCGCTACCTTGAGGCAACGAAACCGCATTTGTTAACTGCGAGGTTTTCTTAGGAAAATTTTGCTTCGGATTGTACACGATGTCTTCAAGTTTCATGGTTGGATTTTACGTATTTTATCCAAACATGATCGTTGAGAATGCGTAAGCAGCGCACATGTAAAAGATATACATTTCCATTGAAACAGAAAAACAATCTCGATTGCAAAATATTATATTATACATATAATATATTAAAAAAATCGCTCAAATAAATACGTTTGTAATAATAAAAATTTGAGATTGAAAAAATAAAAATAATTTGATACCAACTGAAGATCCTGTATAAGAAAGTTGTGACTTTGGTCGAATGTAGATTGTCTCCCAGATCGAGTATCTAAAGAGTGGAAAGTTTCATCAAAATGTGTACTTACCTATAAACACGTCTGAATTCTCTATCGAAATCGAATGAATAATGAACTGGGTCCTGTGAGCGCTACTAATTGCCCTCTTAATGTATTGCGCAATTTATATCTAGTTGACAATGGCTTAATAATCGCCTATGCAAATAATTCATTCGGCAAATATTGCTGTCATTTATCGTCGGAATTTATAGTTATAACGAATGTGTGCGTAAATAGAAGGTATTGCTTTGCTCTCAATGATTGCTTTTGTTTTTATTTGCTCTATTTTCAATATGCTGGTATAAAACAAAATACAAATAATATGTGAACGATAATAGATTCTCTATATACACAACTCAAACAATGCACATTTAGTTTTATAAATAAAAGTTTGTAATTGTAAATAGGAAACTATCTAAAATGAAATAAAGTTATAACAAACATACAAAATTTCTTCAATATGAAAATTAAATTTGTATAATAATTAATATATAATATTATTTTATGGGTACTTCATGTTTAAATATTTCATTGAAATAATATTTACGATTTTAGTGTTTTAAAATTTAAAATTGATTAAATATAATTAGATTTTCCCATCAACTTATTAATTACTAATGTCAGTAAAAATTTTCACGATTAAAAATAAAAACAACACAACATTCGTGTGAATATTTACAGCGAAATCTATTGGGGAAAGATAAAAATATTTCACAAGGCTTTGCGCCTACTTGTGCGCATCACCAGGTTCGTGTTTTGAATGAACGATTTCATGCACCAAAACACACATGAAAAAAGCTTGAAAAATAGGGAAAAATTCATGGATTTATGCTGTACAAACAAGTTTTGTTTATAAACGATTCGTATTCCTTGACTGGATGATTGAACATGAAAATAAATGCAGTTGATCATAAGAAAAAATTTTCAAATACAACTACATATACAGAATTTTACTTCAATATTTCATGTATTTTGAAAAATATTTACTATCGAAACAATTTTTTTATAAATTATTTATGTATTTTCAAAATGTATTCAATATAAATACGTTAAAATTTTAATCTGATACAGAATCGATCAGAAAAACTACTTAAATTTTGAACATGTAACTTTCTTGTGAGTGTGTGTATATATGTATTTATAAGGCAACTCGCTTGAAACATGGCTGAAAGTTGGACTTCACCATTAAAACTTCCATGCCCGACACAGGATCCGGAGCTCCTGTAACCAATTTAAATGGAAATCACCGATCGTACGTCTTCGTACCACCAGGAGGTCCTCCCGGAAAGCTCGACAACAACGACCAAAACGGATGCTAATTTCGCGGATTATGTACCCGCGCCCTAATTAACAATAAAAGCCTAATAAACAATAAAAGCTCTCTCTTATTATTCTACTATCGTTTAATTCCATATTAATTGAAAACAAGTCCATTTGTTCTCGTTGAGCTTAATACCGGCACAACAGTTTCACGCTCACCCCCGTACAGGTGTTGTGTTCGTTTTTTGTTTTGTTTTTCGAATTTTCCGTACCGACTTTGCGTCGTTCCCAGTAATGCTTTTTAATAAAAATAAAAGACCTCTTTGAAGTCAACAACTCGGGCTGCAAAATTTTAATAAAAATTCGCAACGTGTAGGCCAGAGAAGTGTGCCTTTTTGCATTTTCGTTTTGCAAACGGCGTTAAGACGATTTCGATAAAATTATATTTCAACCCCGTCAAAAAGCTTATGAAATTTACAATAGATGGTACATACAATATCATACTCCATAAAATCGAATAATGCCCTAATATTTCATTTATTAATCAATAATATCAAATTAAATTATTTATAAATCAATATTAGTTTCAAATAAGATATTGACAAATCCCCCAATTTGACAAGATTGAATATATTATAAATCTGAAAAAAAATCTAATTTTCGAAAAGCTAACATTAACAACATGACTCTAAACAGAATAGGCGTGACTTCGATCAAATCCAATTCACATCCGATCATCACCCGGCTTGGGATGATCGATAAAGTGATGATGTGGGCCGACACGAAAGCGACACGTCCCGCATTAGGATTCTGCAAGAATGACGGATAGTCCGAGCCCGGAGTCTAATGTGTCCCTAGGGAACAGTTATCCCATGTCCCTAGCTAGGCCATCCAACGCTATTTTGCCCCAAGCAAACGTACACATGAGGAGAGAGGATCCAAAACTCACCATTTTTTTTGCGACAAATGAAAGTGAAATATTGCTTCTCATCTCATTACAAATTATATTCTACACTAAAAATAAAAACAATTTACCACATAAAGAATAATTTCTGTATCAAAACATAATGGATAGATTTTGATTTGATTAAACGTGTGGTCATATAAAAACCCACAATATTGTGATAGTTCGTCAATTGTGAGTTTCGATTCTATATCCCTCGTATACTATAATACAAGAAATTTTCTGCTTGAAGTTCTGTTTCATCATTAATTCACGAGCGTTCGTTAAACACGGTCATAATAAAATAATATGTCCGTTGAGGTCAATTCATTGCATCCCCGGTCGTATTATTATCACATCTGATGATGACGCCTTCGACGCAATTATCTATGCGTTCGTGTCATCCTAAATTTATCATTCCAGTTCATATAATGGTAATGTATATATTCACGCGATAATTGTGTATTTTAATTAGACCAAACATTGCCGCATATAAGCGAATCACTTATACATAAATCATATGGTTGCCGGAAAATGTGCAATTGTTCGACCGTGCTCCATACTCTTTCCGATTTTGATTTGATTAATGTATGTTAAAATTATTGATGCGTTTCGTGGTTCAGTTGTATTAATTACATTTTTCCCAGAAATTAAATTAATTCAATAGTATACTGAGAATCGAATAAATATGATATTATACCGAAAACATCGAACGAAGATTTGCCAATATATTTAATATGAATATTTACCGTATTCTGATTAAAATTAATGAATCGATGAGAAAAAAAATCAAAGAAAACCATCAAATGTAATTTGAATTCGAAACTAAGCCAATCGAACGAATTGCGGAGGCTTCGCACCGATAGAATCGCTCATCCGTGAATTTTTATACGTCCTTTGGGGAACCGCGGTTGCTTGAGCAATATACGCCATGTCGAGTGTCCAAATATACACGTTACATATATGTCTTTCATTTTATTTTTCCAACCAGCCTTTGCGTTTTCCTGGCCTGGAAGAAGACCGTTTCGATGAAAGTATAGACGCATCGGGATCCGCAAAGGGTCTACCGCGGGACCCCATCCCGTCCACGTGCTACCCACTATCTACAAATTATGACCTATTTTTCCATCCTCTTTATTGCACTCTTGCTTCGACAACGCTATATCTATTCGTCTATTTGGAAAAGAACGCGAACGTATTTATCCTCGAGGCGGAACCCGCCCGCATCATGTCGGAATAAAATCGAAAAAAAATTCCAGAACACGCCAGCGAAATAGTTTTTAGCACCTGTATGTTATCGGAATTGCTCTTTTTTATATTTTTTCGTATATACTTAGAGGTGTATTAAACTTTTTTGAAAGAAATGCGTGAATTATTAACATGAAATTGAACTGTTTTTTTTTTACTCATAAAATACAATAATACAAATAAGCGAATTTAATATTAAAATCAGGTCACTTCCTGGAACTATTATAATCATACCCATCGCTGCACCATCGCTCAATGTTATTAATTTGTAACTGAAATAGAGCGTAAACTGAATCGGAATGATGACATGAAAGCATTCACATTCTGGGTTAAAATGTTCTAAAAACCACTTGGGGAGATTGAAAATTGCTTTGAACATACATATATAGAGTAAAATTCACGCAAATTAATGTACTTAGTAACGCGAAAGAATCGATTATGGGTGTTTTTTGTGCTCCCCGAAACGGTGCACTTCGATGAAATTTTCCACATCGACGCATTGAAAGGAAAAAAGCCTGAGCCTATTGTTCGCATTCATGTCGAAAATATTGAAAAAATTTTAATATCCAGCTAACAAAAAACTAGCTCTCTTCGCTTCTTGTCTGTGCCATATACATCCACATTTTGTATGATTTTTTACATTTTTTTATACGTTCTTCTTGCGTTCGTCGAGCACACAAAGGGAAACACGGCATTGAACGCAAACCAAAAATTAATTTGCAGGAAAAAATTATGTACGTGTGAAAAAATCGCACTTCGAAGAAAATACGAATACGCAAGAGTCGAAAGCGAGGTTCGCGGACAATCCATCATCAATAAATAAGAAGTCAGTGTTAAAAAAGGAACCAATCAATCTTACGTACCTTTAAGTAGCAGCTATCGATTAACTTGGCCATATACCAATGATGTTTTTGCTCTCTCGCACACTCTTGCCCTGTCAATTATTTGAAGTAATGGCAAGTTGAAAAAAAATATTAACATGCGTATTTTTACAATAATTTTTAAATTTTATTTTAAAATAATACTAATTTTAGTTAGGTATTATTTTTTAAGTTCATTATTCAATATTAATTTGATGTATAATAGAATACATTGATCGAAATTTTAACCAAACAAAGAACATTATGAATTCTGAGGCTTGAAAAAAAAAGTAAATGCGACCTAGAAATATGTGTTTAATAAGTATAATAAAATGTATTAGTATACTAATGAGAAAAAAAATGTTACTGGATAACATTAAAAGTAAATTCTATATATTTTAGCATTAAAAATTTTCATTCCATTAGTCCTAACACGATTTTAATGGCTGTTTTTAAAACATTGATAAAAATATGATATTCTGTTTCTGTAATCAATCATATTTGATTAATTTTAATTTTATAACACAACAAACAAATGTTTTTAATAATTTCATATCATATTACATAAAAAACTCGTAGCATTGAATCACATTTTCGTATATATCTTTATTTCATATTAACATATGTATTCCGCAATTCAATTCCAACGATAAATATTCCCTTCCATCATATTCGGATATATTTTCAAATTATACAAAGTTAAAAATAAACCTCGCTTTCTAATACATTTTGTATATCTAATTTCGATAACGACTGCGATTTTGTATGATTTCTCCATAGTAAGCATTTTTCCCATTCCACCCGGAACATTTTTCAAATATAACTTTGTTTTTTTTCCACGAAAAATCTTATTTTCCGTGGCTTATCGAACGGAGAATTTTTAACAGACCGATTTTACGCATAAGCGAGCCCTTTCGAAAGAAAATGCGCACTTTTTCATAACCGCAGAAATATAAATTTTCGAATATAATTTCGTAATATAAATTTTGTTATTTGATATTTTATAATGCAACAAATTTCGTGAAACTTGTTTAAATGCTTTATTTACTTCATTCGGAATATTAAAATTAAATTCTTCATTTAGTATTTTTATCAAAACAATTTTTAAATCGTAATCGTAAGATTTTAAATATAATATAATATATATTATATTATATTATATAAGAATCGACCTACTATAATAATTATAATAATCCTTTTTTTAGATTCGACATTAATGAACGGTTTATCGGTTTGTTTTCGTACTTTTTGCGGAATTTTAAATTTTCAACGCTTTTCCGGGACTTATGAATCCGTTCACACGTGAATCACGGAACCCCGTATTTCGAGTTTCCGGGTTTTCCCGTCGACGGGAAAACTCTCCTCCCATTTTCCGGTGGAAAATCGGCTAGCGTCTGCAGTGCACCGGTGCACCACGCTTGCATCGCACGTGTACCTAGATGCAATTTCATTCGCACCAATATTTTCAACCTTTCATCCAGGTCGAAACCATCTTTTGTATATTTTATTATATTTAATATTTATTATATAAATTTAAAATTCATCTTTTTTTTTCAAAAAAATATGATCAAACTATTTCTGATGTAGTTATGAGTTTTTGATATCATTATTGATCAATGTCTTGATTCAATTTCATGAAAATTTATCAAAAAATGTAATATGAATTCATTTCGTTCTATCGAATGTCGTGTAATTCGCAAAAAAAATGAATTCAAATTAAGCTTTTCCATGAAATCAAATCTTTATTTGATTGGTTTAATCAGAGTGGCGTTCGAAAATGCGCTGAAACTGCATCGTTTCATATCTGCAGCGAAAATTCGAGTGTTCTTTTCTATATTACTCAGTCGTGGATTTCGAAATGGAACTCGCTGGTCGTTTAAATATTCCATTATGATATCGTCGGTCCAGTCATATCCACCTCATTACATTCCATGTCTATGTTTTATACAGGAAAATTGTTCATAAAAAGTCAAATACAATTCAAATGAAGTTTTTTTTACAAAGAGCATCATAGGTCGAATTTCTTTTTTTTTTTATAATTCTTTATAACTCTGTTTTTATATAATATTGTATTTGCGATATAATGAAAAAAACATTTTTTTTATACTAAGTTTCTACATTTTTTTCGAATACACAACATAATTAAATTTCAACAACTTTCTGAATTCGTAATAAATATCAATTAGTAGAAAAATTCATTTACAAAAGAAATTCGATATCAAACTAATTGTAAGGTTCATAATAAAACTCTTAAATACTTTCAATCATTAAATTTGAAATAAAATACTTTTTCAAACAAAAGTTTCAAGTAAAATTTATATAAAAACATCAATATATGTATGTATAATATATGTATTAGAGTTCACCAGAAAACCAGCGATTAAGAAACATTTTTTATACGTATTATAATATATTTTTTTAACAACGATTTTATCAAAATAAATCAAAAACTATGCAAACTTACATTATAAATATAATATTCAAGTCAAAATAAAAATCCTTTTTTCACACACATATCCCTCACATTGACAATAATATTTTAGCTAACAGCAACGAGATGAAAATTAAAACTTTTTCAATTAACTACGGATGTTGAACGAAACATATTTTCATGTTAATGATATTTTCTACTAGCAAAACCTTTGATATTAGTCAAATAACAAAAATATCTCTTTCACAGCAAATGTGTGTTTTTACTTTTTCGAAAGTTTCCTTGAAAAAAATTATAAATTAAAATAAAGTCGCATAATGTGTGTTTTTTTTAAATATTTTCATCCAAAACTTATAACTGATCCTGTACTCGCAACAAATCGCATATTACACAATTTATATAATATTACATTGACAATTTAAATAAATATTTCCATCCAAAACTTATAACAAATTCTTTATTCACTACAAATCCCAGAATACACGTTTTATATTATTATACATTGACAATATAAATATTTTCATCCAAAACTTATAACAGATCCTGTACTCGCTATAAATTGCATACTACACGTTTTATCCCTTTCCACTCATTTGGTGCGCTGGGTGCACCAGGATTCCATCGTTTTCTAGCTCGGAATTTGAGCCGAGTGTACTATTTGCAAAATACAAAATATAATGCCGATTCTATAAGTTCACCTACAAATATTTCACATTGATTTGAATGGATATTGTAGATAAAACCTCGGAAAATTATCATCGGAAAACCCACAACGGAAAAATCTCAAGAGTGGAAAGTTGACAATACCTGTCCCTCAATTTACACGGTAGATAGGTTCCTGAAAAAACGTGTATATCGAAATTGTATATTTTTTAATGTAAAATCGTGTAAATCGAAAAGTACACAAAAAACACTTAATTTGGTTGTTTTTTTATTAACTTAGGTTAGGTTAGGTTAGGTTAATTTTAGTCCGAAGTCCTAATTTTCGAAGTCCTAATTTTAATAAGCAATTGGTTATGGACGGATCTATACATATATCGCTCAAAGACCGAAAATTTCAAATCCCAGTTACGACCACGTAGACGCGTTCGCACTTAGCTGGCAAATATCACTCATTTGACGTTTAACATTTTACGACAAAACAATTATTCACGCGATTCAATAAGAAGACACCATGATCACCATTTATTATTAAACGCGTGTTTAGGTTAGGTTGGGTTAGCGTTTTTTGCTTCACATTTTACGATAGATACTTATAAAATATTTTCGATCTGAATATCTGATTGAATAAGATACATTCAGTAAATGTGACGCGAAAAACGCTAACCTAACCTAACCTAAACACGCGATTAGTAATAAATACGTTCAGACTTTTGACTGAGACATGCGGCATTAAATAAGTGCGTTTAGTTTTCCCTGACTGAGAAATGCGGCGTTTATTTATTTATTTTATTAATCATTTATTTTTGTACACACAAATACAACCACACCACCATGACATTACAGGTTTTACCCCAAAGTCGTCATGGTGGCTAAATCATTAATCATCTCATCAATATGATAAGATGGCATCAGAGATGTAACGTCCAAATTGCCTTTGCGGCCAAATCATTTTTAGATCATTGGGATAGGAAGGAGGACCGATCCAAACATGCGTACCGCACATACTGGTGCACCGATCGCCGACGACCGCTCATAATAATTGTTACAAGCAATCGCGGTGCCGGTACATATATAATTTGTATGGCGGACGACAGAGAATGACATCGGAACCATTTTTGGAATCGCCTCATCAAACGAAAGATTTGACTCTCATTTTTTTGGGACAAATGGTTAAATTCCCATCTGAGACGAACGAGTACGTGTTATAAAAACGGGGTCCTGCTCTGGTCAACCCGGGATTTGAACCATCATCAATATATTGATAGTTCGTGGAACATACCACTACACCACGGGCTGGTTTGTCTCAACTAGTGCCAGCTAAGTGCGAACGTCGTGCGAGCGTCAACGATTTCGTAACTGGGGTTTGAAATTTTTGGTCTTCGAGCGATGTACATATGTATAGATCCGTCTATAACCAAGCAATTTTTAAAAATGTTTAAATATCATGGTCGACATATCGTTTTGAGGTTACACTTGAAATGTCAAACTACGACGTAATGACAAACGTGCGGGTACGCACCTCGTTGTTTACCTAACAGTGGCTCTTTTATTTTAGTTAGTGATAGAATTCAATGTTAAAATGATTAATATTATTATTATTATTATTATTATTATTATTATTATTGATTATTTTCAACATTTTTTTTAAACCGTGTAAAAAGAGTACGGTGTAAATCGAGGGATAAAGATTTTCATCCAAAGATAAAGGGATAAAGATTTTCATCCAAAACTTACAGCAGATCCTGCACTCTTAACAGAATCAACAAGTATCAAAAAACTCAATTAAACTCCCCACTATCGACATAACAAACTCATACTGACTCCCAACAACACCAACTTCCAATCCACTCACCCGAACACGAAACTACCACCGAACAACGTGCCAGAAAACACTCCCGCACAACAAGAGCGCATTACCGTCCCACTGTCCCGACACAGAGGACTACCAGTACCGCAGGAAGCACTGCATCAAGGCGTCATCAAGTGCAAACTTCGTCCCGGGACGAGCAGAGTCCTCCAGCACATCCGCGCCGTTATTGCCGAAGTTGCGGCCAGGATGCGGGTTCGTTTCGGCCGCGAAAAAGTCCCGCGGGACCCTTTGACGGGAAACTCCCGCCGACAGGATGCCTTCGTGGAATTGTGGAATTGTTGGCGGACTTTTCGGCGAATTAATAACTTGGACTCGGTCGGTCGACGGGGTCGTATTTCAGCGCGTCTGTCTCGCCGGTGCGAACTTTGTGTTCGTGCGAAGATGTTGTTCGGTGTTGGGCAATTTGACGGATTGTTTTCGCGATTGCTTTGGAATTTATTTCGAGTTGGTTTTCATTTTAAGTTCTTTTGCGTGTAAGTCATTTCTAAATTTTAATGGCAGATTTTATGTCTGTTTAGAAATTAATGAACTAGAAATGTGCTAGAGCAGGCGTTAAAATTAAAATTAAAATTTTTGTTATGAAAACATTTCGGATCTGTAGGTCTTTTTATTTTAAAATAGTCTTCTCGAAATAATAGGATAAATTTCACAGAGAAAATAATATACTTTTGAACTTAAAAAAAATTATAATTCAAATATAAAATCAAATATAATTGTCAAGTTATCAATGGCGTCTAAATTTTCGATAGTTAATCTACTTCTGTTCTTAGTTAAAATAAATTTCGTATATGAAAATATTTTTTTAGATTTATAAGTAGAATAGAACCCGGAAAAAATGACAAAACATTTATAGCCTTTTTTAAAGGTGAAAACTTCGTAGGAAGTGATACCCAACACGTTGATATTGAGATGATTATCTTCCATTTTTTCTTAATATTTCCATATTGTCTTAAATTTAACCGTCCACAACCATTATCTGCAGAACTGAAATGGGTCATTTGGTGACCCGTGGGTCAAAGTGACTAGAGAATGAGGTACCTTTAAATAGCTTATAATTTAAAAATACCACCAAATTCGGCTCAAAATTTGCGTCATTAATAAAATAGAATACGGACTATATGTTATAATTACTCGACCTTAACGAATCAATTGATATTATTATTTTGAATGTACATTAGTGTTTGATGTCTAATCGAAAATCGAAATAAAGCACGTCATATTATGATAATAAAGCAAAATAAATCAATTCCAAATCTTCGGCGTCGTATTCGATTCGACGCGACATCAGAGTGTCAATGAATAAATTAACATAACCGCGCCGACTCGGACTCTTTCGCGTTTTGTATTTCAAATATCGAAATTTATTGCTAATATATTCAATATAAAGTATCGCCGTAAAAATATCGATGGAATTTATCGTACCACCATAATGATATTCAATACTCTTGCGCGTTCCGCGAAATTGATTTATTTGCACCTTTATTGCGCGCGAAGTTTGATATATGTAAGGCTTCAACGGAAAAACGCACCGAACGAAATGCCTTTATTGTGTATCGTTTTCCGGGTAAATACCTCGAATATGCGCATTCCGTGCAGATCTAGATTTATGCCAATGATTTAAGTGAACTGGAATATAAATGATGGATGATACTCGACCCCTTACATGCAACGTGATGAACATTATGTATCGATAGATCATTCTAAATATGAAGTATTTATAAGATATATTTGAAGTTCGTTAATAAAAATTAAATTGATTTCTCTTTTTAGAAATAAGTAATTAATTCTTCGAGCAAAATTATTATTTTTCTGGGAACTTTTAATTAAGTCTTAAACAAGTATTGTTGAAATAAATGTGATTTAAAAGGTTTATATTGAACTCCTGGCATCACATAAATTTTTGAACGTATATATAGCATAAAAATATTAATGATTTGTTAGATGAAAATGATTATATAGTGAAACTGAATTAAAAATTCATATTGAAACATTCAATTCCAGAATCCATTTACCAGCTGTTCTAGAATTGCGACCGATGTTTCAATAAAATGTAATATTCTTCTCACTTGACCTAGATTCCATGCGTAATTAATAATACTTGTAAAATACTTAATTTCTCACATCAAAACTCTTGATACTTGATACTAGAGAGATTTCGAAGAAAGTTTTACGATATAATCAAAAATTGTTGGCGAAAATTTTTCGAAAAAAAACATTCATCTCCAATTTATTACGATAAATTTGCAAAACGGAAAACCCAACCATCGGAAAATCACCATCCAATACTATTACAGCTGCAATATTTCGCATCGCACAAATCGAATTCGATTCCTCGCAAAGTCCAACAACAAACTTTTCCGCGAATTTTCATTCCTCCGGTGACATCGGCGCCGCTCCTTGCTCCTTGCACCACCTTTAATCCTTCCCCATATTATTATTCGGCGAAATGCAATATTGCATCGCAATATGACGCCGACGGCTACGTGAGCCGACGAAACAATTTCCCGATCTCGATACTGTGGCCGCATGCAATACGTAATACATGTTCAGACCAACTTTTATTGGAAAACCGTGCGATACAACCTCTAAAGCACCAGCCACAGGGGGGGCTGAAAAGCACGTGTCTGCACATCTTGTGGCTTGTGTTATATTCACGTGGTCTTCTCGAGTCGCCGGTGGTGAAATTGATTGTGAAACGGCGCGAAGAACTTCCGTTGGCTGCAGCAATAAGTGAAAATTGCAGAATTACGATCGGCGCACGTGTGTATTCGTATGTATGAGCATGCACGTGGTTGGAATGTTCGAATTGAGGTTTGATTGCGGGCGATCGGTTGTAATTTTCAAAATTAAAATTTTGTGTATGAATATTAGAAATCGATGAACGTTCGATATCGTATATGTAAAATATGAAAAAAAACTTCATATTTTCTTATTTACTTGGAATGTTTCCGGAGTGGAAAAAATAAAATGAAATATAAAAAAAAAGAATAAAATGCGGAGAGGAAAAAGGCGCAAGTGTAAAAAAGTATTCTCTCGAATATCCCCAGTCGAGTTGAGAACTCGGAGGACTAGTGGCACCGGTAGTCCTCGAAAGTTTTAGGTTGTCACTGCCAGATTTATGTTGGGACAAGCACAGCCTCGTCTCCAGGGCCGGACCTGTGGAACAAAATCGAACTCGTGAATGTATCCCGTTTTCACGTCTGAAATCGAACACTTTATACTTTTGCATCGGCGAATTCCACATTTAATTATAACTAAATCCGTTTTTTGTTTTTCAATTAAACTTAAATATAACTGAATCCTTTTTATTTAATTTGACTTAATTAAAACAAAAATCTATTATACCATTTATATAATGAAATAAATATTTATCCCAGAACAAATTATTTGCAAAAATCTAAATATTTTAATTTGATTAATTGCCCACAAAGCCAATTCACTACTTTATTCATCCAATTCCTATTGACATATCGATAGCTCGAGCTCGAATCTTGGTTCGCTCGAAACTTCTCTGTTCCATTTTCTATTTCGAGCTTAATTGAAGCCTCGACACAAGTCTTGAATGAATTATTTTAGTGTTTTAATCTGCATAAACCACCGAGGAGTGTCGGTCGATTGTAGGACGTACAATAAATAAGTGCGACCCAGGGAAGGACACCGTCCCAATTGTTAGTATAATTAAAATAAAGGGTAACGAGAAGGAGACGTTTTCTTTTGATCGTAGTTTCTTGAAAACAAGAAACTTTCAGTTTATGTATACTTCTTCTTGTGTCTCGCATTTCCACAAAAAGAAAAACGGTTGTTTTGTATTTTGTACAATAATATAAAAGCGACGCTAGATTTGCGAAACGTTCCGGATGAGATTTTCTTTATTTTATTGTCTTAGTTTACATAAGATTTTAATCTTGGAGTTCACTTTAAATACAAATCTCGGAATATTAAATGAATGAATTTATATTTCAGTTGCTTTCGTAATATTTTTCCCATTATAATTCATTCTTATGCAATGCGTTTCTAGATGAAAGAAAATCGTAGTGAATTATTCTCGTATAAAGATGAAAGTACACTTTATTATTTTAGTCGTGTATTTCAACAACTTCTTAAACGGATGATATTTAATAATATAATACTGTGCTCAATAAATACTGTTGATATTCCAGATGAATGGTTCTTTCATATCTATTAATCTACAATTCATCTCATGAACATTTCGGTATAATTGATCAAATGAAATCTTTACGAATGATATTCTAGTACTTCATAAAAAAAATACGGAAAATTTGTCTCGTTTAATTTTTTTATGACTTGAAAAGGTTTTTGAACTTAACATAAACGAAACATCAAAAAAATTAAATTAAATTTTGCATAAACGTAAACATTCAGATTAATTTATTGAATTGTCGATTGTGCGAAAATGTTAATGCAAATTTTCTGTATTCGCCCTTTTGACGCTGCCTCACGAAATATAATTTTATAAACTTTTTTGCAAAAACTCCTACCGCTTTTTATAGAAAGTCAGAAAGTGCCCTCCACTACGAGCACACCATAAAAGTGCTCTCAAAACTGCAAACAATACTTCGTGAAAATTGAATTTAAATTTGCAAAAAACTCACATTTTCAAACGCACCTTTATCCGAACAAATATTTTATTTCATTTTTTTTATTAAAAAATCAGTTCACTACATCAACAACTTTTTAAAAATTTCGTTCCACAACGATATCAATACGAATCCATTTTACGAGAATAAAAATTGGTAAAACAAATATTCGGAACAACCAACATAAATTTTACATAATCGGATCACTCTTCAATTATCAATAGAAAGTAATGTATCAACGAACCTATCATATTAACACCAAACATTCATATCACATTCAATTCATTTCTAATATAAATTCTTAGAACATCATGACCTTAAAATATCCGACTTTTATATCACCACTTAACATTCATATCCAATTCAATTCACATCCGATAAATTCGATTCCACCACACCACAAAAAGCGCCGATCGATCCTCAACATTTGATTCCGATCGTCCGAGTCCAGATTGTCATAATATCGAGCTCTTGTAATCCAGCTGAAAGGCTTTTTATGTCTCGGTCCGCGTATGAATTCACTTACCACGCGCAAGAGGTAAAGCGAAAAGGGCGAAACGCCTAACGATACGGCCGAATTATGCAAACAGTCCGTTTCAAAAACAAAGGGCCCCTTCTCCCATCCGGGACTGTTTTCCCTGTTCAATGGACTTTCGGGATGAGGATCGACGATGGTTCGGCCGCGTCGAACCGAAACACGACTGCTTTTAATAAGATGCGCTCAATTTTATGATGGTTTTCGTGGGAAGGGAGAGCGCTGCCTTATCGGCTGTAGGGCGTGTTAATGAATTTTTCATTTTATTACGTCGTTTTGTGTTATGGTTGATGTTTTAGTGTTGTGATTGATTGGTTTTTCGATATTGAATGGAATTAATTAATGGTGGTTTTTTGTTGTTTTTTTTCGCAGTAATGATGTTCGTTAAGATGTCGTTGAGTCTTTGTATAATACGGCGCAAAGGATTTTTTTAGGTGTAGTTTTCGATACGTTGAAATCGAGCTGAAAAAATGTAATATAAAACTTCATTTGTTCTTTGTGCAACTTTGCAATACAGTTTTTTACGCCGAAACAGTTTGCTCGGATAGTACTTATTTAGTGTTTTTCTTTTTTCACAAATTGAATACTTAAGTTTATTAAAAAGACTCTTTTAGAATTCAATTTTTTCGCACAAATTGAATTCCAATCACTTTTTTAGTTTCTCTGTGTTATTTTTTTTTTCAAAATAAAATTGTTCAAGTTGCCATCGTTAAAATATTTTTTTTAAATACTTAAATAGACTTAACAAAACAAGATATTCAAATTAACATTTACGATAGTTTCTGAAAATATTTTTGGCTTACTAACTATATGAATTTACAAACTTCACAGATTCCAAGTAACACAAAACATGCTCATTAGATAATTATGTAACTCGGTCACACAAATGACTGATTTAAAGCATAATCCAACATTCAATTATCCTACAATAGATTAATATACCACATATTACGTCCATGTTCACACCCAACAGAAATTACCAAAGTAGTCTTACAATCGCACAATCAAACTCCACCCCAACTCGATCCGCACGGACCAACCGCCCACCTAATTAACAACCTCGCATAAACCAACCCAACCAAAATACACCGAAACGATAAATCAATACCCCAATCAATGCATTATACAATAACAATCGCAAATCAACCCACGTCCGAAATAATCGAACGTCAATTACGCACGGAGCGTGCACGTACAAGCACGAGCGTGTCTGCCATTCGAAATTCAATTATCAGTCCCCGAGCCCGCACTTGAGAACCACTCGCCACCCACACAATCGCGAATATATTCGCGAGTATCGAAGATGCTATCTATCCGGTATTTCTGGAGCGGTTGAGTTCCCGGCAATTCCAGGCCGGGATAATTCTATCGCGAAGTCGGAATTCTGGCTCCGTGAGCTTGCATGTTCATTATGACGCGTGCTCCTTGCCCGTTGCGTATAGGGAAATGTGTTTGGGAAGGTTTGGGTGGGTGTGGAAAAAATTTGGTGATTGTGCGGTTTTTGTAGGCGGTTTCGCGATTTCGCGGTGGCTTTTCGGTTGGGTCGTTGAAATTGTGGTTCGATTTGTTTTCGATAAATTTGATAACAATCTTCGATATGTGAAGCTACTATGTTTTTTATAATATAGAGATCTCGTGGGTTTTTCCTTTTTTGCATATTAAAGACACGCTTTTTGAGAATAATTCAAATTCATAAGAAAAAAGTATATTATATTTTTTTCAAATTCTCAAAACAATATCCTTCTCAATTCAAGAACTATTTTTAGAAAATCTTAAACATTATTTAAAAAGGGAAATCCATAAAATTCTTTCAGATTAAAATTTAACTTTCATAAATTTGTTTTCTTATAATTTTTCATCCAACATCATTTTAATATTTTTCCTTTCTACTCGTCGTTATACCTATACTTTGTTTGTCGAAATACACCCAAGTTACCCGGTATAATTTTAAATAAATTATCGCTTCATATCCCTTTCTCGACGCGCTTCATAATTTCACAGGTCGTATAAGTCGCGATCGTGACTTTTGCATGAAAATTTCGTTACTTTCGCGCCTCCGGGTTCATATCGAAATGGCGCTTCGAGGCCCATACATCATTTTTGAATCTCCCATAGGATATGAGAAATAGTCAAATTTTCGCCATCTCTAATTTTATATGGGAATTTTTTATTTTCAGTAAAATTTCCTCGAGAATTGTGTGTCAGTTTAAAGAAGTTATCAATTACGTCAAACGAAAACACTTATTTTGATCATTATCGACGAAATACAATATTTTTATGCTTTACATGCTGGTTTTACAAAATGATCCGATATGAATTCAATTACAATAAATAATTCCAATAAAAAGATATTGTTTGAACAAATACTGAGATTATCTTAATCGCAATTTTTATTCATTATTGTTCAATTTATTTTGCTGAAGTGACATTTTTCAATGTGATAATTTTATTGTTATTTTCCGTGAGAAATTTTACTTAGCGTGAAACCGTAATTTTCGGTTCGAAATTTATTATGCGTCCACACCTTTCTTTCATGTTTTACATAATAGTTTTTTAAGCGGTCTCTTTTTGATATATGTCCTTAGAAAATTCCTTCATAATAAAAATCGTAAATCTTCCTTATTGCTTACCGTTAAATAACGTTATTCTCGTCGGAAGAATGACACACTGAAAAACCTTCACTTTACACAGCAATAGTATACGACACTCCTTTTCAACGTGCACAAACAACTACAATGTTCCTTGTAACTTTTCAGCATCCCTTGTTTAAAATAAAACTCCAGCGTGCGCTCATTTACTTATTTTAACAGCAAATCCGAGCTGTGTGCTTTTTCCGATAAAACTCAAAGCAAACACGTACAACGGGACCTCTGGCCTTATCCAGAACACTTCTCCACCACCGAAGGGCAATCGAGCCTTGCATTCCCATTCTAGTTGCATAAACGAGTCAGCTTAATTGCATCGGAGTCACAAGCCGGGAGTTTACATGCAACAACCATGTCTGCATTATTTATTTTGCTAGTTGGAGGGCGTTTTCGAAGAACAAAATGGCCAAGTCGAAAGAAAACTCGAACGACGCCCTATAAACGGATTTTCCTGTGGAAAAGCTGCGCGGCTGTGGCAAAATTGGATTTTAATTCGATTCGACCCACACCGGACTGTCGAGATTCGAATGAGCACAAATGGTGGTAAGTATCTGAAAAGGTGCCATTTCCCGCCTGCCTCTTTAACCGATACGCAATGCTTCGATAATTTTGCGGTAAAATCTCCAACGGAATTTATTAAATTTTCTTTTAAAATAAAATATATCATTATGAAACATGTTTTTTTTTTTGTAAAAAATATTTTCATTAATAACTGTAACGTTGTTTTGTATTTCTATTTCGATTCTGTGTAAACTAGCGTCATATATTTTCTTTGTCGTGGTTGGTCACCTCGTCGCCGACCGGGGCGAAACGTGCAAAGTTTATATTGAGTTTGTTGCGTTTTTTTCTGTTATTTTTTTAGCTGGCGTTGCCCGTTAACGACATCCGAGCCCCGAGGTGTGCCGAAAGCTGAAAGTTTAACGGCCTGAAGGCTTAACGGCCAATAACGGCCGCGACTTGAATCCTGAAATCGTTCGACCACTATAACGATAAAATGCGACGTGTCCAAATCAGGACGTAGATCGCTTCCTCCTTTGCAGAGGACATTAGATTTCTATAGATGGACACAAAAATAGTTTGATAATAGCGAAAATGTTGAAATTTCTATGCGTTGCTTGTTATATTTCGCTAACGTATCATTTTCTTTATACGAGATATCGTGTCATTTCACATAGTTTATTTTTTCATTTTTCAACAAAATGTATAAAATATTTGACTCCATTTGAACTTACACTTAAATTTCTAGGTATCAAATGTAAAAAAAATTATATTTGATGTCCTTGACTTAAATTTTATATAATAATTCACTGAGAATTGACCACGACAAACATTTCGCTTCGACGATTTCTTGAAACATCAAATAAGTAATATATAGGTATAGTTGACTTCATCCAAAACTCGATCATAATATTTTGTTGTTCGGCCTTTAAATCTTTAGACACTAATTAAACTTCGGAAGTAATTACGCTACCTTCTCTTTGTCTAAATTTCCATGTTGCGATATCAATATCAACGCTTTATATAGTAGATTTTGTGTGAGTTATCGAATGTGAACAACTCATCCCATAAAAATATACTTTATATTATAATAAAATTTTGCAAATATTATACGTTGTTTCAGAAATAAAAGCTACATAACAAAACTGACATTCTCATATGTTATTACGTTACTGCATCTGTAGAATATCTACCTAAACAAAATAGAGTCATCGCTTCACATTTCCCAAGAGCTGAAAGTAGTGAGATGTTATTACGAGAACATTTTATGCACATCGTGACCTTTTATCTTCATGGCAAATATTTTTTTCTGTTTTGTCGTTGATGGAAATTGTGTAACTTAATTATTTAGCGTATGGAATAACACGTAAAATAAGCTGGTTCAACCCACACGTGTTACGTTTTTATCGAGGCTGTTTCTATTTATTATTGAAATACTCAACAAACTCGATATAATTTTTCTCGTATTAATTTTCTTTTATATGAACGACGAATCAAATTTCTGAGAACCAGGAGTTAGTCCATGTGTAAATAAAATAGAACTTACGGAATATTATTTGTATAATATTATATATTTATACATTGTTCACCTTTTTTTAATGCCTGAATTACATGTCGTAAAAATATCAGATGCTTTGGCAAATGTCACAATATTTTGACAATACAAATATATAAATATTTTGTGTAATTTAAAAAATACATACGTATATTTTTCTATACACATATACTATATATTTATATATAGTATATACACATCTATAGTATATATACATATACTATACTATATATATTTCTATAGTAAATTCGAAAGTTTTTTTTTATTCAAAAAAAATTCAAAATCAATAATATTTCGACATTGTTTCTATCATACATTATCTCAAATCGATGAAATGAAAGAAATCAATCGATAATTATGAATATTATCATCATCATCATCATCATCATATGCAACCATTCAACATCTATAGGTCTATCGAATCTTTTTTAACTTTCATCCAATTCATTTCAAATATTTTCCATCAACTTTTTTTATTCCTTTTTAACAACATTCCAATATTTCATGTATCCATCTTCCTTCTATAAACACACGAACTTCCCGATATCATTCCAATAACTTTACCTACAAAATAAATATCGATAGAAAACCCACCACCCCCCAGGTTGCATTCACACCACGGCTTACCCACAATACCCATTACAACCAACTAGGGTTCTCAATCGAATATTTGAATTATTTGTCCATTTTATAACTATTCGTTATTCGAATTATATTCGTGTCCTTTTTTTACAAGAAAAGAATTTTTTTTCAAAGAAACTGTCTGATTTTATTTTTATATATTGTATGTATTTTAAATAATAATTTAAAAAAAATTAAGTAAAATAGTAAAGCGAACATAAAATCATGTGGAAAAAAATCAAAGAGAAAAGCATTATAGAGAACATTTAACTTTTATAGCCATCCAGAATTCCAACCAAAAACGGGAAGGATTAATATAATTTAATAATAACACTGAAAATTAACGCCTTTTTTAAAGGTTTGCTACTATCTGCACTACAGACATAAAACAGATAGTAATTAGATAATTTACAAACAGTAAACTAAAAGTTATTATATTTTAGGGGCAATTCTCGGTACTTAGTTTTTCATTGATCGTTTACTTGACAGCGCTGCATATTAAAAAAAATAAATGCAAAATCAGCGTACGATATTTAAAATATAAAATTATTGTACATAGTTTGAAACACACATAATTAAAAAAAAAATTTAATTTAAATTTAAAATAATTAAATTTAACGTATACATTCGAACACCTCCTCATTTGATATTCATTATCCGAATAGTTGAATTTGACGAATATTTGGGAACTCTACAACCAACACAAAACTAAGCATACACCCAGAACAAACGGTACTACTGGGTTTAAGGTTGAACCGAATTTTGTTTTACTTACTTAACCTAACCTAACCAACTTAATCCAACTTTTTTTTTTCAGCGCAAGGAGGAAAAATCTTTCATAGACACTATCGGACCCGTGTCCGATGATAGTGTGAAATTCTCCCCATTCGGCATACCCACTAAAAAACCTCCTTGTCCCTTCCTTATCATGTCCTGCTATGCCTTCCGGTAATACTCGGAATAATCTAACCTAACCTAACTTAACTCATTACCTAGAGGCACCTTGGGACTAGGTTAATTTCCGTTAAAAAAAATTCAGTTCAACCTTAAACCCAATAGCACCGAACAAACTCCTCGCAACAATTCTTTTTAAAATTGATCGTCGCCGACCTTCCACCCCCGAAACGTCCACCCAAATTCCAGCAGGTGAACGTTGAATTAACACCGGGGGGTGGCCGGGCAATTTACCCGAATAATGCGCGTCCAATATGCCAACGTCTCGACGTCGGCGGCCCGCTTCCTAAACTAATCTATTTCGTTCGTATTTGTTTGTACCCTCGCCGAGGCGCAAAGTTGAACCTTCCGAGTGGGTGGGCGTTGATGTACGGGCCCATTAGCCTCATGCCTTGCGTATATAAGGTCCTCTATAATATACGGGGACTTGTGCAGGATGAGGGACTTGTGTGTTTTGGGGTTTGTGTGCGCCGGGGTTTGATGTGTGTAGGGTCTCTGGCAAGTCGGATGTTGCGTGTTAAATTTGCGAATTCAAAATTCGCAATATCTGTGTGGAAATGGGCTGTTTTGGAGAAAAATTTGTAATGTTTGAGGATCTTGTTTGAAATTCGGTTGAGGTTTCGTGGTCGTGATTAGAATTTTAATTTTATTCGATTCGTGATTTGATGAAAGATTCTAATTATACAGAAATGATTGTGTTTGGTAACTTTTCATTGATATACTATGCGTCATCTTTTTATAAAATTTGATTAATTTAAAAAAATAATAAGGGTGATGTTTCATTGTGAATATGTTCGTTTCTATACACACTCTAACACTCAACATGGAACTCCACCTTATCATTCATACATCATAAATTTATACGAAATCTTCTTAACACGAAACAGCATTTTATACCAACTTGAATCCTACATAAAAAAAAAACATCACAGATCTATGACTTATAAAATTTAATAATTTCACACTCTCATTCAACGACAGTGATAAATCACATTTTTCTCCAAAACCAAACATAACGAATTTTGGAAAACACACCCCTCGCACACGATCCTTTCACATCCAGGTTTATAAACAGGCACGGCGTTAATGTACATAAAAATATATGTTTATTGGTGTGGCGGTGCTCTCTCGTGTCGGATGTGAAGTGTTTTTGTTCGTCGTCGTTATAAGTGCGCGAACTGCGCGACTCCGTTATGGGTGGTTGTGTTAAAATTGCGTCGTATAAGTGTCGCTTATGTGGATCATACGTGGCTCATTCTTCGTATGGATACTGCTTTGAAGCTCGGTTGTAGGCTTCGGCGAACGTGCTCGTGCTTTCGGAGTCAAATTTTGTTTTATTTTGTTGATTATTCTGGAGCGTTTTTAATTTATTTTTTCATTGATGTTTAGTTTTCGGTTCGCTTATTTGGTTTTTGGTTTTTTTATATTTTGTTTCATCAACTATATCGTTCGATTAAATATGCAATTGACAAGTTGCGTCATCGTTAATTTAACACAGAAATATCGTATCGTTAAATTGAACTACAACGTATTATCAACTTAAAAAAATAGTCTATATTAAATGATATCTTCTTAAATTATACCCATTTAACACACGGGTAATTTTCAGAATAATTTAAACACATCGAGTTCATTAATATTAATAAACGAATGGGAGAAAATATCCGTGTATTATTCAAATGACAAAATTCATTTCAACGTTAATATTTTTAAAAGCTTTCAATGTGTCAAGTATTCTCAATGGTGAAGCGAGAAAAACAATTAAGGTATACTTGAAAATTATAAGCACTTCATTTTCTGTATAGAATTGAGAACGGGAAATTCCATTCAAATTCGAGCCCCATGAAATATTGATATTCAAATGAACATTCTCAGGTATCACCACCTGAATATTTAAAAATATATTGAACAATCGTATCGTTCCTTAACCTTGGCCCCATAGAATCGAAAATGAATTCACCCGCTGCGTATCGAACATGACCCGACCCAACCCAGAATAAAACGATCGGACTCCGTCCACCGAACTTTTCCTAATTTTCTGAATAATTCACAAAAGAAACACAGAACAACGAACATTCTCTTCAACACTTTCACATCCGGGACTGACTCGCGTTTCCATTTATTTTATTTCATTTAATAGACACCCATTTGCACGTATATACGCATTTTTCCCGTCGGAGACGGATACTTTCGCTTGTATCTCTCGTCAGCGGAGCGAAAGCTCTGGCCGCCTATCTTTTCCGTTTCGCCGCATTTCCCATCCGACTACAGTATATTACCGATGTATGTCTGTATGTATGTCTGTTCGATGCCAGCGTGCAAAATTTTTCCGATTCCATAAAAGCCAATCGCGTATGAATGTCTCGTGTAATGTCGCGGCGAGAGCGAGCAGCCCAGGGAAATGAGGCTTAATGATACTGATAAAACTTTTCAGGCGTAAAATTGATTTGTGTGTCGCCTGGCAACACAGAACTTTGTTAATCGAATTTCAGTAGGTGAACCAAATTCGTTTATCTATTATCCTTGCGCCTTAGATATACGGGAAATCGAGCGAAAATCATTTTTCGCCTATTCGATTAAGTGTCGACGTAATATAAGTTCCTTCGACGGGTCGTTCACTATATTTTCTTTGGTATTGATTATTTTAGTTTTTCGTTAATCAAATCTTACAATAATAAAAATTATTATTATATTTGATTGATAGTTTAAATGATGTGAAAAAATGTTAAATGAATCGCACTATATCACATTTGATAAAAATAACTACTTTCAGCTTCAAAGTAAAAATGAATCTCATTTCTCAACCAATTTAAGCCATCGTTATAATACACTTTTTTCGGCTCATATTTATGCTTTCAAATTTGTTTCCATAAAAAATATTTACAAAAATAAATCTTAAAATTACTTTTTCACTATGGGCTTGTTTATTATACCGACCATTCAATAACTACATTTTCTTTTCAAATCAATTCTACCAATAGATTTTACATGAACGTAACTAATTAAATTTTGTGAAAAGATTTTTCCTCTAAAGGACGACCCGAAACTCCAAAGTTTACTTTTTTCCATACAACATGCGAGCATATATGGTTTTTAATCAACGCGCCCTATTTTGCCGACAACATCGCGTGTATGCAGGATGAAAATATCCAAATAGTGAAATTAACAATCCGGCAATGATCCCGATTCAATATCGGACGTTTAATTGCTGTTCGTATAATGATCGGTTCAAATCCGGGCGATATTTGATTACGTGAGTCCTCTCGACAAATAGTGCGGACCGAAACCGTCTCCGTCATCAGCACCCCGCTGATTAATCAACAAAATTAATTGCGGAATTAGCCGCAGATAACGCAAACTACACTTCCTGGTGTATTATATAACGCATAATTCGTGGTATTGATAAATAAAAAAAGATATTATATGAACTGTAATTCGATTCGGAAGCCTTGTGTAGAACACTATTCCAGTGATCCGTCGATGCACAATAGAAGGTAAACATAGTTTGAGAACCTCTTCTAAAACTGCGGCGCGCCAATAATGAAGCCGAGGAAATGGAAATCGTCTTCGCCAAGATTGATTCGCAAACTATTTCCATTTGACGAAACTTAATTTCGATTCCGATACATTGGGCGGCTTAAACGCTACTACTCACACAATCCGATTCCGGAACACAGTGTGGCAACTTTCTCCTCTATTGTGTAGGTGTATCGGCACGTAAAATAATCGCGATGTGTGACTTTGTCGTTGTTGATGTTGCGGTCCTTTGTCAGACCACTGTTGAGGTGTGACTTTTCTGATCCATTGGAGAAATGGTGTGTGATTGATTTGACAATTATCAAAATCGGAATATTAATTGTTAATTAGTTTTAGTGCTTTTGATTTATGTTGCTTTAATAATTATGTACATGATAAATAAATTTTCTATGTTAATGGAGTGCGTGTGAAATCGCTTAATTATTAAATTGAGATAATGGTGCAAATAATTGATGTGTGTAAGAGGAAACTCTAACGTAATCCAGTAAATAGTATGAAATTCAAATTAGTTTATCACATCATCTCGCCAATCAAAATTTTGCTTCAAATTATTCATCGTACATTCCGCCTTAAACAAAATGATCTTTGTAAAGAAAATACGGCATATACTTCAGTCACATTTAGAGGACGTGAACCTGCATCCATTAATCTACTAGCACAATTTTATCACATTTTACCGAGAGATAAAATATATTACGTCGTGTATGGTATACTATGAGGCTTTTCCGTCGGGTGTTTGCACAGCTGTCCATGCCACATGCACGCGCGCCTAGCGCACTCCTCGTGCGACCGGGTGCCGCTTTTCATGCCGAGCTTTCCGGAAAACTCATTTTTTTCCATGTTAATATTTCATATTTATCCCATAGTCGATTGTGCAAATATATTTGTGTGTGTGAACAGCCGTTTTTTCAGATTTCTTACGCCAATATTTGTCCGAGCGTGTGACTTTTGTCGTTCGGATTGCCTGTTTTGTTTTTTTTTTCAATGCGAGGATTGAGTCATAATAGTTTTATCCATGCTATTTTTTTGTTCATGAAATATCCATTTATTTAATTTCATAGTGACTAAAAAATATATGTATCTAGTTAAAATATATATTTTGGATAGCCAATTGGCTATATCAAATATCAAATCGTCATTAATTTGATATTAATATTAAGTGACGGGTTCGGGACAATCCGATTATAATTTTTTTTTTCGGATGGTCCAGTAACCCCATGGTCCAGAACTCCCATGGTCCAGAACTCCCATGGTCCAGAACTCCCATGGTCCAGAACTCTTATAGTCAAGAACCCGTCACTTTTCCATCCGATTATAATTTTTTTTTTCGGTTGGTCCAGTATCCCCAAGGTCCAGAACTCTCCTGGTCCAGAACTCATTTCTCAATTTCTCTCTTTGGGATGGTTTTGTTTGGTTAGTTTATACAAATTATTGAAGACTGCGCCCCTCTGAAGCCCCTATCTTAAAGACTCTTGGTAGAGATTTCCTCATATTTCTATTCATATATATTAAGTTTCTATACCTGTCAAAGACTACTGAAGAGTGATGGAGCTCCCATCCCAATGGATCCCTACTTCTGAAGATTACGCCCCCTGAAAACTCCTTGAGAGTGATGAAAACCCTATCTTAGAGAGCACATATCACCCTCATTTTAATACTGTGACTTTTCCTCCCTCTTTCCCTATATGATCAATGGCTCCCTCTCTCTCTCTCTTTCATAATGTGTCGTATCTTTCTAATTGAAAGTTGTTTTAACATCTTGATGAAAGGTTCTTGACCCTTCGAGGACGAGGACGTTTAACAGAAACTTGTTACATCTTGATTTTTAACAAAGATTTTACGAGAACCATGGGAAGTGTCATTAAACTGAATATTGTCAAAAAATATTTAATAAAACAAATTTCTAATAATAAAATTATTTTATTTTATTGTTTACATTTTATCCATGAATTTTCAGTAATAGGTAAACCTAATCACTTTACATAAACATGATCACCCTTTTTCTTTATAATTTCTTCTACTAAATATATTATATATAAGAAAATTTATCTTTTTGTAGTTTTTCTTCATAAAATGCACCCATAACAGGAGTTTCTTTTCCATATTTTATTAAATATGTGACGAGATTTTAAATTGAATGTTATATATTTAAAATCTTTCTGATGACCAATTTGGTGTCTGTGTACCCCTTGTAGCATTTCTGCCTCTATAATGAAATAAAAAATATATAAATTAAATAATTTTTCATAAAATATCTCAATTTTAACTTACCCTCTGATTATTTCTGATCCAAATTTTATCAAAATCTCAAAATCTATACTACCAATATTCCGATCTAATTGTAAAATTCGCTTCTGAATTTGAAAATCTGATAAATTTGGTTCATTGCGTAATATATTACGTATAATATCAGATAAATAGTCGTGCGCATGGTGAAATGACATCTTTTTTTCTTCTAATAATGCAATGTTCCCGTCGATTACAGGAGCTAGTAAATATAGTTTCCTCCAGCTGCTCTCCATCATTGTCACATATGAATGGAAATTTGATATGGTCACAGTCCTCGAATTATATAATTTTTTACAAGTCAAATCATATCCTGAAGTTGGTATTTTATCAAGAATTGATCCAGTTTTGAAATATGTCATAATTCGAATTAAGTCATCTTTCAAATATTTCCATTGATTCACATTGAGTTTAATTTTTCTTAATCCCACTTTCAAATTAATATTAATGATATAAACGAGTACGTTATATTCACCATTAATTAATTCAGCCTCCACTTGAATTTTTTTTTCTCCACTCTTGGTTAAATGATGAATTTTTTTAAAGGGTACAAACTTTGATAATGTAGATTCTCTTGCAGTAGACGGTTGATAATATGATGAAAACATCGTAACTGATTCAACGAACTTGAAGCACTAAAATTTCACAACCCAATCCCTTTTACTTATACTTGTATTACCCCCCTCCCCCCCATACTACATATGAAATTAACGAGAATCTTTCATTGACTTGTTACGACAAGTTGTAGTTAAACGTCCTCGAAGATTCGATAACCGTTCATCAAGAATTCAGGGGTCGCCAAACTTTTTTTGGAAAGAGCCGGATTGTAAAAATTTGAGACTCGGCGGGTCGGATAATGAATTCGATGATTTTATATGAGTTATTCCATTCAAAGAGCAACAAGAAACAGGCTCAAATATTAAAAAGTTAAATATAATCGATCTCAAAATAGTTATTTGAAAATTCAAGTGCTAGTTTCGAAAAAAAAATTTATATGCAGGTAATATCAAGAAAATAATTACAAATTAATAGCGCTGCAGGCAATTTTTTTTCGTTTTTTTTAATTGAATCTATACAATCGATAACAACTATATTCCATGGTTCTCGTAAAATCTTTGTTAAAAATCAAGATGTATCAAGTTTCTGTTAAACGTCCTCGTCCTCGAAGGGTCAAGAACCTTTCATCAAGATGTTAAAACAACTTTCAATTAGAAAGATACGACACATTATGAAAGAGAGAGAGGGAGCCATTGATCATATAGGAAAAGAGGGAGGAAAAGTCACAGTATTAAAATGAGGGTGATATGTGCTCTCTAAGATGGGGTTTTCATCACTCTCAAGGAGTTTTCAGGGGGCGTAATCTTCAGAAGTAGGGATCCATTGGGATGGGAGCTCCATCACTCTTCAGTAGTCTTTGACAGGTATAGAAACTTAATATATATGAATAGAAATATGAGGAAATCTCTACCAAGAGTCTTTAAGATAGGGGCTTCAGAGGGGCGCAGTCTTCAATATTTTTTATAAACTAACCCAACAAAACTAACCTAAAAGAAAGAAGTGACGGGTCCTTAACCATGGGAGTTCTGGACCATCCGAAAAAAAATTAAAACCGGTTGGTCTAGAACTCCCATAGTCTAGAACTCCCATGGTCTAGAACTCCCATGGTCTAGAACTCCCATGGTCTAGGACCCGTCACTTTCCTCTACATATTATATTCATATTAAATACAATATATATGTATATATGTATTTATATATATATATATATATATATATATATATATATATATATATATATATATATATATATGTATGTATATATATATATATATATTAAATTTTAAAATCACCCTAGCTAATCTTAAATCTACCCTAGCTACGATAAAAACGCCTCTGGTGGCTAATTGTCGAATGAAACCCAACTGTCAAACGAACTGTCAAATATGTGATAATGGTTTAATTTATCTAATTTTGTTTGTTCCAAGAGATTATTCAAGAGATTATCAAGAGATTATTATTACATATATATATATATATATATATATATAGTATATATAGGAAGTTTTAAAATCTTCCTAGCTAATCTTAAATCGCTAAAAGCTACGATAAAAAATGCGTTTTTGAAGGATACTGCGTTTTAAATGCTATATCGGATGAAACCAAGTGAATTGATTTGAAGTGTGATCGTGTAGGAATATATTCCTACACTTCAATAAATCGTTATTAAATCAAGTGAGATACCATATATGTTATATTTTCGGTTCAATTTCTAATATACCCATTCCTGCTGAAAAAATCTCGTTTTATATCTGAAATATAATATATAAACTTTGGAAGGAAACAAAATTGATCATTATGTATATCATTGGAATCAATAAATCGTTATTAAATCGTTGAGACACCAAAAGTTTTTTCAATTTCAACAATTACTGTTGAAACATAATGATAAATAATTAACTATATTATAATATAATAATCTCTTGGAATAATATATATAAATATATATATAATATTATAATATAATATATATATATATATATATATATATATATATATATATATATATATATATATATATATATATATATATATATGTAGTATGTATATATATATATTTTTTTTTTAATATATATACATATATGTATATATATACCTATATATAATAACATCAAATGCTTTCTATTTTATATACAATGAAATTCATTTTGGCGAAATTAAAACGGAACATACGCCGAACACATTCATCGAATCGACCCACAATTTCGAATATGAAAACGGCTCGGAACAAACATTTCGCTGGAATATTTCCAAGCCCCTACCCAGTCTTTTGTAAAATCTAAACGAACGAACGAGTCCTCTACGTGCAAAATCGAAAATTTCATTTGTGAAAACATTAATTCCCAAACGGAGACGACCCGTTTTGTTTTGTCGCGCATTTGCTTAATATGAATGCGAGAAACGGGAGCACGTCGATTAAATCTTCCTACTTCGATGGTCGATATTTACTGCGTCGAAGGTGAAAGCGATACACGTAAAGCACGCATGGCTGAAAACGATCCTGAAGAAAGCCTTAAGTGCCCGCTGAAAATTTATAATACCCCGTATCTGATGGAGGATCTCGTACCCCGGAAAACGTGAGTCTAATGCTGTGTAATTTGGCTTAGAAGGAATTTTCATCTATTTTAAGTCTGCGGAAAAACTGTGCAGTTTTAGGGGGTAGTTTAGCCTTCAGTTAACGATCAGTGAATAGTGTCTGTAAATGTCAATTATTGCGTTTGTTATTTAGTGTTCAGTGGACGTTTTAGTATTATGACTTTTTAAGTACAGACATCAAAGCACGAACTGCACTTTTGTATTAAAAAATGCAATGAAAACTTTAAAAATAAAACGAAAATTTATATATTATAAAAAACATCAAAATATATAATTTAAATTTTTCTTTAACCAAACAAACTCTCAATAATGCAGCCATCTTGATAAAAAGACATTCCGTGCAGCCACGTCCGCGATAACTTTCGGAGACGTCCCGGCGCACAAACGCCTTCCTCCACATCCACTCCGCATTTTTTATCCCCGAAAGAAAAAAGACGAGACGCTATCTCACGACCGCCATTGTCACCTTGGAAGTTTCAGCCATTGTCCCGGCTCTTCCGGTTCCGACTTCCGGTCGAAGTATTAACGCGCCGAAGATTAACGGCCGAGGCTGAACAACCGCGGTCTTCTTCGGGGAAGTGAGTAAACCGGGCGGGTGTTGGAATTTGCAAATTTTCACCAGCATTTGCATAATTGCCGAACTGCCGCCGCCCGGCTAATTCAATTTTTATTCAACGATTCGAAGCGATTTCGCGCCTTTAACCCGTTAGGGAATTTTTCGGAAGCGGTTAGTGTTGTGTTCGGTTCTTTCGATTTTCGTTAAGTGGGTGATTTTGAGTGTTATGGCTTTTATATCGATGAACTTTGATGGTGTTTACTTAATTAAATTTTATGTGTTTTAAATTGACTCAATTAAATGGTATTTTTTTTATTATTGCACTTAACTGTTTAACTGTTATATTAACTGTTTAACTTAACTATTATTTAACTGTTTATATTCGAATTATTTCATTCATAAATGACAAGCCTTTTTAATTTAATTCACTTTGAACTTTTTTTATGAAAACTTTTACCATTATCATAAATTATCCAAATGAAAACCCTCTTCTGCATAATCTGACTCTAATTCGAAAATTTGTCCATCAATTACAACGGCCGATGCTAAATCCTCGAATCGTTAAACCTTTGACCATCTTTCGTTTTTATTATATACACGATAAATAACGATTTTAAATATTTTATTCAATGTACTTGGTGGAGCATAATGGTATAGTAAAAAGCGCGTATATTCTTGCACCGTTTTCGAGTAAAACTTTTCGAAATTTATACGTCTATAAAACGAGCGACAATCATAAATTCTTTTAGTATCAAGTCCTGAGAGTCATTCCGAAACAGCATCACAATACATAACCCGTTCGTAGACACCAACATTTTTGAACTTTCTCGAAAAAACTCATCGGACAAGAAACAACCACCATGAATTATCGCTTTTCCGAAACCGTAAACGTTTATTACATCCGCATACATTCGGCAACTGATCGATATTCAATTAACATCGCCGACATTAATTGAGTCGAAGCTGTCCGAACGAAGCAAGCTAATCAAATTCGAATTTCTATGGGGAGCGACTACTTTGCCACGACATTTTGTGTTTCGTCCCATTTTGGGAAACGCTGAGGCGCAAAATTGATAGCGGTTTCTATAGAACTTTCATAACTCATAACCGCGCTCAGAACTATAGTGTTACGTGGTACTGATGTCGGTGCGAAATCCAATTATTATTTTCCTTAGTGGCGTAGCGCCACGCCACGGTACAAAAATGGTTCTCTTTTCTAGTGTCGAGTGTATATTTTTTTTTTCGCGAAACGATAATTAATTTTCACATCGGCGATAACTCAATTCGATTCGTGCAAAATTAATTAGATCGCGCAATAATTGGGAGTGCCAAGTGTGGATTCTCATTTATGGTCGTTGAAAATGTTTTGAATCTGAATTAGTTTAATTAAAATAATTATTTTTGTTTTGTTTCCGAGTGCTTTGTTATTACTTAAGAAAATTATTTATTTACAATTAGATTAAGTGTATTATGAAGTAATTGACACTAAAAGCCTCTTAAAATTAGTTGAAATGTTTTATTACGAGAAATTTCAAGATTTTACGCTACTTTGTAAGGCTCAAATTTTACAACACCGGAAAAATAAATATAAAAATATTCCATAAATTGAAAAAAAAAACTCATTCCACAAATTCAGAAATACATTCCAAATAACTTTCTGTGAAATATTAATAAATTTGAGGTTTTCCATTTTCGTTCACAAATACAAAATTTTCCACGAATTATTTACGTTACCGCAAACTATAAACTTCACCCGAAATAGTTACATCAATAAATCGAAAAGCATCAACCCTAGAAATCCGCACAGCACAAAAACATCCTCGCACAAAGCACAACAGCAAACTTTCAGACACGTTTCACGCGACATAATTAAAACCCTTCCGCGGCGTCCTCGAGTTGCACACCACACCAACAAAGCTCCGTCGGAAAAACTCGAGACCGCACAGGCTGCGAAGGAAAAGCCAGCCCGGGAACGAATTCATAAATCGTTCTTTTCGCGCGCATAAATTAAACTCGATACACGTCGGCCTCGGTGAACGTAGCGCCGTTAAGCGAAATCTCCGCTGCGCGTGATTTACGGTGGCGCGAATCGAATACCGGACAGCGGTAAATCACTGGAACACCCCCTGGACTGGAAAGTCGACCACTTTGGTTTTTTTAGAGTGTAAAGTTTTATTATTAAATTTTCGAAAGGATATTCGTGGAGTCGTACGTAAATCGAGGCCGTCTCGTTTCGTATTCATTCGATCTGGGAGACTTCAGGGGTTGTTCTTTTTAAAATTCATGGGTTTTATTTCTTATGAAGGTTTTGGCGTTTTTGGTTTTTTTTAAATCGATTTTTGTTATGTGGTATATGGATATGTATAGATTTTCGCATAATGGAAGTCGATTCGATTCATCAAAAATTTTCTATCGTTCGCAGAATATTCGTTTTTTTTTACGATAAGTTCAACGAAATCACTTCCTCGAACTAAATTATCAATCAACTTTGACGTATTTTTTTCGTTAGCGCCTTTTTCTATTTCTCACTTAAATCTTGTCCGATCGATTGACTTCGTTAAGACTATTATTATTATACAAAAGGGAGACGAAAGTAACTTTTTTTTCGCCTTAGACGCCGTAAAATCTTTCTTTCGACAAAATCTGTATTGTCACGACTGCTAAGAGACGCGCGCACAAAAGACAGGAAAATTCAGAGTCTACTTTGGAGCGGAATAAAAAATAAAATGAAAAAAGTCGAGGAAAACCCAATGAAAACAGACGACGTTCGGTAATTTTCACAACTCTCATCAAGTGTCCATTATTCGGACGAGGCCGCATTCAATTTCGAAATACTCAACAAACGATTATGATTGTATACTTTTTTTCCTACAAATTTTTCATTTCTGAGAACGAAGTCGTCGAAAAATGCGGTCAAATTTCGTTTTTTCCGAAATATAAGGAACAAAAAACCAATTTGATTTGATGCACATGGCATAAGTCTTTGTCTTTTTTGTCAACTTTTTTAATATATTTTTGAAATATATCTATGTGTTTTCATTCCCGATATATGCTTTTTTTCGCATTTCTCGTTCGTCTCGAGTAGTTTCCTTCATTTTTTTCGTTTACTTGTACAATGTCTCTCGTGCGTCTTTGGTGAATAATATATTGCTTATGTGTATTCTCTAGCTGAAATATCTTTCAGATTGTTTTCGTTTATAAAAGACTCCTTTTTGTTTATATGAAAAATTCATATGAAATCGTTCCTGATATCTAACACGAAATCTCAACAAATATTTCACTTATTCCAATATAGACGTCTCTAAGCTTAGACAATTATTATAAATCAGAAATATTTTGCAGCAGTAACAGACCAGGATAAATCCACAATACAGTCTTAATGTGACTATAAATTTTAAATATATGTCAGCATAATGCTATGAAGTATCTAGATCTGCTTTTATTGCAGCTACATCGTGAATGCAATTTCATTTCATTCGTGAACAAATTGAAAATAAACATTGACTGAACAGTACGCTGAAATTCACAATTTTACAAAATTGAACGTACCCTCTATTGCGAAATAGTTCAAATCGAATCAAATCACTTTTCTATATATCTTCATATGATATCCATTCATCAATTTAGGAATATGAACATTTTTATACAATAAAAAAAATAACAATGTAACTAAATATAAAAAACCACATTTTTCTTGACGATCTCAGATCAACATTATGCTATCTTATCTATTCACTAATTACGAATACAAAACTGATACGTCTAATAAAAGTAAACCTCAGACTTTGCAAAATTTCCACGAAAACAACCAAATAAACACTACCCCCCAAATTAAACACTCACCTCAAACGAATTTCACCAACTTCCAAACAATTGACCTAATCCGATCATACACCGCCAACAATCCACCTCCAATCCCAAGAATAAAATAACCAAAACACAGACAACCCCCACACACACACTCACACACCCCCACCAGATTAATGTTCGTCTCGGCCTTTCGTAGCCAGGCCACACGCATTGTTTGCGGGCAACGCGCGTAATGGATCTCAGCCGCGGATCTTAACCCCTTAGGCGCTGGAGGCTCTCGCGGGCCAATTAATCGCCGCGCCGGTGTGCCCAGCGAGCGAAGGGTTGTGGCAATTTAGCGAGTCGCACCCTATAGCCCGTCCTACCCATTTGGTGGAGCGCTGGATATGTTAATTTGGCGGCAAGAACCTAATGAAAACCGACCGCGCTCTCCAATATATCGTGTTTGCGTTTTGGAATATTCAAATTTTGGACGGTCGCCGTTTTGGGATCTTTCGCTGTTCGGTGGGTTTTGTTTTGTTATTTTTTTAATGGATGGGTCTTGTAAAATGATTTTTTTTTTTAATGTTGTTGCGTTTTATTTTTTGTGCGGAGTTTTAATTAAAATTATTTCAAATATTATCTTATGAAAATTCGTTGATTGAAAATGAGAAGAATAATATTTCAATTATATTTCATTGCGAAAGTATATTAAAATTTTGCTATTTTCAAATTAAACAATTCTGATATACAATATAGCGTTATCAAAAATATCTGTGCAGAATTCTTTAATTAATATTTATTTTTATCGTGTTTATATATTCCGAGATGAAATTACTAATTAGGTGTATTAACCCTTCGTCAAAGGAGCGTTTTAAATGCGTTAAATTAAAAAGAATCTTAACGTTGTTAGAGCCAACCTCAAGCTAGAATTGCATGCAAGAAAAAATGTATATATAATAATTTATTCAAAAAGTAATTTCATCACACTTTGAAATTGGGAGTCGGCCCGAAAGACAAAAAAAAGGAAAACGAGAGATGGAGAGAAAGCCTGAGGCCGCACAGAAAATATGTAAATCAGAATCAAAAAGCTAGAGATTCGCCTTTTTTGCGTCAGATTTTTCATTTAATTCCGATTTTTTTATATAATTTTTAATTCCGGCAGCGGCTTCGTCGGCGGCTAAAGAGTTAATGCGTGTCGCCGAAAAGAAATATCTTCTAACTTTTCCTTATGGTTTACATTACGCTTTATGTTTCTCTCCAGGCTGCGTCGAAATTAAAACGAATGTAATCAAGCCCTTTGATATTTGTTTTAATTTCTGCTTATACGTGCCGAACTAACCTTTTGCGCGAACCGACGTAGAAATTGCCGCAAAACACATAAACGACCGCGAAACGAACGTTTTAAATTAAATAATATATGAAACGGCGTGTTCGCAATACGTTAATGTGCCGCAGCGTTTAATTTTCATTGTTCGTTAGCCGAAATTTGTTTATTTACATATTAAATTTTGAACATATGATAAGTTAATATATGGAAAACAGTGGAAGCAGCGAGTCGAGATTAACCGAACGTTCAAATAAAACTTTCGAACAGACTCAACCGCCCACGATACACGTTAAACACGAGCGATAATCGAGTATTAAACGCGCAGAGTTATTGTTGTTGTTATTGTTCCGCGGCACAGCGGCAGGTGGGGAGAGGCCATCGTTTATAACAATTAATTCGGGAATGAGTGATTGTTTCCCGGGAAATTCGCGCAGCGGGACGCCAGCACAATGAGCATAATCAGTTCGGCTTGTGCGCCCGAATTCGCCCGTTCGTTCGCGGAATGAATGTTTGTTTGTGCGCTTTCTATTTCGATGCTTTACAAATAAGTACGTTTGTTGTTTCGGGGAATTTCATCCGGTATCGGAATTGGCGCGTGATTTGATACACGTTTCCGTATAAGCCTTTTTGTTCGATTTGATAGCGTATAATGATTTGACCGGGAAATATATACAGGGCTTTCGATAGGTACTGGTTATTTAAGATACTTCATTATTTCTATTTATAGATTTATTGTATAGCGCATACTTTGCAATTTTATGTATAATAAATTAATAGTATTCCTTTGAATCTTTGAAAAATGTGGATCGATACTAACAGACAACAATGCATGCTTAACGTTCACTCGTCAACTATAGAAGGCCTTTCATAAAGCTGGTTCAGATTTTCATCATACCAATATTAAAAGTTTCACTTATTTATAACACACCTCAAATTTAAATGTGTTATCAGTCACTTATCACAAATACCTATCAAAAAAAAATCACTTTCAACTCATCCGCAAAAATTTTGGACTAGGTTAGTTAAATCGGTGTTGTAATGTTAAAAATGTAAACTTGAAAATAAATTTTACTTACAATTAGATATCACAATTAAATTTCAAACTATAATACACATTATATTATTTCAACTTTTTTTCAACATAAAATACATACATATTTTTACATTTTTGTGGACCCTATTCAACGCGAATTTTTGATATCTACACAACAAAAACCTCATTGCGCCCAAGCCCATTACATTGTAATAGAGCCATTACAAAAGTAATAAAACTTCCCCATACATAAATATAAACAAATTCATCCATTCATGCTAATAACCACCATTATTACAGCACAAACACACACCATAGACCCGACAAACCATCAAAACGTATCGACGTCCCCGGCCCGGCACACTTCCACCGACCCGCATTTACATCGACCCTAGCCCATGGCAAGAGGGTTCGAAGACCCTAATAGCAGTCGTCGTCTCCTCCATCTTCGTCTGGTAATCCAGGCATTCCGTCTTCGCCGTTTCGGGAACCGTTCGGACGGGATTTAACGGGAACGTGACGTCCCGACGCCGACGGGACTTAATCGACGGCCGGGAAACGCCGTCGGCTTATTCGGATCGCCCACTTTTTCGCGCCGTCTGTGCAAAGTGAGAGTTGTAAGCCTTGGAATATGAGGAATTGTGTCAGGGTGGTGTTTCGATGGTTTCGAGATGGGATGGTGATGGTTGTGTTTGATGATGTTTTTGTTTGTTGGGATCTTAATATTTTTTTTAACGAATTTTACTTGATTTTCTTTTCAAATCAATTTCTTTGAGGATTTGTTAATATCATTATCATTTGCAATTATACAATTGAGCTTTTATAATATCGTTGGAAATTCAGACAATTATAAAGGGATGATTACTCTCAGAGAGTTGGATATTGAAATTGTTCCTTTAAATGGTTCCAGGTTAACGATGCATAATTAAATCTGTCTACTGATCACATTACTTGTCGCTTTACTTTAGTGTATGATAATGACCAAGTCGTTTGAGAATATTCGAATGTTGTTTAAGTGTAATATAAAATTATAAATGCGTAAAAAAATAGTTTTTTTTTATAATTTTAAATATGCAGATAAATTTTAGGATATTTTTTTACAAAATTACAGAAAAATATTTCAATAGAATTTTTTTCAATATCTACATAATTATAAAACTAAATTACATTAATTTTCAATATGATCAATTTTATTTTTGGAGTTATGAAACTGACCTTTAAATTTGGTAATGAAATAACGTCTAAGTGCTTTTTAAACACTTTCAATTTATCATTATCAAAATATACTTTAATTTCAAATTTGTGTGACCTTTTAATGGCATAGAATTTATATTTACCCGTTAATGGACGCGAAAGAATTAATCGAAATTTACTACAGATTAAAACCGCAACTGTCGGTTCACTCAATAAATGGAATTGTATATTTTCTATGAAACCAGCGTCACTATTATAACAAAACACTATGTAACCGCGTTATTTGTATCGAAACGTCCATTATTCAACGTTTTCGCTGTCAGCGTATTCGCAAAGGGATGATTGACCTGAAAACACGCGTTAAATTCGCAACAACGAATTACACGACGCTTCAAACGAATACTCTTTGATAAATCGAAAACACATGTACACTTTTCGGATTTTCATTTTATCAGTTTTTATTGAACGCGCGTGCTCTTTTATGTAAACACTCTAGTTACACTTTTTTGTTGCAAAGCGCACGCCATTCAGCGGCAGACAATTCGTGGACAAACGGAAATAAAATGAAAAAATGGCGAATTTTTTTAGCCATTTTCGGAGGGCACTAAACGAAAGCCGAAAGCGAATTAAAAAAATCGTGCGGCCAAACAATATAAATCAGTCTGCTCGTCTGTTGGTCACCTGGTGGTGACATCGCCGCCGCCATAAAACTGCTCACCACTAGAACCGAGTTTTTTCTGTCAGGTTTTTTGTCGAAAGTTATTTTTTTTTTTTTTTTTCAGCGGTTTCCCTGGGAAAACTTGACACGCGTGAGTCCGTCGAAAGGGCGGCGCGGAAACGTGAACTTTTTCGTTAAAAAATACAAAATCAATTTGGCCAACTTTCTCGACACTCATACAAAATGTAGATGCTTTAGGAAAATTTGCCACTCTCGTATACGGTGCGCTATCGATTTACATGTATGTGTGTGGAAAAAATCTATAAATGCTCATGTAGGCTTTTCGGCAATTTTGCGCACGAAGAAAATTTTAAACATCGTTACCACCTACAACTTTTCCGTATAGAGAAAGTTATCAATACTAGACACATTTTTTTCGAATATTGCTTTAGAAACGAACACAAAAGTATACCGGCTTCATTAAATATTTATTCGAAACGAAAATCAATTACTTTATATTGTTTCATATGATTATACCACTCTGATGGACGATAAATTATACAATTCATATACGTAGTACAAGCAATAATAATTTGGGTCTAATTACGGTCCATGCTATCAATACTATTAATAATAATGACGACAATAATGAAGATAATCTAATACATAGATTACCTGACACGTAAATTAACAAAATGATTTCATTATAATAAATAATAAATAATTATCAGAACGAGAGTGTACTTAATTAAATTTCATCAATTTATACGCATTAACTATCAAATTGATTATATTATACTAATATCTATGAAACTATGTAAGCCCTTAACAGCTTTCAAATTTATACGATTTTCATAGCTTAAGAGAGTCCGAATAAGCTCCGACCGATTAAAATTCCAATAAGTGGCTAGCGTTTGTTAAAATTTAAAAGGCAACCAACCAGCCTTACATACTTTCACGCTCCGCACTCTCAACACAGAACCTTTCGCTGGGCAAATTTGTAAAACATCAAACCGCACCGAACCCCATACACATAGTAAAGCGCGAGAACCCATAGGCGTGCCGAGCCGGTCTTTTGCGAGAATTAAACGCGGTTAATAGTTTGCGAAAACAACCCTTAGCCACCCCGGAATCGGGTATGAGGAGTGTCTCGAAAAATAAACGGGATCCCCGGGAGTGGGCAAACTAATTAGTTCTTCCGCCTAATCCGATTTGGCTCCGTAAACCGTGGTCAAATGCGTACAAATACACAAGAGCGGTCAAACTAGACGCACATGGCGGCGCATAATGGATGTGAATTATCATCACCAGCGTTGTCCGAAATTCGATTTGGAACCATACCTCTAGTATGTAAATCGGCACAGGTTTCGCAATGCACGGGCAAAGTAACCCCCGCGTGTGCCGAGGATCGTCCATCCTCGCATTTCTCGGATCGCATTTAGAACGCTGAATAGTTTGTAGAATGCGATCGTAAATTGTACGGTCGTCATTTAATTCGTGGGTCGTTATGGCCGGGGGTCGTTAGCGACCCCCTTTGCGCGTTTGCAAATAAGCGAAACTTTGGGCGAACGGTTTTGCGGTTTTCGTCACGCGGATTACTACTGGTCCCGTACACAAAACGAGATAGGAAGCTCGGAGAGATGTGTGGATTCTGAAAGAGATGGATCCTGAAATGGGAAAGATGCGGGAAGTGATTGAAGGTTACCGCTCTGGAACAAAGAAAATGAATGCCGGAAAATGGATGCGCGTATATAAGAGCTTTTTATGGTGTATTTGATTGAATATGTGTTTGCATGAATTTTAATGAATTTCATATCGGAAATTGGTAGGAGTGCGCGCTGTTTCGTAAAAATTCATCGATGAATATTTTTTTCGGCATTGAAAAGAGCGCTTTCGATGGGATTCAAACGAAATATTAATATATGCCTTTGGTTCACAAAAATAGGTCAATTTTCATGTATGTATGCGTATGTAAATTTTATTTTTCGGTTGCGCCGATCAAAAAAACAGTAATTGAAAAAAAATGCCGAGTAAAAGCTTTACATGCGGAACCGTAGCTGTACTTTTGTGTGCACACGTGTATTTTAATTTGAGCTCTTTCGTTCAATCACATTGGTGTTTCGTAATATGTTAAGTACCGTATTTCACTTTCGCGTCAAGTAAATAAAAATTATTTTTAGATATGCCTTATTATTTAATCACGTATTTGCGTGCTAATTGAATTTTTTCAAGCTTTTTATTTTCGATAAATTTTCGAAAAAAAAAACATTATATACATCTTTTCAAAAAGTAAAAAGGCTTTAATTTGAAAATTTAAACATGCATTATGAAAAAGACCTTTTTTAACTCAATATTTTTAGTTTCATTAAAATTTATAAGTTTATTACTTCATTACATGTATTTTAAAGAAAATTTGTGTGTATTTTTATGTATGTAAAATATTCGTTAGAAGCACTCAGAAATTTACTTAAAATCAAAATACATTAAATTGGAAAATCAAATCACGTTCAGAACAAAATGGCAAAACGCAAAACAGACACAAATTCAATTGACCTCGAATAATTACCTGAAAAAAAATCATGCAAAAAGCAAAACTCAAAAAAAAATTAGCATACGCCGTCATTAATGGCCGATTGTCGCGCGCCTACGCGTAATTTTGTTACCAGCGTAAACCGTGAAGATTTTAATTTATTCTCCTCACATTTAATACACGTCCCTATAAATCAGCGAATTTCAATCTTCAAACCGCAAACCATCCTCGAAAATATTCTCGAATAGGATCAACAAAAACTTCTATAGAAAAATCTAAAAAAATACCTAATATTCGTTTGTATGGGTCAAATGCATTTTTTTTATTATTTTATTGACAAATTTATTCACTTTGAATACATCTGTCTTTAAACACTTTAATATCATAATAAATAAACATATCTAACGAAATTGGGACAATCTTAACACCAAATCCAGAGGCCAACGACCCGAAGCAGGTTGAAAATCTCTGCCGCGGATGTCCAAAGCACATATAATATATTTTAACACACGTGCTTCGGTCAAGGGGTCAGGTCAGGGCTGCTCATTAGCGGGCCCCGCGGGGGTCGCGGGCTAATGCCCAAAGTAAACTGGCGCGCAACTTTTTGCCGAACAACCGCAATAACCGGGCCGGAATTATTATGTCGTGCGACGAGGTAAACGAGCGCTGATAAATTCGTTTCGCGTTGAAAATTTTAATGTCGACGTCTTTTTCGTTTCGTTTTGTGTTTTTTCAGAAGTGCTACATTTTCCGGATTTGCACTGTACGTTTTGTAAGCGAGCAACCGTCGAGAGGTTTTGCCGTTTTTAACGCGATTCAAGTGCGCGCTCTCGCTTTTCTAGAGGGTGCTTGTTTAGTCTATTTATTTTATTTTTTTGATACATAGTTGAATTTTCGTTTTAAATTTATCTCGTTCATTTTCTGTGTGAAAGAAAAAAAAATTATTATTGTAAACGAGAAGTGCAACGTTTTACTTGGCATGTCCATTAAACTATATTCTGTTTTTATTTGATCTTTTTTTGAGACTCAAACCATATTAAGTATTGCTCCGCAAAATTTAAAAAAAAATGAATTTTTTTTGAGTGTTTAAAATAATACGGCTCAAAATACTATTATTCAAATTAGTGCAAAATCAAGGCATAATATAGCTTATACAATCGTGAATTTCAATATATTCGGAGTTCTCTCAAACTAATTCTAGAATAGATTTCATAGTTAACATTTCATTGATATCACAGGTTCCATTTCTATTATTCATATGTCCGCGCACTATTCACTAGAACGAACTCTTCAGTAAATTTAGCCCGTCTTTGGGTCATTTACTTTAGAATTCGTTGAATAGTTGAAACTCCCGTCGACGTGTCGAAACCAGGGTTACCTCTCTGCATTTAGTCGAAAGATGCTAAACTTTGATGACTTTTGTTGCCGCACTATCACCATATTTTATAATTTATACAGACATAATGTTATAACAATTTCCATATCAATACATCGAAGGATTTAAACGTATCTTTATATTTTTTTACAATGGATATTTTTATGCTTCGCGCAGATTTTCCATTTCTATATTCAGTTTTCCCTTCTCGTTTACTGATTTTCATTATTTTTCCACTATCCATATTATCATAAAATATTTTTCAAAATAATTTTTTTCAAAGATTATACATATTGAACAACATTTTTTATAATATTTAAGTTTTTCATATATAAAAGTATTCGATGATTAAATAAATTCACTACATATAAAACATTCAATTTTTATCGTCAGAAAATTTTATATTTAATATCGAATAATATGACTTCATGTTTATTTTACTCAAAACAATTTCACTAATACTAGTCAAAACTATTCATGAGACTAAAACTTTAGACGTGTACATTTTATCTGTTTTATCTTCAACTTCGACCAAGCGTTTTCGTGCTTCGGAAAATCCACCACATTAGGAACACATTCAATTTAACGTATCCGTCTAATACATAATAAGGGATAAATCACATGGAGAGGACCAACCAGGACCAACTCTGAGGATTTCCCAGATCCACTCTGGACCGACGAAACAAATCGGAACGGATTTCTCCGGCTCGGGTCGAGGCTTGCTCGCAGATTGCGTCACTGTGAATTAATATGAACGCGGGTGCGTACTAGATTTTATCATTGTCTATGATTGATTAATTAATTTTTCTCGCGTGTTTGTAGTATTGTTTAGTGTTTGCTCGCTCTCGGCGGGAAAAGAATAAGAAGCAGCCCACAGAAGTGATTTATCGCCTTATTTATTTGATTAATAATCCGATGCGAGCGCGTTCGTTCGAGACAAAGTTTGTTCGGAGGAGATTTTCTCTCTTCAGATCCCATTTTTCGCGACGTTTTTCCGCTCTGACGGTTTTTCGATCGCAAAATTAATTTTTCTCGTTCGCAAAGGAGACGGTCACACCTGATTACGCAGCTGGAAGTCGTTACGTTCAATATTCATAAAAGGACGCGAATCCGCAGAAGGAAGAAAACTTCGATTTTGTGTACGATTTTTTTCTCATTGTAATCAACATTCAATGTTAATGGAATTACGTGTACATATTCTGTTTTTTTTTTTCGCGTGGGACTTTCTTTTGTGTTTCTTGGCGATTTTTGTTGTTAATAAAATGAACGTACTTTCTGTATTAAAATATAATTTCGTATAGTGTAAGTGCTGTAGTACAAAAGATTATTTTTTAACAATTCTTGTAGAATGTACACATTATTTTTTTACTTATCATTAATTTTTGGTATGAATTCATTTTAAAAAACCAAAGTTTATTCTAGGTCCAAGGATAAACATTGATTACGGTAACCAAAGTTGAAACATGATCGCCTTGTTTCTCTCGGTCCTTTATTTATTTATTAATCCATGTATTTTTAATAATTTTTCGGAATACTTCATTATAAAAATTATGATATTACTAAAATATATTAAATAAATATATATATATATATATATTCAATTACATGTTCACTTAACTAGCAGTATTCGAAATTGGAATTGAAATTTTCTACGTAGTATTGACATTTAAAGGAAAGAAGGAACGAAACTTTTGATGTTGAATCGTCGAAATGAGCAACAGACAACATCAAAAGAATCGAAATTAACTTTCACTCGCGATTTCTAAAACAAATAAAAACTCGCAGGAGCAAAAAACATAAACAAAAAAAGGAAAGCGAAAAAATTAAGGCGAAAACCGACCGCAGAAAAATACCCAAATCCAATTGCGCATACACAATTAGAAACGATTTACGTGATTTCAATGCTTCTAAAACTTTTCACGCGTAAAATAACTAGTAACAAAAAAAGAGCTTCACATTGTTTCGGTAGAAAAAAATATTTTTTTTGAAATTCGATTTAAAGTTTGAACGATGAAAAGTTTTCGGTTTATATTAAACGGTTGAAATAATACGGAGAACAAAAAAATTAAAACAATACGTGTCGGTCTAAAAAGTTTTTCGGTGGATTTATCGCAGTTTTCAGTCTCTATTTATTTATTTTAACGTTTTATGTTCGCATTTTACCGTAAATGGCCGTTCGTCCTCTTTATTACGACTCGAATGAGACACTTGACATCTTTTTATTAAAACAGTTTTGCTACTTTTCTCGCGAGCTCTGATTTAACGTCGGCATTTTCGGTTTATCGTGTTTCAGATTTTTCAGCCCCGGTTTAATTCGAACAAACTTTTCCGGCAGTAATCGCAGATCCTTTATTATTCGTTGTTTTCTATATATAAAAAAACTCCATTTAATCCGTGCGATCATTTTATATATGCACGAGAGGGTAACGTTCGATAAGAGTACGTATTTGTGATTCATAAATTATAAACAAATAGCTTTTTTTATTGCTACAATGCGACATTGTTGCAAATACGATTTTTCCAATTCTACCGGATTTATTAATGTTTATTAATGGATGATATCCAATTAATATGATTTACTGCATGACATTTAAAATACATCGCTAAATCTCACACGTTACGTGCTTAAGCTTTACTCGTAATTTCTTGTTAAAAATCATATGATTCAAAACTAAACATGAAAGGAATAAATTGTATTTGCTTTAGAACAAAATTCAATTACATCAAATAACATTTTCATTTGAACATGTGATGATTTTTTTATATTTCGTATTGTAAATTTTGATTTCCAACCTCATTTTGTAACGAATATGAATGCTATTCAAATTTATTTTACAATAAAATTATTTTATTTTAAACGCGATGAATTCGACGCTCATGAAACAATGAAACAAAATCAATACGCGATTGTCACAAACTCAAAATAGCTCTAAATAAAATACAGCTTCCCTAAATTTTCACCAGTTATTTTTGCAAGTGTGTCCTTCAAAACCTAAAACAACAAAAAAACACGCCGTTTTATTATCTTAATGAAACGAAACACTTATACAAACATTACGATACGCGAAACAAAACGAGCCGCAACGCGAAAATAAAAACAGAAAAAATTGTATGCGCGGCGCCGATTTTCACGTGAAAAGCCCACGAGGAAAACGTGAAGTAATCCTCTTATGTGACCAGGAGAAAAACGCCCAAAAAACAACACACCAAGGATGGAAAGTGGGGAAAAAAGCGAGAGGAAAAACCATCGTTGGGCAGAAAAAACCCGTCACAGAAACAGGCGGCCGTTCGTTATGAGCGCCATCCGTTAGCGCATTAAAAATGCGACTGTACTAAGTCTTCATTTGTTGGTCGCGTACATTTTCAGTTATGTTTTCATTTTATGTGTGTGTGGTTTTTTACCGTTTTTCAGGTACGGACCGGTTCTGATTTGTAAGCTTTGTACTTACACGGATCGTTAAACAAGCCGTAAACGCTTTCGCAAAACATGTTGATTACGAGTCGAAGCTTTAAAAATTGCTTCAATGTACGAAATCTTTCATGTTTACAAATTGCTATGGATTTTTCCCGATTAGAATTCTTACATATTTCTTGAATATAAAAAAAATAAATCTTATTTACATCAATAATTTCATACTCTGTATAAGGAAAAAATTGCTACTTCTGGATAATATTATATTATATCTATGAAAGAATATAATTCGAAAATTTTCACTGATTGCCTAAACTAACACAAATTAAATGAAAATAAGTGACACATAAGTGACATACGTTAGTAAATGAATAAAATCACATAATATTAATCTAAAAACAATTAACAAAGGATAGATTCAGATTTCATCTCCTTGAGAGTTGCATTTTCTTTATGACCACATTGAGAAACACCTAAACATCCAATATTGTCTTCCAGTCTTGAAATTAATGTTTAATAAACTAAATATTATAACAAATCAATTCAATCGATAAAACTTTTTTTAAAAAATCTAAAAATTTTATCACAATATTCTCAGTACGGGTATTGTATTATATTTAAACGGCTCTTTTGTGGCATACGAGCAAGTCGCTCGATAAATATGAACATAACGCATAATTCACAAAAACCCACAATATTTTCCGCATATTCAAAACGTGCGTAGGGGGTGCGTACACCGAGGTTTTGAGGCCATTAGAAAACATAGTTACTTTATTGCCGGCGCTAAATCAAGTTTTTATTGCGCAATGCTCGCCCTACAAAATGCGCTCTGAAACTTTGTATCGTATGTCGGATTTTGCGAGTTTCGTCCGCTCTTTTTGTGCGCGTACGTCGGGCGGTCGGTTGGAATTTTTATTTATTTATATATTTTTTCTGCCGGCGCCGACAAAATTATTAAAATTTATTTTCTTCCTTTTTTCGAGCGGCGAGAAGAAACGGCGGGAAAACTCTCGCGCTCGAGGAAATATTGCCGAGCGTACGAAAAGCGAGTTTTCCAGCATACGGGTCGTTGATACAAAGCGATTTTAAATTTATCAGAAAAAAGCAGTTACTTACGTTTTTTCATAAGAAATTCAAATGTTTATGAATGCTTGCGAAAATTTAAATTTCTCGAATTCGTTCATTTGTACATTCCGAATTGCTTTTCGTATTTTCCTTTTGAATGTCAATAAATTTTAACTAGGACGTCCACACGTAATTCGATAAAGAAAACATCGTGCAGTGTTGCTGACACTTTTGAATATTCATTTGAAATTGGTTTCCATTGCATTTGCTAGAAAAATTTGTATTGAAGTCGGAAAGTCTCCGCACTTTTTATTCAAATCCAATTTCTGAATATAGCAGTGACCTATATTCTTTAATAAATCTCACGCAATACAAGAATATTTCCATATTGCGAATTTCAGTCATTTTTCACAACAACTTAGAAAACTTCTGCCTACGAACAAAGATATTTCAGTCTTTATAAATTTCCCAGTAAAAAACACGTATCGAATCAGAGCCAGCGCTCGCGCACGACTTGACCCGCAGTTTTTCCCCGACGAGAAAAACAAAATTTCATCAGAAAGCAAAAAAAAAGTTTTTCATACGTGTCTATATACGACAAGAAAAACGCGAAGGTCGTAGAAAAGCTCCTGCGTATTTATTTTTCACATTTACTTATGATACGAAAATGTATATAAAAAACCGTATAGCTTTTTCTTTGTGCAATCGGTGCGATTCCGTAATTTACTGCCAGCGATCCTGTTGCGTACTCCCGCTTCCATACAGTGTGTTCAAATCAAATATTTATACGGACCCACCCTGTATTTTGTATTATATTTTTTTTCCATTCTCACTCCTCTACAAGGAGAGGTGTGGAGAAAAAAGCGACACTAAATTACCTCGAACCTCATAAAAGACCGCGTTATTTTTCGGTCGCATTGTAAAAATTGCCCCCGCGTGATGTATAACAAGCTTTCGCATTTTTCGCTTACTGCTACGACTAAACGATTTCGTTCGAATGGAACTGTTAAGATTTTATGATATTTTTTTGTTTGCGGTTGTATTTAGTCATTATTTTTATTTATAAATACGATAAGTTATTTTCTTCATAGAATTCCCCTATTGAAAAAAATGATTCTTAAAAAATGACTCATAGAAAAGTATCAACGTCTTCTTAACGTGAAAAAAGCCAATTTATTGCACAATATTTTTTGCGGCATATGTTCCCACCCCTCTTTGGACATAAGTCCTACACAAAATATGGTCACCCTCATCTCCGAGACTTCGAAGTCCCGAAGCTATATAAGGTTTTGATTTCGGGTTTGTTTTCTTGAACAGACGTCTGTCTTGCGCACGCGGTTCACCATTGTGTCAATAATAAATGTTTGCGAAGAAGTCTCTCGCTTTACTCACAATACATATTCATCGATGATACATTTCTACGGGAAACCCATTTATCAATATTCTATCGCGACGAATACGCTTACTTGCTACATAGGATATCAATTAAGACGTTTATTATATTATCTTATATAATAAGTATAATAATGTGAATCAAATGTTTTTGAAGAAAGCATTGAGCGTGAAATTTTTAATTAGTTGTTAAAAGATACTAAATGGTTATATGAAAAGTTTTGTAGTGATTGACCTTTGTAATTTCATCGAAGTAGTCCATTATCATTTTTGATTAAAGTTATTTTCATATATTTTAACAAAATTTTATTCACCTGAGTGAACTGATTATTTTGAACTTCACTATTAAACTGCAATCTTTTTAGATGTTGAATGACGCGGCAATAATTTGTGAAACTTTTCCATTAATCAAATACAACTTGCAACCGAAACGTTATCAGATTTTGACGTATTCCAAACCAAAAGTCATCCTTTCCTATAATATTTTGACTACATTACACTAAAATTTTACTAAATTCACTATAAATCATCCTGAAACACACTTCATTAATTATCACTTCAGAGATAATACACCGGAAATATACTTTTCATGATTTATTTTCGTATGATACTTGACAAATTCTGAAAACTACTTTACAAAACAAACTTTCCTATACTTTGTATCAAACTACAAATACAAAACCTTCATTGATATTTTTCGTATGAATTATATACTTTTATATTATAATTTTCGCGATCTATATCAACACGATAACGAACCATTGTACAACCGCACAATTTCTACCGGTTCAATTACAACATCACACGAGTAAATTTACCCACCATACACCTACATACAATACATCAATCGGCCTAGTAAAAAAAGGGCCGCGGACCCGACACTCAATAATATATCACGCGCAACCGTAATGCACCTATGCCCAACACCATAAATTCGACCGCTCATTAACAAACCACTCTTTATCAAATTCGGTATGCATGCGCAATCGAGCTGCATACAGCCGGGGGCCCTTTCTATCCAACAACGAGCCCAGTAATTAATCTAATCCGTCCCTTTTTCGAGGAGTCTGCCCTTCGGCCTCGCGGTCGGCACGGTTTTTGCCCGTGAAATATTCACCTGCGGTCGGCACAGACGAGCTGTCCGAGACCGGTCCTTTGCTTTTTTCCCTGCAAAGGTCTGCGAGTGGCGAATTTACCGTGGCCGGCCACTCCATTTGCGAACTTTCGCTGTGAACGTGATGTACTGTTGGGCGCCGGCTAGGTTGAGTGGTGCCGTAAAAACGGCCGAGCTAAACGAGCTTTGAAAGCTTTGAATTAACGCGCTTAGTGGAGTTCGTTAAATTTTTGTATCGTTGTTGAGTTTTGGTGAAGTTTTCGATATTGTAAGATGATGTGGGTTTATGTATTATATTTCGAGCTTTGAAAGCTTTGAGTTGATGTGCGTGATGTGGTTCGTTTAATTTTTGTGATTTATTGGGTTGTAGATGTGATGGTTTTGAATAAATTGTGTGTATAATATAGTTCGGAGTATGCAAATGAACTGACGTTCTCGTGTATATGCTATTTCTCGACATTCTCTCATTTTCAACTCGGAAACTATGTAATAGACCGTCAAGTTCGCAACTTCGCTTGCCCGGCACAAAGACGATCTCCCTCTCTCATCATTTACATAATGATCCAATTATGATAAACTTCAAACTCATAACCCACTTTTCCCGAGAAAATTTTTAAACCATCGCCCATTGAAAACCCGACCACCGATCGATCCAAACTATCCCATCAAAGGCCCGACTCGCGCCTTATGACATCTCACCCGCTAATCAAATTACCCAGCAGCACCCAAGTTTGAGGATCCCTACACGGCGATAATTTCAAGTGACGTTGTCACCGATTGGCTGCGAATAGACACGGCCGTCGACAAAAGCTCCGGCCCATTGTGATGCTAAGTATCTGGTCTGTTTTGGCCATTGTTCGCCGGCGGCGCGGATCCTCGGGGAGTTGACGGCGACGCTTCCGACGCCGCGTTAATTTACACGTCTCGATCGTGTTTCTCAAACGTTCATAACACGACCGAACATGGCCATCGGGCTGTTGAATGTTCGATTTGATTGGATGGAAAGATTTGGATTCATACCTTGGGAATTTGAGTGCGTGTTATATCGTATGAAATCGCATTTCTATTTGGGGTTGAAATGATTTTTTTTTTTATTGAATTTCTCTTCAAAATTTTATTTTATGTCGAATTTTAGAATTTATGTATGTGAATGTTGATCTATTTCACTCTTCGTCTATTCGATATAGACGGGTGGTGTGTTTGAAATTTAATTTATTCTGTTTGTATTTCCCAAACGTTCGAAATACAACCTATAACTGCTATCACTTTGTTAAATATTCGATGATCGAATAATTTGCGCGAAATTATCATATTCATAGGCCTACATGATATTTATTTGTTAGTTATAGAAGTTTCAATTTTTCGAGAAATTTGATACATAAATGTAAAGGTCAAAGCCGTTTCGAAATTTGTCATTTATAAATCAAAATATTTGAACGAGTTCAAAAGTAATAAAACGAAATACTCAATATATTCGAATTATCGAATGCTTGAAAAATATCTGAATCATTTCATAAAGCTCTAATCGCACGCGTTTTTCATCCATTAATTATCGCACACACCTAGCACTTTCAAAACACATACCCGTAAATTTACAAATAGCCGACACTAAATACGCTCGTTTTATAACCGTAATTAATCCGGACATAAATCATGCATTTTTCAAAAAAAAAATGCGAGTGCCAATTTACAGAAGCCCCTCTAAAAAAAACGCAAAACGAAAACAAACAAAAATAAAATCGCACACACCCAACAATCAAAGCACGGTTTCAAATATCATTGGACCGCGTATGAGTGATTTATTAATCCAGTTCTGTGACGAGCTGCGGGGTGAAATAAATTTCGCAACGATCTCCATTAGTCAAATTTATTAACGGAACTACAAGACAACGAGATCGCACAATAACATTTCGTCAATTCTATGCATTATTCATAAATGTACGCGTACACGTGGATGTATTATATGTTACATATATACATAGTAGTACGTTTGTTTGCGGACAATGAAATCGCGAAATTAACCTACATTGTTACCTGAATATTTAATTTTGATGTGTGCTGTCTTAATGGATTTTCAGAATTTGTGTTTTGGTGTTTCATTTTTTTTTAATTAATTGTATCGTTTATAGTTTAAAAATTAAATTTAAAAATAGATTATCGTTATATATTGAAATCAATATTCGCTACACATAATTAATTAAGTAATGTTACAAAATCGATTGAGGATGCCGTATAAATTTCCATACATTTGAAGTACAAATATTTTGGTAAATAAGCTATTTTGCTTGAACGCAAGTTCGCGTATATCAAACACAGCGAACAAACAGGATGATGAGGAAGGACGTGACATTCCATGATTTGAATTTCAATGAGATGTTGATAAGAAATTTTGATGACGTCTTTAGTGATGTTTTGATACTCCACAAAATACACTTTTGAATCATTCATGTTACACAGAAATCCCTATTTTGTACGTAGTAGACCTGAAAATAACTCAAAATAAATCACATCCGCATAATCTGCATTTAAAATTTATTTATTATTACTTCTAAAATATACGAAATATATTTTCGCATCTTAATCTGGATCAATCGGCGTGTTTTGTATACGCGTCCGTAAGCGCGCCACATCCCTCGATTTATCACATTTTTCAGCTGAAGAAACGGATATTTTGCACACGCCAATGGGGATAATAAGCTCCATTTCATATTTATGAAATATTGATAGATGGCCTATTCATCATCACGTATCACGACCCATCGTTCGCGTTATAAATCACCGCTAAGTCGCGACGAATTCCCATTCCTATCCGTAAAAAACCATTATGTATTCACGTTAATGCAAATTCGGAATCATCAATGACAAACGTAAATTTTGATTCGATATTATAAAAATATTATATCCTAAGAACATGTGTGTATTACCGTTGAAACCTTTTTTTAAGTATACTTACTGAAATTGAATTTTATATAAAGGACGTACCCGTTATTGAAGGAAGTTTTTCCTCCCACTATTTTTCATACTTTCTACATAATTTGATACCAAATTTTCTTTTGAAAATTCTAGTCATATTATTTTATATGCATTTAGAAAATATAACGACATAAGTATTATTTTCGTGTTGATTTTTCAAACCACCATATAATTGAATATCAAATTTACATAGATATTTATCTGTACTCTACGACGAATTGTAATTTTCAAAAACGATTCTCTATAACTTGAAAACATATTATTATAGATTTAATATAAATATCACATCCAGTTCAATACTAAAAAAGTTTCAGCACCAAAAATGGTTCTTGAAAAAATAGCAATAATGTGGCAATTATGGTTTTTCATTCGTACTAGATTGATCGTGCTTTTCACGTCAACCTACCATTAATATATGCGATTTCTATTTCGAATGCGTTCAGTAAATTGAAACGCTAATGTGTATTTTGGCCGAAAATAAAATTATGAAAGTGAAAACAATCGCTAGTTTTTTTTTTTTTTTTTTGAATGGGCTCACATATCAGCCGTCATGTTGTTCGAAATCATTAAAATATAGAAAACCTAAGCGCAAAATAATGAATCCCATATATGTACTACATATTATGCTGTGCAAAAGGATTATTACCATGGCAAAAACAAATGGGGTTCGCTGTGATATTTATAGCCTTTCGAGCAAAGTTAATTAGACCTATGCTACATAAATTTAATTGCATTAATATGATTTTACGTCTTAATACTTAACATCGATGAGCATACCTTTCTTTGATCTGCAATACTTTTTTGTCAACTCTTATTATTTTCGTGAGAATTCATAAAAACTTTACTGAAAAAATAACTTTGACAACGAGGTAATACTATTTTATGCAGTACAGCACATCAATTGAAATTTCAATATAGATTTACTCACAGAATTAAATTTTCAGCGTAAATTAATTCATAGACATTTTACAGCTCTATTCCATTATAATATATCCATATTGATTGTCCAGTTTTCAAAATACACTTAACATAATGAAACAACACAAAACGGCAATCGGCAATCGACAACCCGACCGATTCTCTCCAACGGACAACTACTTTGCCACCCTCGCAACGAAGCGACCCGCTTTAATTAAAGCGCGCTGAAAAGACCACTCTGCCAACGCCTTTTCTGAAAACTTCCACAAAATCTTTTGAAAAAAAAATTAGAGGAAACGAACGTCGTGACCGCCGCGAGCCACCCGGACAGATTCGGTTAACTGTCCGTGCAAAGGCCGCTAAATCACCGGGGGTTCGGCAAATAAACTCAACTTGTTCTATATGCTTTGTATAAGATATCTTCTGAATCATTGATCAGCAACATTTGGTTGATCTAAAATTTATGGGATTTAGTTAAAATTTGAATTTAACTGTATAAAAATTGTCATTTTCATTTAAAAAAATTTTTTTTTTTAATTTTTCAGAACAACTTTTCGTTTATAAAAGGTTGTTTATCGCTTTACTGAAGTGAATCTATTTAAGGGGTGGGCGTCGTCAGTGTTTGTTTGAACTTGGTCTACGGCCTGATGCTTAACTGTGCGAAAACTTTCGGTCTGGCCAACTGCAGGGCAGAACCAGAGTAAGGTTGCATCGAGAACGTGGTCAAGCATACTTAATTACTAAGCGAGTTCTATTTGAAAATGTAGGATCATTTTGAAAGTTCTAAAAATAAAATTAATTTTAGATGAATTTATCTTGAATCGAATAACCTAATGATTGTAGTCGACCTTTCTTTCATAAAATTATGTCCCTTATATTCAAAATGATGACAAAAACACATTACCTACAATTCAAAAATAAAATTCATTTTCTCGCAAATATTGCGTTACGCACAAACAATTTAAAAACATCTCAATGTATACAATAGCAAAACAATAAATGTCAATTTTACTGTATATTATATTATCGTTCATATTCATTTATAGCATGGAACTTCCATTATGATCTACATTAAATATATTCCATACACAATATTTGAAGGGTCAGCGATCAACTAATACAAATTTCCCACAAATTCCGAAATCCTAAACCGAGATTTCCCCTTGCAACTACAATAAAATACGTTTCGCTCATAATAAGCGGTTTGAAATGGGTCGCATTTATTTTCGATCAATATCAAAAAGAAAATTTCTCAGCGGCGATAACCCTTTCGCACATTAGCATTTTTATTGGCAGCTTTTGATCCGCAGGTGAGGAGATCAACCACGAATGAGGAAACTTACACCACCGGAGTAATATTCATAATAATATAATTTAATGTGTACGCTTTGCGGCGATGTAAGCGTAATTTAATGCGAATCCACGGATGTAACGTGCGCGGTCCGTTTTCCGCCGTCTCGGCTATGAAAATCGTGCCCGAATTCCCAAATGTCGCCGGAAACGTATTAATAATAACGCTACGAGATCGTTAAAACTGGAATTAAAACGCTGAAACATAACGGTCATGGGCCTCTGAAAGGGATGTAGAGGAAAATCGCATGATTTGTGGCGACCTTAAATTCACGTTCAGTCAAAGGCGCCCATTTGCATTTCAATAGTGGATTTCGACGCTCCGACTTTATCTTCATATTCCTATTTTAAATGTTATTATATATCGGGAAAGATAGATTTTTTTTATTAGAACTTTTCGTATCTTCCTCAATATTGGCCGTCTTCACGACTATTTTCACGGTCGACCGACGTTTCAGAGCCAGTTCGCCTTCTACAGTTCCTTTCGTTCCCTTCCGTTAGTGTCAATCAAGGGTCTTTGGCCACCCCAGGGTGAACTAGTGGTGGTGAAGTCACTGAAGTATCGACACTAAAGACTTCTTCTTCCGAAGACTTATAGTGGATATGAGAAAACTTTCCTAGTGCAAGTTGCGCCAAGACGTTAAAGTAATCCGGCAAAAGACAATTGCCTGATTAATCTGACATTATTGTATTCAATTTTACATCCGTGCCTGTATTTTATTTTCAACAACGTCCTATTAATATAAACCTAATTTGAATAAAATACACATTTTTTGTTAAAAATAGTTCGACTTTGCATTTTCTTGAACTAGTGTAAAACACGACTGTATAAGCCGTAATTCTCAGGTGTACGTATCACTCTCTAAAGCGTTTTCCACTTTCAACAGCGCTTTTTTTCGGAGCTGCAAAAGCACGCCCCGCTTGTCCCCAGAAGAGCTTCTATCCCTAAATCGAAAAATTCTAATATGCAGTTATCGTTGGGAGTGAGAAATAAAAAAAGGCGAGTCGACCGCCCGTTTTCTGGTTCCTCTGCTCGACTATGGCATCCACTCCTTCTACATCTTCCTCCTACGCGAAGCTCCCTTTCGGCGTTCAGTTAAAACGATGAACATCTGGACCAAACGAAAGAACGAACGGTGAGCCGTTTTTATGCCAAACTTAAAAAAAGGAACTTCGAGGAAAAAGCGCTTCTTTCTTTCACTCATTAATTTGCATTTTTTTCTGTTTTTGCACTTTCATGTATTATAAATCGTTTCCGCTTTTGAACGTCATAATTGATGTTTGACTCGCGCTAACGTTGTTATTATATTATTTCCATTCCTTTTGATTCGAAGACTTTTTCTTCGTTTACCTTCAGTGGAATTATTCGCGTTTGATTTTGTGAAAACGACAAACAGGCCGATTATGAATCAATTTTTTTTCTCGGTATATAATTCGTTCGTTTTGATATAAAATGAAATGTTCGTTCATTCATAAATATAATATATAAAATGTGAGTGTTCCTTCGATGTATACGCTAAGTGGTACCTATTCACCTAATTGCGTTATTTTCCGGAAAACGGAGCTTTTCCGTGTGTTTTGAACGAAACTGACTTTGAAAGCCAATTCCGAGTCTTTGTCGTGCTCAACACACGCGCAAAACTTTCTAGTTTCATAATTGAATTTCACAAAATCATAATCTTTTAGTTCTGCTTATTTCATGCATTAAATTAAATTTTAATCTTATTATTGCAAACGTATTCGGATAATCACATAACTTTTTTGTTTATAATATAATTAATTTATTATAATGGACGTAGGTATAAAAACTTCAAATGATTTTAAAAGTTATTTTTTCATATGAAATATTATTTTCATTCACGATTTAAATCTTACTCGCTCAACTTTAGTAAAATCGTGATTAATTATTTAGTTTTTGAAAGCTATTTACCTATGGAAATCATAGCACATATTTTTTTATATTCAAAAATAGATCCATAAACTGCTTTTATCACAAAAAAAATCTATTAATTTTTTCTATGAATCAAGATTTTAGCATTCACCCTCAGTAAGTGAATGTCCAATAACACAAACGACTCAAGAAGCACAACACACACAAAATCCCTTAATAACACATCACATCAAAATTCTCACACGCAACTAACCAGAACCCCCTTCGCAAAAATTGCCAAAAGGACTCGACCACCTTCCCCGAAATATAACCGAAGTATACACACACTGAGGACATTCCCACGTCGTTCAAACTGCCGAGGACTAATGGGACACGAACAAACGACGTTTTGGGGCCGTCAACCCTTTGAGGGCCCAGCTCTCTTTTGCGGTGATCGATCGGCGCCACTTAATGAACGGACCCTGCCCGTTCACTCCCTCATCGATTCTGATGTAAAATCGCTATGGGGAAAAAATTCGCAAGAGAAAGAGGCCGCAATTTCCCGGGGCAATTGCGTGACACGTACCGGACGATCCGAAAAAGGCTTCTTTTGTTGGCGTTGACGTTTTTCGCGAAAACGATGTTATAATGTTTGAATGGGAGAAGGGTAGGTTTTGTTGATTTTGGAGTGTTTCTTTGAATTTTATTTGATTGAATTGGTTATTTGATTCTCGAACATGTTATTGCTTTGATTCAACCGTGAATATGCACAATTATTTTTTTTAGCATTACGTAATTCAATGAAATTATATTGTTTTTAAATATTTTCGTTTATGTTATTAAATATTTTTTATTTGAAGTTTTCCGAATTATAATATTTATTCAATTTTGTGTTGAAATATGTAGTTTCCGAGTCATCCTTCATTCGTATAAAATGAGGGGTAAACGAACCGTCCGAGCTGTTTTCTCGTTAATTTTACGATGGTACACTATTTAAAAACGGTCGTTTGTAAGCTGAAAGTTAATATATAAAATTCTTATCCCTCCCACTTTGAAATATGAATTAATTTTCTGAGAATTTACGAAACGGATGATATATAATAATTGAGTAGTTTTCCGCCTTAACTCTGTTCGGAATATCGGGCAGACAGCTATATTTCAAAACATGTTGTTTTTATCTCTCAGTATGTTATTAAAATAATGATTGAAATACTTTAATATGTGTGAAACTATCAATATTTCAATTTTTAATTAAAGGTACACAATGAATTTGATGTAAAGAGGGTGAATTTTAATTACATAGGCCTTTGAATCATTATTGAATTCATGGAAAATTATTTTGTAGAAACAACTATCACACGGTATACCTTTTATATTTTTCAATTCATATAATACAAACGATTTATGCAAACTGAATATGTGATATCATATAATTTGATCCATCTGTTTAGATTTTTGATTTCAGTTATTTCGATGACAGAATATTATATTTTACATAATATAAAACGCCAGTTATTTAACTTTTAATGATTGCAACAATGTATAATATTTCGGTACTTTAAAATTATATACATATAGTTCAACAGTACTTTAGTACCTTGTATAAATATTTTCAAAAATTTAAATTTCGTATCACACTTCCATGATGTACGATAAATCTCGTAGAACATTGACCTAAAAGCTCTCATACTCGTGGAGGGACGTTGAAATGTTCCGCTGTATAATTAGATCAGTCATCGTGCTTATTTATACAAAACGACAACATGTTTATTTCATGCATACTCAAACTCATTGCTGGAAAGATGCATTGCACCTATGCAATTTTTGAAATGACTTCATTATAAAACCATATTTGCATTAAATTAATTATTTTACTAAAAAAAATTAAAAGTTTCACTATAACTCGTAATTGTAATAAAACGGAAGTTCATTCTGTTCGATTTCATCTGCGTTACGACCCACCATAACTTTCATCCAGGAAAAGCTCTCGCATAAAACATGGTTATCGCGCCAACACGTAGTCCAACTCTTTTAAAAATTTCTCCAGAAGCTCAGCAACATTGAACAATTAAATTCTTGACACAAACATGCTGGAAATACATGAAAATTTCAGTCTCGGATCGATACGAATCAAATTTCTCGTGGGACGGAAACGTTCTTGATTGTTAAGACGAATGTCAATAGGAGCGCGGGTCGCTTTCGTTCGTCTGTGCTGAATTCACTTCTTGTTGTTTGCCGAACACGAAGATTTGTGCAGAACTATTGTTCAACAGCCAGAATTATTCGGCAACGTCACGGCCCGAATGATTAATGTGCAAATCCGGCTGTTCGATGATGGCGTGCCGCGGCCCGTTTTGAAATTCATACCGCGCGAACATTGTTTAGAAATTTGATAAGCGCTCGTTCGGGCTATTCATATTCTAAAAAAAGGCTTATAAACGTTTTCGTGTTTCACGTGTTTGTGTATGTGGTTTTTTTTGTAACCTAAAAAATACGTGTGTGAGGGCGAGTGAAAAACAGGTGTACTTTCGTCGGTGCGATAAATCATAACACTTGCGCCGTTAAACTATGGGTGTGTTCTACGCGGTTGGTGAATTTTGAATGTTAGCGAAAGTGGATTTTGATTTTATTATACGTATTCGTTTGCTTGATTCGAATCAGTTTGAAATTGGGGAAAGTTTTCGTTTTAAAATTCGTCATGTGCGTTTCCATCGATTAATTTTGTTGATATTATGCAAAGTGTTTTACAGTTAGTGTTTATTGATATTGCGCTGCTTTTTTTTTTAAACTACTTTTGCATATTAACATTTAAGTATTCATTTGCATATTTTGGCATCGTAATAAAGATTTTTTCAACCGTGTTAGTCTAAAATTTATTTAACGTTCATTATTTATTTGTGCAATTACATTTTTTTTCGTTTGACCCTAAAACGATTGAGTTCTACAATAAATTAACATCATTAAAAAAACATAAAATTTTAATGAGAATGTAAAATTTTTAATTTTCATTTTAAAATATAATCCTTTTTTTTATATCTGATAAAAACTATAACAATTGTTAATTTTTAATTATTTTAAAATGTCACAACAATTCAGAATATCCGCACATTAAATTACTAAATACAAATTAAAAAATGCTAATATTTTACTGTCAAAATTATTTTGATTCTAATTCAAGGTCAAAAGATTCAGTACTGCACATAAAGCAACGAGTATATAATTTACGACTTTTGTTAATTTATGCTCCTATAAAATATATCATAATGTGCCGACGCAGAAAAAAATGAATTAAAATATCCGCACGGAAGGCTCCGCATTATGGATACGCTTTTAATATGTCTAAATTTTCCGTCGTCGCGCAGCTTTCAAAAGCTCATCAAAAAAAGATTTTTTTTCCCGCCATTGTTGTGCCGGTCGCCGCCGCTAAGTGCGCGTTTGAATTATGACGTCAGCAAGCCCGCATTATGAGCATACACTGTACACACTAAGTCACATATATTTTAGGCTTACACATAGATTTGGACTTGTTTAGTATAGGAAAACCTCGATTCTCCAAGCTGAAAAAATATAATGTCAATGACAGGGCTCAGACGGCCGAAAAGTGTCTAGCAGAAAAATTCGATACATAAACTAGTTTGTCCTTCGAAGTCTGATTCTATTTCCTTTTGGGTACCATTTCATGTATTTGAGAATACCAAAATTTCTCGTTTCATTATTTCAAATTGTCAAATTCATGTAAATTTAAGTTGAGAGTAGCGCGTACTTTCGAACAGCGTCCTTCGAGAGAGAACATTCGGCATCGTAAATAATTTGAGAAATAATGTTGGACAGACGCTCGCAAATCGAACACAAAGTGCTTTCGTGTGTATTTCAGAAGGATTCATCTTCTATTTGTTGTTTTTTTGATATACGACAGTCGCGACATGAACGTGACGATCGTAAAATGGCCGAACGCGCGCGCGAGCGATTTCCGGCTCTTGAGACGTTTGACAAAGTTCAACTGTCACCGTTTAAATTATTGCACGCCTTTTTACGCCTGTTTTTCTCGGAAAACACGCTGAAGTTTTGTACGGGAGCAGAAGTTTTTTTGATCGTAAAAATTATGAAGGAAAACTATAAATTTCGCGCATATTCATCGTCACTTAATGAGTGAAAATCATGTAGGTAGTTAAGTTAATTGTTTATTACTTTTTTAGCGATAAATCAACGTGAAAATTTATTTGATATTGAAAATTTTTATATAAGCAGTAGTCAAGCTTGGATCATAAAAGCATACAATTTCTTGAGAATTCCGTTTAATTTTTAATCTAATACAAGTAGAAACTAAAATGAAATTTCGTACAAAATTTAAAATACCGCTACCTTGAAACTTTTATGAAAATTTTCATATTTCAAATATGACAAAAGAACGCAAAAAGCTAATTATCTGAGAATGAAAACAGATCGCTTAATGACACGCCATGTAATATGTACATATATAATAATAGAACAAAAAGCATATCCCGAATGTTAATATTCATTTAGTTATTTTGGTCATCCAGATTCCACCTTGAACGAATTAACATTTCCCATTGCTGCATCTGCAGTTTGCATAGACTTATTTTTTGACACCGAACAAGACATTTCACAAGTCACATTAATGCGTTACGCTGTTATAGTTAGCCAAATCTAGAGTGACAGTCCCCAGATATTAAACAACGTAAATTTTAACCTTATTTTAAGTAAAGGTACTTCTCAAATTACGACCACCCAAACTTGTCACATTTCACACTACGACTTATTATATTATACTTGTTTATTACATTACTTGACTCATAACACTTCAAACTTATTGCACTATACTCGACCCGTCTTCCAGCTAGAAATGTATATATTCGATCCAATTTTGCACATCATAACGAAATTCCATCATGACTCGAATAATATCCGTATTCCGAGAATGCTATATTTCCACTGCGAGCATTAAATACAAGTAGTCGTTTCGTACGCCAACTATTTTCGGACACGTGGAATCCTGAGGCGACTTTGCACACTCCTCTCTTAAAACTAAAAAGCGTAATTAATTTCATGTAGCTACGCTGCTGGCCATTATCGTGACCCTCATGAATCCACTAATTATCTGCACTAAATCTAAGCCTAAAAAGGTCATAATTTAACGCATTTTTGTGCCCGCCTACGTACGATACTGGCCGCTCTCGGAGCGCGTCAAGAATGCAAACAAACCCTCCGCTTTTATATATAGTATGAATATTCGAATTAATTATTCGCTTTTTTTCACTGCACGCGATAAGCTTTTGTGATAAAATGCCTTTCATAATCTTACAGCTCCGCCATAAATGAACCTTAATTAAGCGACATCCTTAAAATTAAAAATAATCTGATTAATTTTCGTGTTATTATACCTTCAAATAAAATCGGGCGTATCGTTAGAAATTAAAAATAATTATTTTTAAATCTCGTATTCGATTAAACATTAGCTATTTTTATACAACAAAGAAAATCTGATTCAGAATATGTCAATCTGAATTTTTGCTTTATATAAATACATATATAATAAACCTATAAATTCTACGGCTTCTCGATATCTTAACAATCGACAATACAACGTTTATGCGGTCGCTTATGTCGGACTGCGCCCGCACGACATGTTAATTTTCCGTTCGGTATTTGCGAAGTTTGTCTACAAAATTATCTCCCGTCTTGAACGGGGACGGGTCGTCCTGTTTATGTAACTGACATTTACGATAACATTAAGTTGTTACCCCCGAAGATGACCTATATTACTAGCCTGTCGAACTTCAGCGAAGAGATTCATCCACCCACTCCCAAATTGCTTATATCCGGGCGAACAAACGAGCTCATCTCTCAAAGCACGAATCCGTCGTCCATAAATTTCTGTTTTACCACTATACGCACCACTGTTGATTTTTCAAACGTTTCAAAACATAGATATAATATTTTGATGTGTTTTATTTCGAAAGATCAAAAGTTTCTACACAGAAGAGATATTGAAAATTTTGCACAATGAAATATAAATATTGAATAATATCGTCTTATATGTATGATTAATCAAATTGTACTACTGGAAAGGTTATATTAATTCGTTCCATTTTAGTTTTTCTAAGAAAATAATTGCATACTGTAACACCGATTTCATGATATGCATTTTTATAATATATTTTCATATCGTGTTGAAAAATCGTCGTGTCGTTTTGTATGCAAGTATTTTAGCCGTTTCAGACGATGCCTGTCATCGACCGTGTGCGCCGTCGACGCTGAAAGCTTTCAACTAACGAGCTTTTTTACGCGAACGATATTCAAACATCCGCGAAGGCTCACTTATATCTGAACTTTTCGATGTCGTTTTTTTTTCAAGTACATTTTTGTGCAATCGGATCGAATGCACTCTCGAACTTTTCCAGGTTTTTTTTGTTACAAATATTTTCGTTCTTGCTAAAACAGTTTTCGCTTTGATATTTTCAAATGTGAACATTTTATAGCAAATCCTTTACAACGCATAAACTTTATATATAGTCGAGAAAAGTATTTAATTTTTATGGTACTCTAAATATATTACGGCAATTATTTCTAGAATGTTGCGGTTATTATTAATGTGTATAATTCAAATAAGTTTATTAAATATGCTTTAAATGAGCTCATTTATATAAATATAAAATTACCAACGAAATATTTCTCATTCGTTTTGTAAATTAGGAATCTGAAGTTGAAAAAATTCGAAAGGCAATAACATTTTAATCGGCTCACAGTCGTTTGCGCCGTAGCGCAGAATTCTTTTTGATAAATACGCGTAATGGCAAAGTATCCGAATTTTTCATCGACTTATAAAAATCTTATTGGGGTCAACTACCTTTTCCCAAATAGGGCAAGTATCATGGGACTTGGTTCCGTGCGGGAGTCTCCGCTCAATATCGTAAAGTGCATCCGAAAAAAAATTGTGTCTTGTGTTTAGCTCGTTTATTTACAAGATACGATACATTGATTGATGGATCGGTAATACAGATAGATTTTCAATTTACTTACTTTTCATACAGATACAGGTAATTATAGTTGAACATAACAAAATCAACGATCATATGTTGTACAAGCACCTATACATAAAAGATTCATTGTTCATTTTTTATGTGAGCCATAAAAATGTTAAAGGTCACATTTTTCTTTTGTACATAAAACTACTATAGTATTATTTTAATGCTGAAAGCTTCTATATAAATTGATTTAGTCTACAAATATCACAACTACAATTTGAAACACCAATAGATTGTGACATCTGAATGATCTCAAAGCACCTTAATGAATTCCAACACCTCAAATATAATAATACCTCAAACAAATACCGACACATTTCCATCAAATATATTGGACTCACATTACATACATATACATACATATGTTACGTTCAAACTAATTCATTCATATATCATCATCATCACAGGTATTTACTATACATAAATAATACAATAAACTAAACAATGAATCTTACAAATCTTCAAACGTCGTTCCGTGTCGATATTTTGCAAATTTGTCAAAGTTGAGAATATTTTCTTGGAATTTTCCTATTGCCAGATAAGGCCCACTATAGAATATATACGCATAGATACCAACAGTGGAAGTTTGAGGAGAACGGTCGATGCTAGTCACGCGATTCACCCGGAGATGTATTTCTGTTCGTATCTCGTTTATTTCGCTCAGGTAATAATGAACGAGCGCCCGTTTCTCTCGTAGCCCTTCTTCTTGCTCTCGTGTGTCCTCGGGCAGTTTGAATAAGCTCATTTGTACTGAACCGGGCTCGGAGGAAAGGCGATGTGACAGCTCTAATATTTCCTACGAAATCCTTTCTCACAGCTCTCCTCACTTCGTCGGAAAAGCGCAATTATCGCACGCGCGAGCCTACCGAAAAGTTCGAAACAACGTTAGCAAAGATACTCGGAAAAGCAGCTTCCGAACAAGAACAAGAATATTCGAAATAAAAAATATAAAGCGCTCTGGAGTGGAAGCGAAAATAAGAAGCTGAAATAAGCCCGCTCATTATGCAAATGTCGGCGCGTTGATTTTTCGGCCGCGGAACGGAGTCGCGCCACTCTTTTTCTTTCTCTGCCATTTTATATACTTACAATTAAGAAACGAAATTGTTCGAGTGCGCAAAAAAATGTTCGTATATGTATACAGAATACTCTTTTTAATTATTCAAATCGACTTTTTCGTTCCCTTTTGTTTCGGTTGATGATGGAGAGGGGCGTAGAAGTGGAGAAAGTTTCGTTTGAGTCGCTGTTATTTTTTGTTAGCGTTGTTTTTATGTGTGCGATAATTGAAACATCACGTGGCGCAATTATTGTCTCGTTTCCACTCCGATTGTAATTAGAAAGTGCGTGCGTCGTTCGAAAACCTGTCACGGTGACCTTGATAAGGTATCGAATGAAAAAATGCAATTTTTACCCTAGTCATAATTAAGGTTTTTCAGAATTATTTTTTGCCTAGTCATACGTTTATTGTGTCAATTATTTTTATTAATTTTGAGTGGATATGTATTACTTTTTTTTTGCATTCTAACCATGATTTTCACTTTTTCAATTAATATTAAAAACCATATGAAAATCTGGAATTATATTTTCCATAAAAATTATATTACTGAATACTTTCAAATTTCTTAACTTAGTTTTCAATCATGAAAATATTTTTAAGCTTCTCTAACTTTCATTTTTCAAATTCATCAACAAACAGAAAATTTTGTTCAAACTGCGTACATAGTATTGACATTTTTCCATTACGTCACACACTTTTTTAACATCATACGAAGGAAAAAATTAGAAACCCTTTCACAAACTTATTTCAACCCGAGAAAAAAAAATTTCGAATATTTTATGATTTTTCCCGAATATTTCACAGCGACTCCCACGCAGCGAGCAGCCAATCGTTTTTCTCTCGCGCGTCAATCAAACGCACAATTCCGAACTTAAATTACGTTATGGCTTTCTAGATTTGTTTCTTTTTTCTTTTCACCCACCCCACCACCATATGATACAAACACAAACCGCGATAACAACGGTTCGCACGAGAACCCTCACACCCATTAACACGTGTCCCGACCAGAATCACGCGGGCCATGATGAAACCCAATAACTCTCGCCTTTATTTTTACGTCACTACGAACGACGAACGGAAGTGTACACTTTTAAAAAACGTCACCGAAGCTTTTAAACGACGGCAACGTTTCGTATTTTCGGTTTAGGGTTCGGAATTTATTATTATGCGCGCGTGTCATCGCAGTGACGGGGGAAAAGCGCTCACTTCCATATTGCACAGAATGTCTTAAAATGTATAATAATTAAAAATATATATTCATTTTTTTATTTATATAATTTATTTTTGTATTATTAACATAATCATTATTTAAAAAATACATCAATAAATTTCTTTGATAATGTCAAAAAATTTGAATGAAGAAAAATCAATGTTTAAGATATGATTTTACCAAATTAAAAGAATGTTTTATTTTCCCAACCGATACAGTTTTTTAGGGGCATTCTGTACATTCAAAAATATTCGTCGAATACTGTTTCGAGGCCGCAGGTGGCCGTTCGCTCATTGATCACCGTGTGTTTTTTAATCAGGAAAACCGAAGTGATGAAAACCTTGTGGGATTCAGCGTCCCATGAGGTTCCATGCCAACAATGGCGGTCTCCAAGTGAGACTTAATGTATGTCAGCATTTCCAGGAGATAACCGCTCGGGACGTGGATCCGCATAGCCACTGCCTCTCAAACGGTACCAAGTTTTACTCCATTAGACGGTGCTCTGTGCGAACTTATGCTATGACTTTGTACGAAGACAGTCTTGCTGAAACTCGGTTTCCGCATGTGAGACGATCTAGTGATTGAATGCAATCAACTCAGATTCAATCTACGTATTATATTAGTTTTCATATGATAAAACAAACCAATTTAAATACAAAAAATATTTATATATCATTACACATCCAATCATATCGTTCATTTTTTGAATATAAAAAAATAACATAAATGAAAACCCATTTCTTTCAAATGCGAATTCTGATAATCTGATGGCTAATATAGCAGAAATAAAAACGTCATTTTTTTACCTCAAAACACATAACGATATGAATTGAAAAGCACTCGTATCACGGTCGAATGCACTCCTCGTTGCGATCTATAACAGTTAAGCTTGACGTCAGTCCGACGATTTTCCATTGATGCCGACTCGTAGATTACATCGGAATACGTATTCAAGTGGTTCTAGAGAACTGCAAATAATACGTTTCTGCATAAAAAAAGTCGCATGGGTTGCGGCTGTGGTAGACATTAATGGTTAACGTTTTTATAGAAAATGGGATTTGTTTTGACTTTAATTAAATTTTATGTTTGTTTCGTATGGGTGAAGATAATGATCGGATTCGTTAATATGAAAAAGTTGTTTTTTTTTTTAATATCCTGAAACCTTGAACTACTACTTTGAAGTAAACAAATTTTCTCTATTAATTTAATTGAGTTTACCCGCTGTTCATATGAACAAACATATGATAATTCAATGAAAATATCTATTCATTACTATAATTTTTTTCACCAATTACCGAAATTATGCGTCATCGTTCGCCATTGACCTAAAACCCATTGGGAAAATAAAACTTTGGTTTCTATTATAGTTCCTCAAAAATCACCCAAAAATAACACTAAAACTTTCGATAATGTCACAAAAACTTTGTCCTATAATAAACAAAAGTACATCAAATATCAATTTCTTGACACCTTAACAAACGATGAACTATAATCATTAATAAAAATTAAACGAGAAAAGTTTATTTTGAAACAAAACAATACGAGACAGTTCACCTTTGTGACGAGTGAAAAGAAGGGTCGAAAGAAACGATGTCTCCACGTCGGATATGATTTATAGTTAACGACTCAACACTGCAGTTAACTAATGGCACAGAGCAGACGGATTCTTTTCTGTCTTTCGGCGAAAGAATCGTTAAGTGAAAGCGTTAAGTGTTAACGTGGTCGTTACGGTTTGTTCCCCGGAGAAGGGACGACGCGCGCTCGTTATAACGCGCCGTTAAACAGACGCCTTCCAGAGGGAGGAGTGAAGAATACGAAAATATGACAAATTGCTTATGAAAATTTTCAGTTCTTGAAATTCGAATTGTTTTGTTCATTATGAGCCGTTGTTTCTATTTCCCTTCGTTTCATAACTAGGGATTGTTCGGAGTGAATTATGCCGGTCGGAGTATATTACCGTTCTTATTCTATTTTAATATCGCGTTGTTTGTTACCTTGTATTTATAAATTAATTATTTTATTTTATTTTATCAAAATCATATTTTGTAATATAATATTTAATTGGTTATTTCAAAATAAGTTTTTGTTTCGTATTTTTCATCCTTGATTTTGTTTTCACTTTGGATTTTTGTTGTCTTCACAAATACATGATAAGCGATAAATATAATACTTGCGCAACTGAAAGAGTTCCTAAACGAATTGGTCTTCATTAATCTGATACGGCGAAATGAAAAATGTTCCTCAAATGTTTATAAGACAGAAAAAAGTAAAAAAGAGATAAAGAGGGGAAACTTTTGGCCTCGGACGTGATCGTATATCATCTCGAGAATGTTTTGAAATCTCGCATACTCGCATGAAAGGCGAAGTTTTATTTTGAAACATTATTCAAGAGTCCAATTAAAATATCGCGGTGTCAAAAACCGTCAATTTTCAAATAAATTATGTTGTTGTTTTTTTTTATTCTGATAATAACTGAAACGTGACTGTTGAACGGTTGGTATATCGCGGAAAATGCATAGCATTTCAAATTACTGAAAGTCACGATTATATTTCGATATTGAAACACGAATATAGAAATGCCGCTTAAAAGTTTTTCGGAGAAAAGTTTCTTCAATCACAGCTCAAAATAACTGTGCATTTTCAATTCATTTCGATACTTCATTTAATCATCAAGAAATATTTTATTATATAAACTTATACAATAATTAATTATACTGTATATAATTTTTAATACTGAATAATTAACAACTATATTCTAAAAAAATACAGCTTAGTTTTTTATTTAAATAAAAGCCATTTTCAAATAATTTTTCTACTGAAATATTGAAAAACAAACACAGCCCTGAACAAAAGTCGTTTTTTTATAAAAGCTCTCGATTTCTTTGCTCATAGAACATGTCCGAAGCCAAACTGAAAGTACTTACCACAAAATGTCGTCCTCGAACAGTATCTCGCGGTTAGTTTTCGGTCACGGAACTCGGATAAAGCTCCGATCCCCGAAATGAATAACTGCATTGCGAAACTGGTTGTTTTAATCAATAAAACCGCTCGTTTCTGTGAGGGTGCTCTCTCTCTCGGCCGACACAATATAAATTTTCGTTCGCAACGTCGAATAGATTATTGTATTATAATACGGCGAAACGGTGCCTTTACACGCAATTACTTTCGAAAACGCGCGAACGTCACTTTGCGGGCCGCATTAATCTTAAACGAAAGCAAAAATATGATAATATACACAGAAGAGAATAAGAGAGAAAGCCTTTCGGCAAGGTTGTAATTTTGACAAATAAATCTTGAGAAGTTCCGCTTTTTTCAAGACAAGTAATTGAGCTTTTAATATGCCGTTCTATATAAACTCTTTCAAAATATCAATTCCGATATAAAATGTAACACGACATCAGATCAATTCGACCTTTTCCAACTTCGCATACGTTTCTAGGAATCTACGTATGCAAAATTTTCAAACAGCATTTTACACCTATTCGAACACGCTTGAAGTATCCCGAGGCGTTTTCGCACCACTTTTACGATGCGCAAATAAAATATCAAATATCAACGCCGTAAAATTGAAACAACGCAGGGCAAAGATGAAATTGTCAATAGAGACAGCGCACGACAAAAAGGGCGGTAAATAAATAAACGGCGAAAAAAGTACGCGCGGAGATTACCCGTACATAATAAAACAAATGTATATCATAATATTACTGCGCGGACGGACGCGGGACCACTCTTTGTTCCATGAGGTTTCCCTTGGCCAGGGGTACGGAACCGTTTTCGCGAGGGGGAATGGGGTCGAAAATAAAAACGAAATTTGTCATTTCGTGACATAATGAAAGGCAAACATTTGTGTTGCGTAATTGCGGCCGCCGACGAACCTGTCGAACCCAAATTTAGAAATACGTCCGAAATGCTTCAATTTTTAAACGTAGGCATTTTCAAATAAACTAATTTATTTTTTGATCATTTTATTTTCGGATTATCAATTTAGGTGACTTATATAAAATATTATATTCGTATAATGTCTAAAAATATAAGATATTAAATAAAGAACCTTTTGAGAAATCAAATAATTGTTGTTTTTAGATAATATTAAATTTATCTACGAGTATGTATAATGTTATATTATATTATAAATAGAACATAGATTCAATTTTTTTAATATACACTTGGGTCTGTTTTTATGAGGATCTTTTTTATGCGGTTTTCAAAATAATGGAACCTTCCCTCATTTTTCTATAGAGAACAAAGATTTTTTTTATACGAATACGCATTAAAAAAAATCTAAAATTAACAATAGTACAAGTTACAACCGTTAAAGTGTGAGTATGTTTGACGCGCGTTTGTCAGTACCGCAGCAGTATATTTCAAAACAAATCATGTGTAATATGTGTTCAAAACATAATTTTGAATTCTTTCTTCTTTTTCTCATCTTGAATTAACTTCCGTCTTGTCCACAAATGCCCAATTTCCAATAAGACTTTACATTAAATATGTATGCTGACTGATAACGATAATTTGTACGATTATCGTGTAAAATAGACTTTAATAAAGCAATTCTACGACAAATATGTATTGTGTTTTTATTTATATGAATTTTTTATAAACTTTTTTTTATGCGATTTTCGGTACATTTTATCACATTAATTTGTTTTTAAAAATGACGGAACCTAACCCTCAGTTTTCTACGTATTATATTATATTTCAAGTCTCTTTTATGCGAATTTTTTATATGCGACTCTCCGTGGAACGTATCTATCGCATAAAAACAGACCCAAGTGTACTCATTATAATTATTATTTTCAAGAAAGTAATAAATTAAATCAATATAAGTAAAATAATACATTCTCTGAAAATGGATACATTTAATTTTGTTTCAAATTATTTCGGAACTCATCACTTTTTATAGACATTACACTTAACCAGATTTCCAAAACCTCAAAAATATTATAAACGCAACATATAACATAGATTCATCACACAACCAACAAGATAAATTAAAAACATCCAATCCAATAATTAAACCGAAAAAGCCCATATTTCAAAAAAACCCCCTCGACCACCAAAATCTATTTTCGACCCACGGCCCAAAAGCACACACTCATCACCGCTCCCATCCCACCGTAACTAATGAGCCCCGAGAATATACACCGTAACAAATTCGTCAGGCGAATTAGCGCTCGCGACCAACAGTTGCCGACCGGCGCTCGCGCCTCGCTAACAGTCTGTGATATGTTTGCGGCAGAAGTTTATATGACGTTTCATTTCAAGGGGGATAAGCTCATTCCGCGAGGCACCGCCATCCATCTGGAGATTTGGCGATGAATAATGGATATGAGGTTATCGCGTTGTCGTGTGTGTGTATGTGTGTGTAACTGTTACGGTCCGCCCATGTCGTTTCTTTTGCGCCTCCGGTGAGGTGGGTAACTATCAAGGAGTTGTTCTTTTGCGTGGGACTCGATGGTGAATTTATGCTGGGAAGTTTGATGGAAGTTTTGTTGGTGTGTTTGTTTCGGAGATTCCGAGGATCTTTTTGATGGTGATGATTGTGTGTGTTGTGAGAGATTTGGGGGTGGGTGTTTTTGGTTTGGGATTAATTGTTTTTTTTAATATTGTGTTGAGTAAGAATTTTTTTTATTGAAGCGTCCTCATGAGCTTATGTAATTTTTTTTGTATAATACTCAAGTTATGGTTTGATTTTATTGAATGAATTGATTTTTAAAGCTGAAAATATTGCAGTATGTAATTAAAATAATTATTGCTAGCCAAAAATTATTTTGTTTCAATTGAAGAATTTATTGTTTTCTCGTTATAATTTATAAAGAAATTTTCTAACTTAAAAAATATTATCATGAAATTAATATTATGTATTATCTGAATACAAAAAGAATCGAATTATTTTTTTATAAAAAAAAATTGATTATACTTTTTCGGAAAATTTCAATAAAAATTAATTTGAGACAAAAATAATAAACTTCTTCGAAAATAATAAATTTCAGAATTTGATAAAATATTTATATCAATATTCAAAAGAAAATAGGTATGTATAATATATTGAATTTCTATTGTTTCGTGTTTCGTTTGAAAGCTCTCGGGCTATAGTTGAATTTTATGAAGTCTATATTTTACTTTTATCGCAGACGTATCGAATCAACACGCGCTCTAATAATTACGGTTGTTCTCGGACAGTTGTTGCAAAAAAATGAGATTTTAATTGCGCTAATGCTTTTGTTTTGCATGTCGAAAGTTTGCATTTTCTACGGCTCGTTTATTATTCTCTTACGTCGAATTTTCATAATATCCTCGGCGGTTTGAAGGTTTTTGTGGGTTTTTACGTATATATCAATATATGAATTTATTTGCATCTGTTTTTATCATGTAACATTTCATAAATATTGTATATCGTACACGCATTCTCATACATATAAATCTGAAAAATAACAAAATATAGGCGACCCTCGATATACACTCTGGATACGTCTTTCGTGTAACATATAATTTTTATTTATGGTTTCTGAGTATATATTAAATATTTATTTATTGAAAATCTATCAATTTCAAATATCGTCTAGATGTGAAAATTGATTTATTTTACTATACATAAACTTTATATAAATTTATGAACCCTCGAAATATAATATTGCATCGATTTGAAAATCTCTTCAAATTATTGACACTCAATAATTTTCGAACTTTTTAAGTTTACTTTGAGAGTATTTCGGAGAATTTTCATATTGATAAATTTTATTTCATCATCAAATTCGATTAGCGATTAATATTTTACAACAGACCTATTCCATCAACTTTTCGGTAACAAATACCGAGAAAATTCTGATGAATTTGTCGACTCATTATTATTTTAAATCTCACTTTTTCTTTAAAAAAAACCTCTCTATTTTATTTATTAAAACCACAAATTTCCTGAAATATTTCAATTTCCCCGCGAAAAAATACCTCGACCATCACACGCAACTTTTCCACACTTGCGCAACGAACTTCCAAAATTAACTTTTCCGCGAGTGCACCCGGCCCAGATTACTATCCCTCAGCCAGCTCCCCGCGGATCCCGGGATCTCATATCCCGGGAATGGATCCCGGGACCTGGTCCCGGCCCTCGAAGGGCAAATAGCCGAGGGCCACCCGGCACCCGTCGCACAATGTAAACCTTTTTAACGCGGTCATTTACATAACTTGACGTATGAGCACGCATCCGCCTCTCGGCGCGGCTCTTCCGACCCGCCCGAATTATTTATGTGGGAAAATAATTCGTAGGATTTTTCTCTGGAGGAAATTTTCGCTGCGGAGTTCTTAAAATGTAATAAGTCCCTTTAAAAATTTGTGCGAGAATTCCGTGCGAGTTTCTATATGCGGGTCGAGGGTGCGTTTTTTTTTTTCGGGTAGTCTGACTTGATATTTTTTTCGTTTTGTATGCAAAATAAGGTCAATGGTCGTTAAGGAAAAAATAGAATTTTTTTAATGGTGGACTATTCATTTGGTTTTTTTCGGGCTTAATAATTTACATTGTTATTTTTTCCGTATTTGAACATACTGTATTTGATTTTTTTATGGGACAAACCTAATTCTTTTTATCAACATTTATGCAAATTCACATATCTATTTTTTTCAGTGTATGCTGAAATTTTCCCAGATAAGATAAATAAATTTTCACACTAACTAGTTTATATACTTTTTCAGAGCATAGCAATATTCTAAAAAGCTTTATTGAAAGTTTCATAGTAGTAAGCAGAATATTTCCCTAATGTATTCCATACATAAAATAATTTAATATAAAATTATAAGTCAAAGCACAAAGAATTTCTCGAAATTAATATAATTATAATAAAATTCATTATTTTTAAAAACAGTGTGCTCATATTTGAATTAAATTTTAGACTGCATTAACTAGATGATAAAGCTAATTTTAATTTAAAGCGTATTTCGATCGTACGCGTAACTTTCATATAAAATTTATTACGACTCGTTTGCACGGGGTAGTACTCGGACGCATAAAGCGAGAAAACGGGTTGGAAAAAGCAAAGCGGGAGGACGGTGGGAAAATTGCATAAAGTTTCCATATTAAAAATGAAAATCTCAAGATAAGGGGACCATCTCAGGCAAGGGAAAATTGCTGGCACGTGGAAAGACGTACTGTGAGATTATTAACTCAGATCTTCCGACGCGGAAAATTGACTAACGGATAATAAATAAGGCGGTGCATCGTTGGAAATCATGACAAGAAAAAAAATGTATTTAAGTTCTGATTTTATTTAACGAAATTACTGAATTTAATTAAATTGCTTATTTTATTGCAAAATTAAATTTCATTTAATATTGCAAAATTAAAATGTCCAAAACAATAATGCATTTTTTTTCAAGTCGAGATTCCATAAAATTTCGCGCGATTAAAACTACGTGGATATGGGAAGGAACTCTTATGAATGTTTAAATAGAACTTTTGTTGCATTGAAAGCTTTCGAATTCCACATATAATATAGCACAGAGTTTATGCGAAGTCAAATGTACAAAATAAAGCTTTCGTTTGATGATTGTTTCGAACTGCGCATAACTTCTTATCGAAAGCACCCCCTTGCAAACCCTTCGTATCTATAACACCACATAATATATCATATTTCGCTTTGGAAAATTTGGACCGAAGTTCCCGAAGAAACTTTCTACCAATAAAACGAATTCTTCTACAAATTTATTCACATTCAACCTGTAATATTCATTTCGAAAACCATGAAAGTCGTCCGAGCCCATTTAAAAAGTGGAGGACTCGCAAGGGCTCTTTAAACTTTCATCCCCCGAAACTGGCCGCGTTTCGAGCGACAATTGTCGACGCTTTATCGGCAACAGTCTTTCCGTTATCGCCGCATTATTCTGCGAGTGTGATCTCGTCTTCTTTTTCGTTTCTTTACTGAAAGATGGGCGTGGAAGGCAAGGCCAGCCTGAGGGATGGTCCAGGGTGGTAACGGTGGAAAACAAAGGGTAACAATAAAGCATTCTTGGAGGCTTTCGCGCCACTATAAAAACTGGGCCAGTGTGGCGATGCCGTAGCTTTTCCTTTAACAATTCACGCCGAGAGTTGAGAAAAATCTTTATTTCTGAGGCGAATATAAATTTCGGCACTACCCCCCGCAGTCCGTACGCGTACTTACGTTCGGCGAAAAAACGTGCGTACGTATAAAATTTATTACGCACGCTTAAATAAGTCAATAAAGTTGATACTTTTTTTATGGCCAGGAATATGTTTTTATTGTTCTTTTTTCGTATTATTTATATACTTTATCGCGTTGTGTTGACGTAAAGGGAAATTTTACCGCAACGTTTATCACTTTTTACTCGTCGTTGTTTAGAATTTTTAGTCATGCTTACTTTTAGATGGTTTTTCATTGTCTTTGAAAAATTCAAATGTAATTTAACTCTAAAAACTTATTAACGAGCTCACTTTAAGTAAAATTATATCTAAACGATGTTATTTAATTAATAATAAAATTGTAATTTATCATGCAACTTTAAATCTAGATAATATTACTTTTTGAGTTAAAATTTAGGATATTTAAATCAAACTTTTGGAACATAATCAACAAAACTACATACTCATGAATTATATAAACATTGTATAATTTGATGAAAACACTGCACCACATACCTATGTCTGCCAAATATAAATTTAATTATAAAATCTCATCCCTCGCAAAACAATTTGATTTCTCGAATGTAACTACACTAAAATATCATAACAAACATCGATATGTATCATGCATTTCAAATATATGCGAAACTGGTTATTTGTGTTCGTGAACAGCTTGTTAAATTGTCAACATAATGAAATAATCAGACAGTTGTATTTGAAAATCAAACATCGCCATATCAATCAACATCAAATACAAAATTGCATACATATTTGAACCACAGATTGCGCACACCATCCGGAGCAAATAACACTTAAAATCAAATGACAACCTCTAACATCGCTTAATTGAAAATATCATTTATATTATGTACAGTATTTTGAGCAATTACCGACACCGGACAGCCGCCGGCAAAACTGACCCAATTATTTACCACGTACATACGGTCCCAGAACGTAATATATTTTCCCGTACGCTACGTATCACAATATTAGTTATAGGGGTTAAAGAACCAAAATTCCCACTCAAAATCTGAATACTTGAATTTTAGAGGAAATTTGTACGTATAATTATAAATCTCTGATTTTAAATCTCTTAATAAATCTATTGTATACTTTAAATTTTTGATTATATCATCTAATATGATATTTTGTTACAACTTTCTATAAAATTATATTAAAAAAATAAAATTATTCCAGTCGAAATTTTTTTTAATTGATGTACAAAAAATAGGAAAATAGTGGATTTAATGAAGATATTAAATAAAAATCATTTAGATGTATTGAATTTGTTGGTAGAATGTTATTTAAATTTTTTTTTCTAGTTTAATTTGTTTAGTGTTCAAAATGTATTATATTATTATTCAATTTTTTTTCAAATTTATGTAACTGTGATTATTTTCGTTATTTTTTTTTATTAATTTAAGGCATAATCTGAAATATCTTAAAAGTTACAGCTGAAAAATAAAAAAGTTGAAATTGAAGCTTTGTTAAAGCTCTATTGAAGCTCTTTGTTCTAACATTAATCCTCTTTCTACTATCACATCTGCTTGCTTGAAGTTTCATTTTATCCACATATTCTTTAAATTACCTATTAAAAAAAATAACGAATTTAATAACCTTACTATTTCCGATTTTCTAACGAATCACCATTTTATTCTCAGGAAAAAGATTGCGAATTTTGATACGACATCCCCGACATAAAAGGTAGGCCCAGTGTACCCTGATGAGTGCGCCATTACCCGCGGGGACATTTCGGTAATTTCTGACCGTGACCTCACACACCTCAAACCCTCGCCCTCCTATCACCACCAGTCATATTTGACGGTATCATTTATCAAACTGTCTCACTTAATTTACGCCCGTGACCGTTATTTTTTTCGCCGACGGTCTCGTCAGCTTTTTCTTCTTCGAAATTGTATTATTTTATATGTGCGAGGGTGATAATATAATAAAAATAATATGGAAAAAATGAGCTTTGTTCGCGCGATACCCGCTCCGCTTTTTCGATTTGTGTATAGGTGATTGTATGGGTTTTTTTCGCCAACGAAATTTCCGTACAAATTGGCGATGAAAGGTCCCGACAATTAAGACGGCTTCGAACCTTTTGATCGTTGGAAATGTGGGTCGTTAATATGTATGTGTTGGGTTTTTGAAATAATTGAACATTGTTATTAAAAATAAATTGGAATTTTTGACCTAAATACAAAATTTATAAATTATGTACCTAAATGAAAATTGTTATTTTTAATTTTTTTTCTTTAAGGATTATTATTTTTTTCTCTGAATAATTTTGAATTAAGAAATGACTGAATTAATACATAAATAGCTTTCAATCACGTTAAGTCTCCAATAATTATAAACTCAAATCCAATTACAAAAGATTTGTTTGTATGTTAGGTATAATATTTTTCATGTATGTATTGATCTATTTTACATCAACAATACCTATTTCAATATGAATTTAAAACTCGAAAATGTAAATATTGCAAATAAAATTAAGTATGTATTTCCGACCCTAAAATTCAAATACAATTTTAAATCATTAACAAATTTTAATTTTAAAAAATAATGAGAATAGCACCAATAATAAAGTTATTTCATTACGAATTTTAAATTCATATTTTGAAATTTAAGAAAAATTTTCGGGTACTCATCCGTTAGTGTTGTACCACCAAAGCTCGTGCTATTTATTGTCCATTTTACACGTTTCAGAAAAAAATACATATTTTGACAATATTAATGGTTCTTTAAAAGAAAAAAATTTCAATTTTTGAACATGTGACAATTTTTTGTACGGTGGAGGAGGTACAACTTTTTTGCAAGGCGTCCCTTTTTAAGTCCTGGAAAATAGGATCGTCCTACTATACTATAAGCCATAATATTTTAACAAAACAAATATTGTCATGTGTTTGTTTAAAATTATTACAATCAACTCAAATATATATTTCGAGTTTAACACCATACAATAAATTCAAACAGCAAGAACGTTAGGCAAAAATTAATAACTCTTTGAAATAAGACTCGCAGATTATTTCGAATTCCGAAAAGCTTCTCGAAACGCGCTCACTTTTCAGTGCGGCATTTTCTTTGAGACAACCGCGCACATTCGTCAGTCTGAAAATAGAACTTTCAGAGCCTTCCTACATACACTCACCAAACCCCGAATTTATCGTCGGCTTTATGACGTTCACACGACGGGCGTTACGGCAATTAACTCCGAATTCGACCTTTCAACGCTGAAAAACGGCGAAGAATCGATTATGGTTGCGAATTGTCGGCAAGTTTTCAGTGTCTGGGCGCGTGAAGCAATATCGAAGTTCTGCTGTTATACAGTTTAGCTCTCCTCACGAGTGGATATTAATAAAGTTTGACCGTCAGACGTCTTATGTACTACTTGCAGAATCTACAATGTTCCAGTGCGCAGTCCGGCACCAGGCTCTTACGCTACTTGTGACCGTGTGCGAAATTTTCGATATTGCGAACCTCTTTTGTGCAAGTTTTCGAGTTCGCGCACTTCAAATATGTATATGAAATGTATGTATAGGATAATACATGAAATATTGTCTGTGGTATATTGTTGGGGTTGTGATTTTGCTATACTGCTTCTAAATTTGAATAATCAAATGAGTTGCTGAAAAGTTATCTGACACATTTTAGTAATACTTACAAATGAATATTGAATTTTATTACTTTAAAACGTTGCTTTAAAAAAATATATAAAAAATATTAGCACTTATGAATTGAGTTATATGAAAATATTCTCTTGAATTTATGTAAAAAAACAAAAATTAAATACCATTGAAAAAATTATGTTGAAATTTACGTACTTCGTGCGCCTTACGCTCACAAAATGTGTACATAAATTTTATAATACGATTTTGTTTAAAAGCTCTCTTAAGAGTTTTTGTGACGGATTTCATCTCTTGATAAATTATACTTTATTCACTTCCATAATATTACATACGTTATAAAACGTTTCTATGTATAAAAAAATTCTTTGCGCGTGGTTACTCCTTTCATTGTAAATTAGGACGACAGACGTCGTTAAAATAACCAGATTATTAAATCTCCCGGAAGATAGGGGGATATAAGTTTCTGAAAAAAGGCTAAGAGGAGTTATCCTTAATTAGACCCGGCGACTAACAAGCGAACGGGGAAAAAAAGCACCAGCAACAACAACAGCGAAACAAAAGAAGTAAAAGGCAAGAAGTAAGCAGATAAGTAGGCGAATTAAAAACGAAAGTTGTTCTCGTTGAAAAAAAAAGCATTCCGTCCTCCAAAATATGGAGGTTTTGGTTTCATGATATCTTGTGATCACGTAATTATAATTTATAATTAATTTTTGTCATGGGAATACGACCTAAAGGCATTTATTTGCATTATGCGTGTATACTTATATATTTGGTAGCAAGCTACCAAAAATAAAAATAATATTTCCGAACAAAGTGTAATTATTCTATTGTAATTAAGAAACTAAGCAATTTCATACACGCTTTTTCCAGTATGTAATTAATGCGAAATTTAGAGAAGATATTATCTATTTTTTATTATTTTCGTGTTTTCATTCTCCGAATATTATGGCTTTCAAATTTTTATAATGAAAATTACGTAAGAAATTCATAGTGTAGGAAAAAGTGGGTCATGTCAAATTCAAATTTGAAAAATGGTGGTCGCCTTAAGTAATATTGAAAAAAATGGGGTCGCCGCAGAAAAATGTTTGCACACCTCTGATATATAGGAGACACTATAAAAAATCTCACATGTTCGCATGCCCCACAAGTATTTGTAAGAAACCATTTTTCCGGGAAAAGGGGTTCCATCAATGTTGATTTTCTATTTTAAATTATGATTAGACAACGTCGAATTCAACTTTTCTTCTGAAAAGGTCGGTTACTTTTATAATTTGGTTACATATTGATTTTGAAATCTACCATTTTCTATGGTATATAAGATATATATATAGTTGTATAACATATTCAACCGCAGGAGCTTATTAACTTTTCATATTATATAAATTATCAAACAGAAATTACCAAAATTCAAATATTTGAAAATTTCAACTCAATGTCGTATTTTATCAAATTATATTAATTTGGTACATGCATCTAATTTGCATTCGGCCACAAAGTAAAATCAAATGATTAATTATTCAACGCTATACAATAATTATACAATCGCTTCACTAAAGTTAATGACTTTTCAGAAACATCCATCGCTCGGACACGGACAAAGTGTTCATGCAAACCAGTGAAAAAATACACTGAAATTTTTCAACACGTTTGCCTAACACGGACGATATGGACCACTTTTCAACCAACTATTTTTCACCGGAAAATTTTCAACAGAGTTTTTCTGAAGCTCGCTTTTCAACTGCGAAAACAAATTAGCCCGACCATCATAGATCCTTATTAGAAAGCAGTTCGATGCGCGATGCCCGTAACGCTCTCGAACTGGGTTTTTTCCCTTTTTTACAGGTCCGACTCTCTAAACAAATTACTCGAGGATAAACAACGACGAGAAATATGGCAACAATGAATCTCGGAGCAGGCGAAACCTTTTTTCAGGACAACCAGTGCCCGGAGGGGAAAGATTAATCGCGAGGCGCACCGTACCGAAAAACCTTCCCTCGTTTGTGCGGAAATAAGATGCATTCGAAGAAACTCGACCATTCATCACCATTAAACGATGGATTTTTTCACGGTTTTTTTTCAAAGGCTGGTCCTCCCTCGAAGGTGCGAACCTTCAAAGTCCGCCCGTCAAACTGTTTCCACTTCCATTTGGTTTTCAGGCCGAGTTTGGCTGACATAATGCCAGTCATTTCTTTTTCGCTTCAGACGCCCCTCTTTTGTGCCGTATTAACTTGGGGAGTCAATGCCGCTTTATAAATTATCATTCGGGTTGTTGAAATCGCTTAATTTAACTTTTTATGTAAATTTCGCTTGAACCTTTTTCCCTTTTATGTTTTTTCTTCATGGAGGTATTTAAATGAATTAAATTTTTTTGCGAAATATTTCGACAAAATATTTATCGGGAATATTCATTTATGTACGTTTTATATTCAGGATGTACACATCATTTGTACAAATCAGCTTAGTTTGGCCCAACAATGTGCTTGAGGCTTTGTATACAATAGAAATTTTGCAATTTATATCGTCTTTATATAAAAATTTCCAGAATATATAAATTGAAAACATATTATCTTATTAAATTTAATGATTATTCAACATGGATAAAACATAATACTAAAAAAATTATGTAGTAAAAAGAGTTGATTCGGATTATTTAATGAAAATGAATAAAATATACTTAGATTTTTCATACCCCGTGTATTTTTCATATTTGCGAAAATTTTCAAGATAATATTATTTATAAATCGTACAATTTATCTTCATAATATTTTCACGTGTCTTTTAGTCGGATTTAACTCTTTTGATACGTTACGTGACAAATTATACTTTCGAAACATCTCTGCCTAACATTATCATTCAAATTTACTTACAACGTAAAGCGCTTAATATAATTTATTTATTTTTATATCGTTGCTTAAATTTATCGGAATGTTCTTGGAAAAAAACGATGTCGTTTGTATTCGTGTGCCGTAGTGACGTTCTAAGAAAAAAATAATAAGCTTCATTATTTGTTTTTTTATCAGACTCTTCACAAAAAGGCAAGATTTGGAATTATTATTTTCCGTATCAATTCTTTCCGCGCAACATTCGAAAATCCTTCGCATAGTTTGGACTCGAAATAAAATAAAATAGAAAGGCGAAATATGTGTTTCGTAGGCTGATAAATCCATTGAATGGCGAGTTTGGATTTACCTTTTCGCGTTGCTCAAACAAAATTTATTTAAACGTGTACACCGGAACGAAAGAAAGCGTACCGTTCGGTTCGCAAGAAAACGAAGAAAAAGCGAAAGACGCAGAAACACATACACATATTCTCGGGTCCAAAAAGAAAATATGTTTCCCAACACGGAACAAAGAAATAAAGAAATACCTCTTCGTGAATTTCTTGTCTGAGGGTTTGGTAGTGTAAGGGGGTGGCACAAAGTCAACTGTGAAAATTCTACCACGTAATACGTCCCGGAGATTGCGTGCCGTAGAACGTGCTGTGGCCGAAACATTAGTTGTGTATTGAGAAAAATACAAAAAGTCGCCTTGAAATATATAAGATTTGTTCCTTTATTCAAAATATATATTAAATATAAATATATACATCGATTAGCTTAAGAAAATAAACAAACAATGACTTAATTAGTTGAACTTTACAGTCCGACTTATGAATGAATATAATATAATAAAAATAATTTAGAAGAATCACAAAATCATGTTAATAGACACGAATCAAATATAATAATTCATATAAAATATTTAAATCATTAACGTTTTAAATTATATAATATATATAACATTTTATGAAACAAAAATATATATCATTCATATTTATCTTATATCATCATATAATTCAATCGAAAGTTGTATACATCATTTATTATTTTATAATTTATAATATATTCATAATATGTACAACATTCAATATAATATCTTTTGATAATATTAGCTATAAATTTCCTTAATTTTAACCAATATGGTTAATGCCGTTTTAATGTACATAGTAACTGTTTGTATAATAAATTAAACTGAAACGTTCTCTCTCACTAAACGCTCTCTCACCCACGTTCGTAATCATTATAGACGATCGAAACGCTTTATTGTCAATTGAAATGAAATACAATACTGAATGAGTTTATACTTTTGTGTTGATCGTGTTATAATAAAGAACCGCAACGCACGCAATCACACACGCGTAAACATCATATATTACATAGAATACATACAAAACTTAACACTAAAAACGTCTCAATTACGATAAAGTAGATTATGTTTTTTTTTAATATGAAACGAATTTTAAAAATTGAAAAATCGTCACAGCTTACATAACATAGTCACTCTATTACAGTATGGGGACCACAATAATGGGCACCAACAGACACGCGTACTGTATACTGTTAACGGCCGAAGACGAATGCGAGCTTTCAGGAGGCTTTTCAGGTACAACTTCTTGGCGATCCTTCGTTGCCAGCGGACATTGAACGATGAGGCCCGGCTCGGGTCCTGGTTTGGGCGTTTGGCCATTCGGTGGACATGCCGCATCTGTCAACATCATTGAATCTATTAGAATCAATCATCTACCATGATCGAGTATAGGGATAAGGATCATGGATTCGCGACAGTTCGAATAATCGGAATCGATACGTGCTATTTTCGGAGAAAATTATTAACTATTTTGTTGGATTTAAATCGAAAATACGTGTTTACTGACCATCGTGAACGTGGACAGTAATAGTCGCCTGTTTGGCATTCGATGGGACACAGGAATAATTTCCTGCCGCTTCAGACGTCGCTTCCTTCAGCAATAACTCGCTCGTGAAGAGTCCTGATGATGAAGGTGATGCGGTACCAGATCCAGCACCGGCTCCGATAACTTTTACTCCACGAGCTTGATCATAGTTGATCATCCTGCTTCCGTGGTACCTGAATGTATACAAAATCAAAAAATATTATATAATCTGTGAACGTTCCGACCTTTAGCCCTAAATAACACATCACGTATTCACGTCACACGACACCGCTTTTTACGTTGACGCATCATCTTTTAATACTTTAACCGGCATATTTATAAAAATTTGTCGAGCAAAAAATGAAGAAAACATCGCTGAAAGTAAAATTGAATACGTCAATTTTGCTTTTGGCGCATACGTGTGAAATAAGGCAATATGCGAGAGAGCGCGTTGCGACACGCGCGGCAGCCTTAACAGTTTAAAAAGACATTATTCAAAGAGATAAGAAGGCAAAAAGTGTATGAGGGGCACACAAAAAAGCCATATTTGTGTACGAGAGTCGAATCTGTTTATGCCGGGTATGAAAAACTCTCGGAAAAGTTGGAAGAAACTCGTTACCTTATACCAAAGAAGCGAAGAGACCTGCGTAATGATATTGGATATCCGATTTAATGAATCCGAATAATTTTTGAGTTTTTATTTTGAGGAAAAAATTTTGTGTGCGCTGAATGAAATTAATAAATAAAGTGGTGAAATGTTTGGTTTTATATTCATTTTGATTGTTAACAGCTGATATAACAAACGGAAACTTTTGAATAAATGCATACGTGTTTCGACCTTAATGCTTTTATTTTCCCACATTCAAAAAATAGATGGAAATAACGATATTACGAATCTAAATTATACAAAATCACGAATCGTTTATATTGAAAATAACGTGAATCATAAAATACAAATCCATGACAAAAAATTCGATATTTCATTTGAAATATTCATCATAAATTCATCATAAAATTCTCGTAGGAAGTAGAAAAAACAGACGCGAATACATTAATAGATAAAAACTCTGAATAATATATATACATACATACATATATTTATTTTTTTTATTACGGAACACACCCAGATGAAAATTATCATATTTTAATATAAAAAAGTATATTACTGACCAGAATACGTAAGACGGAGACTCTGTGGCCGCATTAAGCTTACAAACGAGCCTCAGCTCAGAGCCGCTTCTCACGTGCAGATCGGGCGCTCCTTCCACTTCGGCATAAGCTTCTGTTAAAAAAAAATACAAAAGTAGCTAAAAATGAGAACGAAGCTCACACAAGCTTATTTTTTATTTAGACTATATCATGTATATACGTATAACAAGAAATTTCACTGTTTAGTCGGGTAGCGCATCGAAAATATCCGCGGGCTGAACATCCCAGCGTGAATACTAACTCGGGGCGAAAACCACCCCCGGCTCAGGCTCCGTACACGGCTCGATGACGTAAATTTTACATAGAATAATACTCGAGACGTAAATACGTATCCGTCTTGTACGGAACGCAAGATAACCCAACTACGTCTCTGCGAGAGCTTTTAATTTTTAAAGTCCCCCAGACGCGCGATTTCGTCTTTGTGCCGCCTCCTGAATTCGCAGTCGCTTTGATGTCTTAACGACGTTTGATTTTTACGAACATGTACGTCTTCGGAATCTGCTTATGTCGAGTTTTTGCCGTGGATTGAACTGTTCCGTTTCTACGGTCTCGGAAGCGAAACGTGTTAGTGCTTGGTACGTTAGTCCCGCTGTAGAAGGCAAATATTTATAGTGAAATGCAAAGTTGCGCAGTTGGCAGCTTAATCGACCGTTTTCTATAGTCGAAACGACGAAACAACAACCGGAACCGAATCCGTAAAGTCATACCGTAATCGTTTAAGTTGAACATTCTATTCGACGTATCTCGCTGAGGCTGAAACATCAATTGTTATAACTACCGGCACGGCGGATTTGATACACTCGCACTTTCAGACCACGTTTTAAATTAAGGGGTTAATAGCTGCGATAAATCGAGGTTGAGTCGCGAGAAAATATAATAGAAATTTTGAAAGCTTTTCTAAACAAAAGCTAATTCCAACGTTTAATTATTGTTTGCCGTACAGCCGAATACGCCATGTTTGCTCAATTTTAATTTATTCTCGTACTATATTTTACTTCTATGTCCTCCTCTTCTTAATTAATGAAGTAATTATTTACACGAGGAGAACGCGAGATTCGAGCGCGCCCAAAATTTTCGAGCCTCATTATCCGTTACGTATGTTAGATATTCTCATAATACATGTTCAAGATAAAAATTTAAAAAGCTGCAGAACAAACTTAGCATATGCATATTATAACGACGTGCAACCACCGATGCTTTTGCAACACGGGAAGTTCATTTCTCAAGCATCGCATAATGCATGAAACGCGGCTCGCTTTCTGGCATGGAGGTGGTTGCGGTCATATCTCACGTACTCGAAAATAGTCTCGACGTGTTCATATTGAAATATCCGTTTATTCTGTTGGTTCGAACCTGTCAGTTTTCAAATGAGACGTGCTACATTTGAATAAATCTTAATACTTATTTTGCACGCCTTTGTCGGAACTTAAGTAATCCATCAGCTAACATAATTAAAATTAATTAATCATATGTGTTTTCTCCACATTTTCACAGTGTTTTACATACCTACGACTTTCAACTGAAGCAATATCGAAGCTGGAGGATGTGTAGATAACTGGCATTCGTAAAATCCTGCATCCTGTCGTTGCACACGGCGCAGAAGCAACGGCCATGCTGCTGGCACGTGTCGTGCATGCCGCACTACGAAGCGCGTATCGTGTGAGTACGTGCTACTGCCCACGGTTAACAAATGATGGTCTTTTTTCCTTATCCAGGACACCTGCAAACAAGCAATTACAATTAGTAGAGTCAACGTGTACTACACAGAATTCGAATGAAAGAATCTTTGTAACGAATATTTTGTTTATATCATATAAATTACAGTAAATCCTTAGAGTCTGTGTCTTAACATAATTTTTCATGAAAATGCAATAAATGATGATTATTCGCCTCAACCCCCACTAAAAGCATACATTACAATCTCGGTAATGTATAACACTCACACTGTGATAGAGCCCTTGCTTTTTCTCCCTTAAATAAATACCACTTATCAGCTTTAGCTTACGCTAGGAGCACTTTCGTTCGCGCGGATATTTATCGCACATACGTACCAGATGCATTTTCCCGATTGCCCATAAAGAAAACAAGCGTATCTAAACACACAGACATCCCTCAGCTATAAAGGGGAAAAAGAAGACCGAACCGCCCATAAGGAGCACTTTTTCGCATATAAACTCCTCAAACGCCGGTTCTCCGCTGCTCCAGCGAATTTCCTCCAGGAAATAAACTGAACTGTGCTTTGTCGTCGCATTTGAATTTCACTGTCTGCGTCTTTTTCGTTTTTATTGACGACTGACCGAAAAGCTATGGCGACCGTCGTAAACATCCCTCGAATATTGTTCGTTGTCTTTTACGGTGTTTGTGTGCTCGCGGGGGCTGTTGTTGTTGCAGCTACAATGTAAAGTGGGTTCATCTGTTTCTTTTGTGTTCCGCATAGTATATAGTTCAAGATGACCGATTTTTGCCATCTAACCGTAGCACTCTTTGTATGGAACTCTAAAAGTGTGTAGCGCATTTCACTCGATTCGTTCGAGCGAACTCTGTGCGCTAGAACTTTCATGTTTTTGTTTTATGTGCACAATTTCGTGTCGTTGGAACGACAGAATATGTCTACTCATATAGTATTATATCATTCTGATATTTTAAATTTAACCAAATTGAAATATGTATTCAAAAAATTTCCACGTAAAATATTAGATTGAAAAATCTAAATTAGACTTTTGAAATAAACTTCAAAACTTCGGAACCCCTTAAAGATATTTATTTACATTAGGACTTTTCGACCACAGCTATTATCATACTTGGAAACCCACTCAGCCCACCCCCGAAGTCGACAATTGATCAATTCATCCCACCCAAAAAGCCGATATAGGACCTCGAAGACGTCACACGTGAAATATTCCGACATTTTCGGAATCGACCCGCCCGCTAAACGGCCCATCAGATTCGCGCAAACGGCGATCCTATGGCCGATAACAGCGAATGTACACATTGGCGGGGGGAGCGTTATACGCTCGCATAACCGTATTTATTTTATTCAAATGAGATCGCCGTCGTAAAATTCGTACGCGGCGGACACGAAGGATTATTATGGAATCCCGAAATTGTAATATTCCATCCGCGACGGGCGCATCGGCTCGGGAAACGCTCTATATCCTTTTTCCGGCCAACGGACACACAAAAGTCTCGTTTTATGCGACAGATAAGAGGAAGCGAATAGTACAAAGCGTATATATTAATATGAAATGCTGTGTATAAATATCGCCAGCTAACGGTTAAGTCCCGGATAAAGAGCCGAGTTTGAAATTCCGGATTCGAAGGATATAACAGTCCATAAAATAACGATCGCTGTTCCGTTCGTTGTCGTAGCGTGAAGTGTTCGTTTTTCGTTACGTCGGAGTCCTTGAACGGCATTCGCAATGGTTGTACGCTTAACGAGAAATATATGTGCTGTTTTATACCGACGGAAAAAATTGGAATTGCGATCGTAAAATGATTATTTTGAATATGTTGGTGAAATAATTTATTGCGATGGCTTTCGCATTAGTGAAATATTTATTAAGTGAAAACTCTTTATGTATATTTGAATAAAAATTTTAAACGATTTTTCAAAAATAAACCATTTCGATTTGTGCCAACGTTTCCCGGAAACGACTACATTTTCATTTGAAATCTATTTCAGAATCACATATTCTCGTGCTTCTACAATCAAATCGTATATACCGGACCGATATTTTTTCAAATCACAACCTACACTCGACATTTTATCAACTCCTACCCCACACACCGCCCGAACATTCCCCAAATATAAATTAAATCAGGCCCAACTTAAAACACATTCCTTACAAATCCACCCACACGATTCCGACAATCGTTAAACACACGCGACGATAAGGACCCGCATACGCAATCGCACCATCTCATTTAGCGAAAACAAATTTTATCTCCCTCGTACATTAAATGCGCGCCACCCACACAGCCTTGCGTCCCTCAGCGCGTTATATTATCCTTACATCGCATTCACTTTCGGGCGACTTGCGCGGATAAATAAATAAATACGAGCGGCCGTTAACAAATGGCCAATTATTCAGTGTTATTTATTTTGGCACCACCCAGTCCTCGGCCACCCGATATAATTAATCTGATCTGGTCTGTATGGCGGTCCGCTTTTTACAAGGGCCCGCGGGTGCGCACCGCAAACGGCCGCCATCTTTCTGGCCCGATTGCCGGTTTTCGCTTTTTATTTCGAATTAACGCGGAACCCTCGTCGCTTTCGGGGTGTTTTTGTACCTCGGGCCATTATTTCGATTGGAAATTTCGGCGAAAATTCCGAACCGGAGCCTCTCAACTACGATGTATCTCCGCTATTTGTGTACCAGTGTAACCTAACCTTACCTTATCCAAATTATATTTCAACCATCTAAAAGCAATTTTATACAAAATTTAGAATGAATATTAAATCCGGTTAACTTATCGATAAATTTAATTCAGTATTATTATTAAAATTTTATCTGTAATATAACATATACTAAATTTTCGATAAAAAACTAATTTTAAATGTAATGCAATTTTTATTAATCTAATTCTATTCATATGTATCATCATCATTAGCAACCTGTTAGTTATCCACTACAGGAAAAGGTTTTATCAACTATGTGATAGGTTAGGCCACCTTACCGCACTAGCTCAAGTGGTAAGGGGTTTCATATATATGTATAATAGAGTCAAAATTTTAACCATAATCCTCCATATAATAATAGCGCTATTCTGTCTGTCTGTCTGTCTGTGTGGGGTCACGCTAGAAATTATGCACTGAATTAGATCCTTTGCCAATGTGCGTTAAGGACTATTTCAGCGTTCACATTTTCACGCTAGAAATTATGCACTGTTCGAAATTGGAAATTTTTGTTTTTTATTTGAATTTGAATTATAATTATTAATTATTAATATTTAATTAATAATATTTTTTTTTACATTTGAATTTAAGTAATTTTTATTTTGATTATTATATTAGGGGTACCGGAAAAAAATCCATTTTTTTTAAATATAATAAAAATTTGTATTAGGGGTACCGGAAAAAAATTCCATTTTTTTTAAACATAATAAAAATGTATTCATATATATTTACGGGCATATAGTAATTATAAAATATAATCGCCATCATTATTTAGGACTGTCTGCCATCTATTAGGCAGCTTTTCGATCCTTTTTTTTTCTAAAAAATATGGCTTTGATGCAAAATATGAATTTAAATGGTTTTCTAAATTTTTCACCCTGTTGACTTTCCCTTAGTGAATGCTCCAAGAACATAAACAAATAAAAATCTGATGGCGCAAGATCTGGTGAACAAGGAAGATGATTTTGAACTTTGAAATTTAATTCGGCAATTTTCCCACATTAAAAAAAATGTAAAGCATCTAGCATAGTACCTCCTGGGTGATGTTGAAATCTATGCTTTATTAGATAAATTAATATTAAATTAAAATAAATATTGTAATATCTACAAAATATTCTATAATATTTTATATAATAAATTAAATAAACATTTCACATTTTCAACTATATTCAACGGGTAAATATACTGTCATTATATTGTATTTTCAAAATTTTTCCTCAAATCACGCGTGCGATGTTATAACATCGGGCCTACCGCTCGTAATACATAAAATTCATTATTAGGTCAATATTAGAATCAAAATCATATTTGTCTATCACTATTTAAAAATGAAAACCAAATATTATACATACATTTGAAATGTCAAGGAAAACTTTGAAATAACTGTTTCAAATATTTTTGAAAAGATCTAATCACTAGTTGAAGTTTTCCACGTCATCACAGAAAATACGTTAGAATTTTTTTTTCTAATGTTTCGTTTTATTTCATGTAGACACAGAAAGGTTATTTTGTTACTTGGTTAAAAAAAAATTAGGTCAATTCAGCAGGTGTCGTTTTGTAAATGATAAATCTGTATTTCATTTCATATTGTCAGTTGCATGGTTTTAGTATGAAAAGGTATTTACGTTTGAAATATTGTTTCGTTATGTGTCTATCTGCAAAATAAATAGCAACGATTTATTCAAAAGTTGAAAAGATTTAGTTTGGATATGAAAACGTATATTATTTTGTTCCCGACGTTGTGAGAAAATTGTTATGCTTTTGAAACGAAAACAAATTTTCCAACGTAAATTACAAAATTGCATTAAATTTTCCGTCCTCCACAGTGAATTCTTGTTGATCGAAGTACATACTACTTTAATGGATTACATTCTTCATTAAATCGAACATATTTATCTTGTACAATCCATTTGGTTTATAAATTATCGAATTTCCAATCGAACCGTAAACGCATTTTTTATATAAAGCTAAGGAAAATAAACATTGACCATATTTTAAAACTGTTAGCTCAATACAATTATTACGAAACGATTTAATCAAAACATCAATTACCAAATTAATTAACATCAATTACACAAATATTCATTAATGAAACAACAACACCGAAATAATCTTATCAACACACACGCTATTCATTTAACTTGAACACATTCCGAATCAAACCTAATAATCCTAATGTGACAAATTCGCTTCCGTCCCATGTACAAAAACACAATATTCGCCTCTCGTCTGACCCACCCGATTTCCGACATCCACGAACAATCCCTTTCATTACATCCGACAAAAAGTGAACACACACACACCCCCTCGGCACGATATAATATAACACCGACATCACGGCCAAGATGACCGACATTTTCGGCCCATTGTGGCGACGGGTGCGATAGAGACTAAGTCACGGCTCCGAGGCATCGGTCAAACGAAATATTTACATGGCCGAGGATAAATTACACGGAAATGCGAGATAACCGATACGGACGATCCTCCGGCCCGCACGATGGCCCTTCCCGCGGGAAAAACCGGGAAAACCATGGGAAAAACTGGCCATTAGAGATGTGGGTGTGTGCTCGTCTTCTATATCGTATGTTAAGTTCGCGTGTACGCCGCCGTGTGAGATGGAGGCCATTATCCTTTTTGTATGTATGTATATGGAGAAAGAGGGTAACTTTTTCAATATACCTAATCTAGAATCGATCGGCGGGTCTTTTCTTGCACACAATATGTACAATATTGCCGGAAATTCGGCTTTCGTACGTTGTTAGTGCGAGGACGTGTCTTTCGCTCTGCGTTTGTGCGATATGTATCGGTGTTTCGATGATCGCGTTTTGATTCCAGGTGTAACATGTGATTTTCGTGTACGGTCGTAAATGTCGGGTAGATGTAAATGCGATATGATTCAATTCGGCTTCGTGTATTCGATAGTTTCGGAAAATAACATGTACGTGATGTGAATGATTCGTTTTAATGTCTCTTTCATGTGATCGATTGAGAATGAACGTTTTAAAAATCAATTTGATTTTTTATATGTGACCTACATATAAAATTGGATAAAAAATATTTTATTTCCTACCTAACCACCCGTTTCAGAAAACATAAAATTATATTATCCAAAAAAACGGATCTAAATATTGAAATACGTAACACTTACCACGGCTGAATTGTGCTTCCTGATGACACATGGAAGAGTAGCAGTTCCTCCTGTCTGAGCTACGACCACTGTCCCATTTGAGGTGACAAACTGGCTGCCAGGAGCTCCAGAGCCTCCACCTCCGACCAGGCGGTTGCTGTCGTCGCCTCCACCACTGTTACTGTTGCCACCAGTACCACTTCCACTGCCTATCGATCTCTTGTGGACGACGCCTGTGAAGCAATAAGATGGTGATCGATCAGTTTCGTCGAAGATCTATGGGTCTTTGTGATGTTATCTTGAGTAATTGAAAGATCGGGTTGAATGGTCGGGATAGAATTAGGATATTGAAATTTATTGCGTTGAAGAAAATTTTGTTTTATTCGTATTTTATCGCAACGTAGTTATATGATTCGTGGAATTATGTGTGTTTTCGGACTACTCTATTGAATCGTGTAAATTCTATACAGTAATTGGTCGAGTGTGAATCCGAGCGAACTCTACACGTGTGTACCTCATTATTTTGAACTTCAGTTACACGCACTTGACATTTCCTATTTTCAGCTAGCATGGCGTATAGCATGCACACTGAAAATATTGTGAATGCCATTTCGCTACAAAACGAGAAATTCGCAATGTGAACATATAATTATAGCTAGTCATTTCACACAAGTTCGGCCAATAAATTTTCACTTTGATATTTTCTGAATTATACATTACCTCAAACTTTTTTCAATAAACTTTTCGAAAAAAAAAGTTTTTTCTCCATTCTGAGCACACTTGACGTTTCACTCTTTCGCAACATTATTCAGTACACTTTATGTACGCTTCATTATATTCTACAGCGGGCACTTAAAAAAATCGTTTACATACGACGCACGTGTAGCGAAATAAATCTTTCAAAACACACATTATAGTACAGCATTATACATGATACGGCACAGTCGTTCAACTGAAAATATTGAATTTTTCTCCATACGATGCATGTCGAACGAAATAACCGTTCGTTAGCACGATCGACCGACGGAAAACGGCCGAAAGGGCCAATTACCCTTAACAGTTATTATCCCGTAACAAATAATAGAGCACCCCCCCTCGTTTTATTCAAGCGATATCCGTACGAAAAATACGATACACATGGTCCATATTTGCCTTTATGGAGAGGAAAAAAATTATAAACAGCCAGGCAGGGAGAGAATTCAACTTTGCGTACGCGGGAATTTATTGCGCGCACGTTTTTGCATATACGCGATCCGAAGTAGGTTTTTCGGCTTTCTACTACGCACAGTACACGTTTTCTATTTTTTCCCACCGAAACGGCAACAGTTTGGGCGAACGAGCGAGATATTTTCTCTAAAAACAATGACAAATGAGAACCTCCGGGGTTGGTCTTTTGCGTCCGGGCCTTCGTGAGAAGAAAGTGACCCCGCTTTCCCTAGAATATTTCGACAAATAATAAAGGGAATACCCCGACCGAGATAAACCGAAAGTGAAAAGCCGACAAAAAAGCGGCCGACGTATCCTATTTCACGTCTTTTTTTCGCGTATCCTTTCTTTTAAATTCAACGTCTCACTTTATCCTCTCGTTTATATGTGGCGAAGGGCGCGGTGCGATATGTTATTCGGAACATGCCCGAACGCCGCAGTCAGAACATAGTATTCGACATTAGCATAGGTTGCTTGCATATTTAAAATATTCTTTTATTTAAAATGTTCTGCGATCGTATTTTATATTGAGCTTTTGCACCTTCGTATTGGATTTTCTTATTAAATATATAGGACTTTAATTTCGACATATTCTTTTTTGAATCCGATATTTTAATAATGCTAAAGCGCACTGGACGGGTAAGAATCGGGTCGTATTCAAAAGGAGATATTCAAAATCACCCGAAAAGCTGTTCTAAAAATCTCTTCTACCCATCTATATATTTACTCTAGCTACGCAGTATAAAAAGACCGATTTGAAACGCGATAAGCGATTCCTTTTAAAGGCGGATTTTTTTTCTTCTTTCTTCTCCCTGCTGCCGTTTTATTCACGAGTCGATCTTCAATTTTTGACCGCTCATATTTTATTCAGCCGTTTTTCTTCGTTGACCCTTTCCCCGGCAACGACCTCGTCTCGAGAATAAATGAATGGAATGCCGAGACTTGTTATATACGACAAACTCACCATCTGATAACTGCGCATTCGCTTTTGATACATTTCTCGAAGCGCATATGGAAAGTCATAGGTAACAACATTCTTTTGATCGCAATTTTTCAAAGGTTTCTCGTTTATATGTTTTCACTTGAGTATTATATAATGGAAAATAAAGACTTTCACCTAATAAATTTAAATATCAATTATGACTTTTATTAAGTGATTCTTATAAACAATTTCGAACATTTTACGAGTACGATAATTAATTGATTTATTTTGAATATAAATTTAACATTTTAACACTCTCGAACAATATAATAACTCGGGCAGAACTCATCAAATTTTTTTTCGTTTACCAAGCCGAACCACCCACACAACCCACCCAGCACTTTCAACACGCCATTAACAACAACACCCGCAAACCCAATGAACTCCGAGCCGACATTACACGCATACAACCGCCTCCGTTTTGCGTCATCCGGCCGAATTGTAGATACGTTTGTTTTGCGTTGTTTCGTTAACCCTTCACCACACGAATGGTTCGATCGGAATGGCGGCTGTACTTGTCGGTGCAAACGCTCGTTTGATTGATCCAATTAGCCTCGTTTTTGTACAGAGCGAGCTCGGAATCCGCTAATCGCAGAACCATTATATTGTGTATAATATAACCCGCGAGGCGCCTTCGCTTTTCGGCGGTTAATTCAATTAACTATGAGCAATATTTGATTAATGATCGACTAGGCGGTGTGAGGAGAGAAAACGCTTGCGCTACTACGACTAATGATAAATAACGCGCAAACATTTAACTCGGGTGATTGATTGCCGAACGAAGGCTTAAATTGCACCGATACTACACGCTTCTTGTATTCGTGTCGGTGCCCTCGATTGTGAATTTGTTTGATAGATTTGTTCTGCAGGCATCGTCTAAGTCAAAACCATGTGAGAAAATATATGAAGTTAAAAAAAAACTTTTTAAACAAAAATTTCATTATTAAATAGTATTAAAAAAATTTAGCTCACCTTTTTTACTGATGACTGAAATCAAACAATGTATAATATATTTAGTTCTTGAATATTTAAATCAAAGATAATTTTTTCAAATCCTTCTGTAAAAATACTCTAATTGTAAGCTTTTATTGCAAAAGCTTATCGTACTGTAACAGACACTATAAGTTTCTTATATTGATTATAATTTTATATCAAATGTTTAATCTGAATTTCAAAATATCTTAGGTACCAGATAAATCGAGATTCGGGTGTATGTTATGTAATATTTTCATATTTAAGGTGGGATCGTTGCGTATCCGCGATAAAACGCTGTGTCAATAAGTGCGCGGAAAGCACAACTTCTAAACTAGAATAAAGCAAATAGACCCGAACTCCGACATTTGCCTTCGAGCTTTCCACCATGACTACTATAACCATTGTACCTGTACATTCACTTGAAATATGCACAGCACGTATACCCTTCCTACCTCATATTTTATTTACAGAAGTTCATATTTTTATTTTGACACTGCTGAATTTCAAATCCATTCAATTTTTCAAGGATTTTCTAAAAAAAATAATTCAAATTTATGGTTATTTTTATTATTTAATACGACCTTGATTTATTTTATTAAAAAACCACATTTTCCGTAAAAATTTAATCAAAATTTTTAACAAAAATAGAAAATATTTTTAATACCCAATTCGAGCGAAACTCATAAAAATTTATGATCAAAAATTTTCATGGAAACCTTCGATTGGAACCGAAATAAAAATTCGAAACATATGAAAGCGATTTTTTCACGTGAACGTAACTTTCAACTTAAACAAGTCATGAACGAACAAGTCACACAAAAGATCCACAGACAAAACCTTTTTAATTAACCGCCACCGATCCGATATTTACGAATGCAAATTTTTTACACGTCTACGAATCGAAAGTCACCTTGCCCGCTCATTTCGCTCGGCCGACAAACGAACAATCGAACCGCTTTTTACGACCGCATCATACGTTTTTATTTCAAAAGGCCGCGTCCGAATTTAATTAGATTCCCGATTCGGACTTCCATTGTCGCCGGCCATCCTCCGCATCCAGAAAATCGGCCCTGCTGGACGAAAGTTATCGTATGGTCGGCCGCACTTAATCAGCCCCGACACGTGTAACAATAAATTCGCTCACGTACACCGCAAGGGTGTGGGTGGCTGAAGGCCTACCGAAAATGTTATCTGGAACATTTTTCATATCGGAAATCCGGACGCGGACAGCCGAAATCACCCGAATATGAAGAGGGAATACGTGCGATCCGCAGTCTGGGGATTTTTCCGGGGATTTTCCGCGATCGAATTGTGTTTTAGTAATTTTCGCGGGCGTAGCGGCGTGTGTGCTTCGATTATTGGGGTGGTTTGTAATAGGTTTTAAAATGAGAAAAAATATTGAGGTTCAATATTGCAAAATAATATTGTTGTTTTCGAGGATTTTGCCCTTTTCGTTTTCGTTTGAAGGTTTGTATTTTTTTTATATAATATTGATTAATACGTTTTTGATATATTTTTGAAGTTTGTGTATGTTATAGAACTGTTATATTTCTTGAAGGTTTCAGTTTTGTTTTTGAATACGTAAACTAAGTAATATTTTCAATCAAATATATGAAATCTATACTTTCCAATTGGGGTATATTGAGAAACGCCGTTTTATATTTTTAAGATTCATGAAAGTTCGAGGAAAGGTTCGAAAAATCTAAATTTCTTTTTTGCTTTAATGGACTTTCGACTTTACTCCGATCGTTCGAAATTTTCTTTTATATCTTTACGACGTCTTTTAAAATTTATTTAACCATTTGTAAGCCCCTTTTTTAAAGATTCGCAACGATAAAAACATAAAATTTTGGCATCATTCCACGTATTGCAAAAAATCAGTTATTTTGTTGATGCAAAACTCATTAGGCTAATTAATAAATAAAAAATAAACAAATTGTATAATGAAAATTTTCATATATACAAAAAAAATCTAAACTACCCTCCAATCCATCTCCCCTAAAAGCCCATACAAACATATTTTCACATCACCATAAACACGCCAACAAACAACACCGTCATTTCAATCGCCGATATTGCGAATTTCACAAAACACACAAAAACAACCCTTTTAGAGCCGTTCATATAAAACGCGTCGTTCTTCCGGAGTACATACACATAAAAATTTTATCATTACAAGTGGGACGTCCATTGTCTCACGACGAGAGCGATCGTCGAGATGGCGAGGGCGTAAAAAATATTTTTTTTCATATAATACAATATTTTTTGCTCACATAAGGGCGCACGTATCTTCACGCTCTCTGCCACGGGCCAAGGGCAATAAAAAGGGTAGAGGTCCTGCGCCCGTAAAATAAAACGACCGGGGCGTTTCGTCCAGTTGAAAAATGCACGAGTCAGTGGGCTTAAATACCCAGCGTCGGAAGAATTTTCATGTCGAATAAAAAATTGGGAATGTTTATGTCCCGCCCGCGAATAGACGGATAAAGGAATAAAGATGCCGTTAACACGACGACGCATTTTCGCGCTGTACCCTTGTTTTTTTGGGGGGTCGAAGGGATTGGGAGTCTTATGAATTTTGCCGAATTTTGTATTGGATGTTATTGAATTTTATATTATATTTAAATTGAATGTTCGATTTGTCGTATGTTTGTATTGTGTGTAGCCAAATGTGATTATGGTAAATGAAGAACTAATTGCGGCACATGTCTGCTGCATAGACTGAACCATAATCATTATTGATTATTGCTTTGTCAATCTAATGCGAACTATTCGTTTATGAAAATAATTAATCTAAATTAATTTAATACTATTTTAAAAAGTTTTTCAAAGTAATTATTTAAAATGAAACAATATTAAGTGTCAATGAAAATAAACGATTATAAAATATAATATATACTTACTATTTTCAGGATGAGATGTCACTACGACCATATGCGCCAAAAGCGCAACAACTAGTATAGTTAAATTTTTCATCGTTTATATTTGCACGTCACATTATTCAACTGCTTGAAGGGAAAATCAGATGAATTCTTATAGCCTCTTTTGCGTAGTGCTTCGGGTTTTCCACGACTTCATATCTGGAACAAATAAAAATACGTCTCAATTTATTATTATACGAAACCCAATTTAAATCCGAGCTCTAAATTTATTCAACTCGAAACGTTGACGCAACAACAATTGAATTAAGCTCTTTATTTGCGAATTATTTTAAGCGAGGACTTTCTTTGCTTTCTTGCACATTGTTTATTCAAACAAGCGAACACGGGGAAAAAATGAAATCCCGATTTAGTTACAGTTCCGTTAAAGCATTTATTTTTGGAAATTGATAAAAAGTAAAAATGTCCGTTTCAAGTGACTTTTTTCCGGAATTGGTGCTATTACAGTTGTATAATCGAATAATATTTACAACTCGAATTGAATCGCGTTTTAAGGGGGACGTTTAAATTCCTATGGAGTCGTAGACGAGTTGCGAACGACCATAATTGAAAACGAGGATTGTTTACTGATCTCAAGTGGAATTAACGACCGGACTTTCGTTTTAATTGGCGAAATTCCGCGAATTCTTCTGCGAAACGTGCACATCGATAAACAAATTTTTTTTTCATGAATCAGACAAACGAAACGTCCTTTTCAATTTATAAAATTGAAGATATGTATTTTCACCGTGGTAATTTAAAAAATTCTATTGTGATTAGAATCTCATTTATTCGATCCGTTATTCAAAATCTTAAAGAGACAGTGCGATTTCAGACATCTTCTCGCAATTGTTCTCAGGTATTTTCTTCGAAGGCATACCAGACACATTGGAATGCCTTCACAAAAGTCAAAAACGTTTTCCACCAAAGAAGAATACCGGCTATTAAAAAGCATATCGTCATTCGTTTGCACTCTCCGACTGGAAATTCGCATTTATAATTCATACAAATCGAAGCGTGTATAACGAGTATAAAAATTAATTAAATTTTTATGAGAAAAATTTCGGCTCTTAATAGAAATCCAATATTACCGAATACTACATTAAGTATTTATAATATCGTTTTCTTATTTTTTTTTTCGTTGGTGTTTTTCGCGTAATAAATCAATAAGGGGTCTCCCTGTAGCGCATTCACGCCATAAATCAACAAATACCCGTAATTATATAAATATAGCTTAGTGTGTGAAGGGTGAAAAAAATTTGCGGTCAACGCTTGACTTAATGTATAGAAATTGAGTTATGGGAAAATTACGAAATAAATACTTCCATATTAATTTAAATATTTTCCACCATCAGCAATTTGTATTCAATAGAAAATAATATTTAGCTAAAACTACATTAGTGAACATGTTTTTCCGATACCCAACAACACTTAATCCAAAATCGATTCCGCACCCAAATCCAGTTACCAAACACAAAAGCGCACAATCCGAAACAAACGATGCGCATAATCGGCAATGACAAGCACCGACCAATCGCAGATTTACCAATCAACGATTATATTATACACCCAGATGATCATGAGGGCCGTTCCAGGGCCGCAGTCCGTAAATCCGGTGCACAGGGGCGGATGCGCTTTGTCGCCGTCGGGGCCCTTTTATTGCGGAAGGGGACCAACTGGAGCCCTGCAACCCGCCCCTGGAGATTTATGAGCGACGGGTTTATGAGAGGCTGCGCCGGATTTCGGGGCCCACCTGTACGTGGAGTTACTGTGAGGTTCAATTAGGTGTCGTTTAGGGTTGAATTCGTGGGGTTGAATGTTAAGCGGTTGAGGAATTTTGGCGTGGATGATTTATTTCGTGGATGTATTGCTTTTTTTTTTTAGAAGTTTTCGCTTTTATTGAAAATGTTGATGTATGTTATTTGCTTCTTTGTGTTTCAAATACAATAAATTTGTTTTTTTTTTTTTATTCTTAACTGTAATTTATTTTGTATTTATTTTACTTTAATTTGTATCAATCTATTTTCAAAATATGTTTTAATGATTTTTATAATAGAAAAAAAATATCTGTATTTTGTCTCAAGATGTTATCCGAATTACCTTTATAATATTTCTTAAAAAATGAAATTCTCTTTCTTTTTTTTTTAAATCAAAATATATGTACTTTCTTTTTTTGTCTTATATAAGATTTATGTCGAATTGATATCAGAAATACCATTTCAGTAATCTTTTTCAATTCCGACGACGGGCGCCTATTGTCTCGTATTTCAACCTTATACAAGACAGATTTATTTTATCCATAAAACCTTTACGGAAAAAAACTTATATTTATTGTTCTTTTAAAATGTATCGATTCCAACTCTTACTAATAAGGTCAATGTTAAAATTAACTTGAGGGAATTACTAATTCTCTAGAATATAATAGTTCAAACTGTTAAAGGAACCTAGTGTAGTAGTATGTTCACAAATGACATTTAACAAAACCTAAATCTAAAATTTATGTTATAATAAATTTATTGTTGGCAATCTATTAAGTTTACACACACAGTTAAGACAGTTCGAACGGAAGAGCACCACCATATATCATGTCTGAAATATTAACTCGTTGCTTACAACGAGAACTCGTTATTTTTCATCGCAACGAAACGGAAAGCCAAAATTACAATATTCACCGAAATTTAATTTCAATGAGACGGCAATTTTTCCCCGCCGGACGCAATTTCCAGTTCTCCCGCGTGGTTTTATTTTCCCCTATCATCGATTACAAATAAACGTCGCTAAACGAACATGACACGAGAACGCATGGAACGAACGAATCGTATGCGAATAAAATAAAAAAATTCGCGTGGCTTTAAAATTGCTCATAAATATTTATCAGAACACGCGTATATTCCGTGTGCGGCCACGAAAAAGAAACGGCATTTCGCGTTTCATCGCGGAGGAGGAGAAAGCATAAATTTTCATTCGGCGTAATGTCCATCAAAAATTGTTTAGGCTTTTTGTGAAAGGAAAAAGCTTCGACGTTCCCTGTTAAAAATGTCGGCCTAAGTGAGATAGTTCAACGGTGGTTGGCAACCGTTGAAAATTCATTTTTTTTGATAAACGCATTGTTTGTATTGATAAAAAAAAAACACCGTGTAATTTGATTTAATTTTTTTTATGTCTATCATTACAAACTTTTATTTTATGGAACGAATAAAAATTTCAATAGAGTCGTACATATAAAATTTTTATTCAATTCGTCTTTAGAAAAACAACATTAATCCTTTGAATTCGAGCTTTTTTCATACTTTCAGTTCTTGTCAATTGGATCAGAAACGGTTTTTCACTCAATAAAAGGTTGCCGACCACTTCGGCACCCGAAACCTCTAAAGGCCCAAGGCTTTTCGGCCGCTTTAAAGCTCATTCTTAATTCCGAGTAGATTTTCCATTGACCGTGACGTCACGCAGCCCCCATAAAAATGTTTGGGAATTCTCGCGCCGCTGAACGTGCAAAAAAGCCCGACTTATTTATTCCCCCAGCTCGAAGGCTTAATGTCGCACAGGATGTTCGCCTGTGCTCGAAATTTTATATTTTTTTAATATATTTTCATATTTTTGGTCTTTTTATTTGCTATCTGCTCATCCTCTCTCTCCTGAGCCCAGGTTATGACCTTTTGAATATTTCGTTCGCCGCAAAACCGCAGAGTACTTGGTTCGGCGCACGTTAGTATGGGACCGATCAGAAATTCGTTTCATTGTGTATTCATTGGAATTTGTAAAATTTAAATCACATTACCATTTTTTATCTCTGTATTGAATACCATCTTAATTTTTGTATGGCGTTGTATCGGTTCCGAGACAATTTTAGCATACATTTATAATAATGTTCGACTCATCTTAAATTTATAGTTACTGTAACTGTATAGTTACTTTCATATAATATTATTAAAATAATTCCATATTTTAAATGTAAACTATATTCTGAAATAAATCAAAATATTGTATTATTTCTGATTTCTTTATAAGAAAAATAAAAGCGATGCCGATTTTATTTTTCTAGATATATTACGTTATAAGAAATAATGAGTGCAACTTGACCTTAATATTTTATTCATAAAAAGCTGTAATAAAAAAATCATAGTTCGTTCTATAATTGACTAACTCGCAATACGAATAAAAAATACATGCTAATCATGACCTTCCATTACCACATATAGTTAGTTACCCAGTTTCGACTCAAATTGCATTTTTCTTATCGCAAGAAATTTCCAAACTAATATACCACCATATGTCGACAATGTATTTGGCAAACTATTTAGACTATACATTATGTAAGCACACTTTAATATGCGTATTTTCCAAATCGATCGAACCTTCGAAATCAATGTCAAACCGCGCACGCATAAATTAATCCAAGCGCTGAGCTTTAATCAATTTCCATACATCAAAGCGGGCCGAAACGCAACATTGCGTGATAACATTAACGCATAATGCGTCCTTGTTAATCCTCTAGAGGTGCAAAAACCCTTCTTCGTCATCGTCACGCCTCTATATCCAAGCGAATTCCCTGGGAATTTCTTAAAAGGAGCCGTCAAAGGCAAAAAATCGAAACAATGGCCCCCATTCAGCTCTACTTCGAGCATCTGGGTTTTCTAGAATCGCCAGATCTTAAACGTGTTGAGAAATCCGAGCTTTCACCCCTTCGATGAGCTTTCGTCTCGCAGTCGAGCCTTCAGTCCGGAGCTTCTGCCCCTATCTGAGCTTTTGATTCTCGTAGAAGGCCCGACCCCGTTAATTAAGGCTGTGGTTCGGCGTTGAATGGTTGTTTAACGTCTTTCGCGTGTTTATAGGTGAGTTGCTCAGCTATATAGTTTTATTATAGACGTTTATTTTACGCATTTTCGTATTTAGCATATTTAGAAACTTAATAGGAGGGTGAGAAGTGATGGTGTTTCATATGTTAATTATGTTTTGTGTTTCAATTCAATACGGTTTAAATAATAACGGTGGGTTTATGCAAAGTCGATATTTATTGTCTGAGCCAAATTCATTGGTTCGTTATAATCGAAACAGTTATTTTTCTATAACCTTATTATTCATATAAAATATACAGCCATAAAGTTTTGTTTTGTACATAATTTATTGTAATATTATCAACTTTATTTTTGAACCAAATCAGACCATAAATTAAAAATTATACGGATCGCTAAACAAAATTTCAAATAATATTGAATATTCGGGCCTACAATGGATTCATAAACTTTACATATTCTTTCAATATCGGATATCTACTACCATGCATTTATGATCCTCTTTCAATAAATATTCCCTTATGAATATGGTTAACATCAAAAAACCATATACAAAAAATCATACCATTTTCTTATCATGATTTTGGCCGAAGGTTTTCCTTGAGAAAAAAACGGAATCTCATTAACTTTGACATCGAAACATAACTTAAACTCTAAATCGACAGCGACAAACACGAGTATGCTTTCAGTGGTGAACCAACGTATCGGACGATCGTACAAAACTGATTCACGCAATATTCCATGTCTTTCAATGTTGAAAACGAATGAATTAATTCGTATACGACCAAACACTAAAATAAACCCCGAAAAATAATAATGCGTACACTCTAAAGCGACGCACCGATTTATAACAGCTTTTTATCGACCCGCATTCACAACACGCACATAAAATCGCATATAATCCATTCTCAAAATTTCCATGAAAAAAATCTGATAATTTACACATAAAATCTTCAATTTCAGTCGATTGGTGACGAGTTTGCTTTTTATACGTGGACGCTAACTCGGGCGCGTTCAAATCTCTACACGTATAAATTTCTTTGTTTCACCGAAAGTTTTTATGCTTTTTTTATAGGACCCTTTTTTTCCAGGACTCGCAGTCCTCGTTTCACGGACAAGCGTGTCGCCATTACGCGAACGTAAGAATTCAAGTGTGCAAAATTGTGAAAAGGTTGCGTCGTCGGACCGTTGGAAAACTCTCCGCCGACCATTTTCCCACTTTCTTTTTTTCCCGGCTTCCCTTTTCGGAGTCGGAAGGAAGCCGGGACGCGGGCTTCGACTTTTTCCCCGAAAAGGGGCTGGAAAAAATTATAAAAATATCGAAATGTACATGAAAGTTTCCGAGTCCCGAAGTCTCGCGCTTACGTGACACCGTTTCGAATTCCAATTTATATTTTCGCGCCGAAAGAAATGGTATCTGGAACGTTTCCGGTTCTCGCTTCATACGAAGCCGATTTCCGCAATCTTTTTGTAAAAAGCGCTATTCTGTTCTTGTATCAAGCAAAACTTCGCACTATTTTCATCTCGATTTCTATATGTCGCAAAATTATTTTCAAATAGTTTCGTAATGAAATTGAATTCAATTTGCTGCGACATATATATATTATACATATTATAATGTATCAAGTTACAGAGTAAAACTATTGAAGTAAATTAATATAAGTGTATGTATATCTTGATTAACATGTAATTTGACACATACATGTACCAATTATCATTATTAAATATATTTTACATGATATTATCTATTAATTAAAAGTTATTTAGTGGTAAATTCGATAATAAATACATGATATTGGAAAAAATATGAACAAATATTTTTTATAGGTAGTACATATTTGAATAAAATTGTTTTGATTCCATTTGAACAATTTCTTCAAAGAAACCATATGAGTTATTCTAATAACTGTACATAATGTTATTATAAAACCGAATTTCAAACATGCAATATTAAATATTCTATATTCTTATTAAGTTGAATTAAATACACACTTTGATTTATATCTCATTTTCACGATAGCTATGATGAGTATTTTCCATAAGTCGCTCATCGCGCATATTTGAGTTTACATATGACAGAGTTTTAAGTTAAATATTGTAATGTCATCATGAAACCCTCGTAGACTGAAAGGTATTTCAGAAATTAATTTGTCCTCTTTGAGACCTTCGTCCGCCTAATATAATACGTAATACCTTTGTCTTAATGTAAAACCCGGGGCAGAGCTTACGCCTCGTCCCACAGTTGTTGTGGCTTTCATACAAATATCAACATACATGCACAAACTAAGACGAATCTTATCACAAATAAATTTATTACATGTTACAAAATAATTCATAATATGTAAATGAAAAACTTCACCAAACGAACACGTGCGGATTTCTTGAAGAAAATAGTCACTAATTTAGTAGGAAACTGTAAATGTTATAAGTGGGAGTTTGTTGAAATATTTAAGTTAACGGTGGCCTGTGGAAAAGATCTGCAAGTTAAAAACTGGAAGGGTTAAATGTGGATATTAAGCTTTTGTTGTTGAAGAAAAAAGGCGAAATTCGTTGGAGGCCGGTTGAAATTTTCATCGTTTCGAGCCATAGTTGAAATTCCCTTAGAGCGTCGTCCGTTGCGACCTCAACTTTGCACAAAGACATTGAAGATTCCGAGTAAATTATTAAAGCCAATTTCTTAGACTGAAAGGCTTTATAAATATTTGACATACACATATAAAAAATATTTTAACTAACGGAATATAAATTACAAAATTTTTAATGTAAAATTTCCTTAAGGCAGTATAGTATGTTTTCGAAAATTTTTATGATTTAATTAAAGAAATAAATTTCTCAAATCGAAGATTTTCAGGGGTACTTTCAATTTTTATATCGAACCTTTCGCATAAAGGTAATATGGATACATTCGAGATATTGAAAATTTGATAAATGCGAAGGCCGATTCCCATAAAAATATTTAACCATAAAGCTCTTTTATTTGTACGAAAGCTTTTGCGGTCTCGTTATTAGTGAAGCCATAAAATTTGCGACAACATATACAAGAAACCTTTTTATACATTAATTTATAAAAAAAATTATGCATTTTCTGGTGACAATTAATATTATTTCACGTCAATTTTCATTTTGTTTGTTGTAAAAAAGATCCTTTTTGTTCGTTTCAATTAGAATTTGTTTTTTTAACGATTGTGTTCCGAAATTAAAAAAAAGCCCTTTGACATTAACCTACTTAAAAATCAATTAATTTTTATTTGCAGTAACAATATAATCCAACGTATTTTTTCAAATATTATTTGGCATACAAAATACATTTCTAAAATATTAAATGACAAAAATCTTTTTCTATTGGGTGTCACAAATACGCGTCAAAAAAGTGATACAAAAGACAAATTTTCATAAAAGACACGTTTTCTCGAAGCCAAAGAGAAATTCTTGAGAAAACTCGACTTCTCGGAAGAAGAAAACGGTTGGAAAATTTTCCGCGCTTTCCGCGAGATTTCCACATAGCATTTTGTCGTATTGTAAAATGTTTCTTCCATTTAGACTTAGAGCTTCAATATTAATACCGCGAATTCAAATGTGTAATTTTCAAATGGGTTTTGAGTTTTTCTTAATTTATTGAATGAACAGCGCGAGTTTAATATTGTTCTATTCACATACTAATTTTATGTCAACTGCCATTTTAAAATTTCTCATTAAAACTGAAATTCTGAAGTACAGCAAAGATTTCCTTTTCAAATTTTAAATTATTCTTTCTCAGAAAAGTAAAGACATAGACTTGTTTTATTCAGATAAATATTAAATGGTTCTTTAAAAATATCACAAAATAAATTCACGGACAACGAAGTTTATCTGAGCCATTTTCGAAAGCGACGCGTCATTTTCTTCCCAAGTCGTGACAGTTTAAATTATGACAAACTGACTTTTTCGAAACGTATATAATATTCAGATTACTTCGAGATACGCCGAAAATTATTCGCTTAATATTTAATTGGATATAAAGAGACGTCGCTTAGTCCAAAAAACGTGCCCGTTTTACTGAAACGGCAATACATCGGCATTATATCGAAAAAATGCGACTAAATGATTTATATAAATTCGAAGGTGAATTTTTTTCATAAAAACCATGCCAAAAATGCCGAGAAAGAAGAGCGATCGAAAATCGTTTAACTTTTTATTAGGTCACGTAGCAGATTTGTTACAATTATCTCGTGTCACTCGTCTCCACTAGGTGTTAGAATTTAACGCCTAGAAAGTGAAAAAAAAAGATACAATTTCTTTTGTAGCGATAGCTATTGTTACATTATCCAATTATCTACAAGAGAATATTTTAATTAAATCGAAGAACAATTTGGTCGTATATTTAAATTAGTTGTTCATGGCGATAAATACTTTAAAGCCGTTTATGTTATAAATATTTAAACCACGAGATTTCACTCTGCTTGACATTTAAAATAATTATAAAATACAATATAATATTACGCCAAAATATTTTCACCTCTTTGTGTTTATAAAGAAATATTTTCATGGTTTAAATTTGTCAATAAATTAAGATATTCAATATTTAACTAATCTGCTCTTTATATATAAAAGGAATAATTAACATAACAACTACAATTCATAATACCTTCACACTCAATTTCATGAATTTTTTGCAATATAAAAATCAGAATTTATTTTTAGATACACATATCAGATATTCATACGACTCAACGGTCGAAAATATTTTATGTACAAACGTGACGCGATTTAGCACTTTTTTCCATTATGCTCCCCCAAAAAACACGTAGGAGGATCGAAACGAAATAAATTTCCCTAGAATATATCATCAAAAAAAATGCACTTCCCTTTTATTGTTGTTTGCAAACACACCAACGTAGCTATGCCAAAAAAGTTAAAAGACCTCAACGGTGGAGCCGCTTCGAAAGTTTAAAAGGAAAACTTCTGAAGGTGAACATTACCTTAATTTTCCAGTCGCTAACTCCATTCGCCGATTGTCGTCGAGTGGCATACTTCTTCTTCAATTTTTTCCCCTCTTTTTGCACTCGAGACGCGAATAAATTTATTCAAATAGGGCCAATTTACAACTTTTGTTTAATATTTGTAAATTGTCGTAGGTCGCGAGTTTTAGGGGAGACACAACCGGTTGCAAAGCCGCCCTGCTAATTGTAAGCAAACTGCTAACTTTGTTACAGGCTTGCGAATCGCTCGTGCATGTTTGTATTAAAAGTTTCAGAATGTGCAGCTGTAAATTCGCCTCTATCTTTAGTATCCACTTCCCTTTATGATATTTAAGTTATGGGCCGTAAAAGCGTTTCAGTCTGCGAGTGCGCGCGAGCTGATACTGAATTTTTTAACATGTATATTTTTTCGCCCTTCCTGTTTCGTAAGATCGATGCATTTGTATATCGAAAAAAGTGATAAGATCAACATGTATCGCCGTCGTAAAAAACAAAAAAAAACATGTTCGCAATATGTAAGCAAAAGATATTGTAAGTATGTATACATAGAAGTTGATTTGAAATTAATTACAACATTAGTTATTGGGTATTACTATGGTTAGTTACTTACTTACAATATTTGTTAATATTGTTACGGTTAGTTTAAGTAGTTCGTATTTATTATTTTACTTGAAGTTGTTTTATATATTATAATAAACCTTTATACTAAATCCCTGATTTTGAAGATCCGCTTTTAAACTTAAGCCGAGTTTAGTGAAAATGTTTCAGACTTAGCATGGATTCCAATACGAAATGTGACAAATGCGAATGTGAATTATAACTTCACTTTATAAAACCGACGTTAAAGTCCATTGAAAACACGTTATATTTAACAAAAAAAAAACTATTTCTGACATTATCCAAACATCCAGTACATCGCAAACAATAAACACAACCATAAAACTAATCACAAACATCATAACCGAAAGATACTTTTTCGATCGTATAAAAATATATCACTGAGCGATATGAGCCAACGATAAATACGCAGGCTATTTATTTACCGAATCGAACGGACGTACGGGCGATAATTACGGCCATGTCTGTTCTCTCTTTGATTTCTCGCCGGAAACGGATTATTTTATATATATTTATAGCATATCAGGCGGTGCTGTGTGTTCTTTTATCGTGCCCGCCGCCATTCGAGCGTTTTCATCAATTTTTCTACGTTGTCTACCCTCGTCATCGTACGTGCCCCGTCGTTTAGGCGTGATTTCTATAATATATATGTCTTGGCGTGCTTTTGAAGTATTTAGACCGGCCTTCGCGTACCCATCCCTGAAATTGCAGAAAATATAAAATTTGTCATATCAATTCGGCTCAATTCGACAGTTCAATTCAGTTCAATTCGTCGATTTAACTTATTTTTCTCATGTACGAAATTTTGTTTTTGAGAATTGTTTAAGAATATTTTTTTTATTAATTTGTTTGAACAAAATATCTACAATCCTATTATTTTTTATAAAATTCTAAATGGCTTACATTAAAACAAATCGCTATAACAAACATTCCTATAATCATGTATAATAATAACGTTATGTCGACGGTTAAGTCTTGTTGAACACAGCGGTTCCCACAAATCACTGATGTTAAGCGACATGTGGTGCGGTTAGTAAATGGATAACCGCACACCGTTGGCCTGTGAGTCGTGACCATTTGGCTAAAGATGGTTTCAACATGCAACTCCTCGAAAATTACTTTATCTTTATCACATCCATACGATATAAAATAATTCCGATTATTATAACTATAAGAACATTGAATAAACTGCATATTATAATAATAATAAATCATTAAAATTAAAATATCTGTGATAAATTATATCGTGAAATTGTATTGTTATGCTTTCCTATCTTAATTACTATTTACTATCCTATGATCATCTTTATTTATTTCAACTTTCAATTGAGAAATAAATTCAAAATAATTTTCCAACATATTCACAAAATTTAATAAATAAATCATTCGATATTTATAACCTAATCAAACAAAATTCGATAAAAACTAAACAGCCAAGCACCCTATAGTTAATAAACACCGGAAAAAAAAACTATTTTGATAATCAAGTGAGTGCAGCGTGCGCCTGTATACGTTCGCGTGCACTGCATATGCACGAACTACAGGCGGGTGTTGAAAGTCATCCGATGGTCTGTCGAGTCGCGGTAAACAAGCGGCGTCCGCTTAGTTTCCATTAGCGCCCCGGCTTCACTCTAATTTGTTTGTTTTGCTGCGATAAAATGGCGGCGGTGCACTATCGTTTAATGCGGTTAATACCCGTGAGCGGCCAACTCTCGGCCACGGCCACTTTTTTAAACGCAACTTACAATTAGTGCCGATATACTGGTTGGTTCGTTTGCAATCAACTGTTGAAAAGGTACTACGTGGGTGGTGTTTTTGCGACTGTGCAATTTTCAATTTTGTGTGTTGTTGTTATAGGGATGAAAAGGAAACGGAAACTACTATTTTTGATACGGTAATGATTTATGATTTTATTTCATCGCCTGCAATTTTATACAATTCAAAATTTTTATCTTCTTTATCGCACTTACCCGCAGTATAAAAATTTTCAAAGAGATGAATACTCGAACCATCTTTTATTAAACTGTTAATATCAATTATTTTATTTTTATTGATATTATTTTTTTTTGTTATTATTATCAAAATTCAAATCCGAAACAAGAAAAATTCACTATACAATAAAAATGTATTTATCAGAACGAAACAAAGTATAATATTTCTGCAACTAACTATTTAGTAATCAATACAAGGAAGCATGGCCGTAGCCAGGAGAAGGGGTATGAGTTTCTGCCCTCCCCCCCTCTAATTTCAAAAATAATGACAAATTATACATAAATTATGAGACTAATGCTAAACATATATCACTCAATCGTGATATATCTATATCAATGCTTCGAATGCCTTAATTCCTTACACACATTATACTTCGAATGACAAAAAATAGCATATTTTCATTGCTTACTTATTTAAAGTTGTAATTCGGTCCCCCCTTAAAAAATCCTAACTACAGCCATGCAAGGAAGTATTAAAACAATCACAAAACTCACCTTGATCAATACTGAAAATAAACCGAGCAGTCTCGCATAACACAAAATTCAACAGATTAGCAAAACTGTGCCGATTACGAGATCAGCCATACAAAATGGCGGCGGTGATTATTGCCGCGCGGTAATCGCGAGAGACGGCTCGACTCTTGAAATTCTTAAACACTACGACCGAAAGTTTCAGAAGCTCGGTAGTGTCGCAGATTAAGGCGTCGGTTTTACTCTCTCACGTACTTAAACTATCCGACGTTTACGTACACGAGGCGTAAGTAATATTATATAAGCACGAGTTCGGGTACGTGAATTCGCGCGCTCGGCGCCGACGAATTCTCGGCTTAAATGGCGGTTTCGAAATCCTGACTCGTTAATTAATGCCGCCGTATAAAACATGCTAACTCCGTTTGAATATTTATAGATCGAACTGCGAGAAGATTTCCACCGTATAATGGATTGTTTCTTCGACAGAAATGTTTGTCGTCGGGCTTCGACGATGTGGTCGTGTGGTGTTGAAACTCGATTGCAATATTGTGAATTTTATTTTTAAAAAATATACATTTATTAGATATGTGAGTAAAAAATATAAAGGTATGATATCCAAAACCAAAAGAAAGTTGAGTTGACGATAAACAGATGAAATCAAGCGACTTTGTAAGTATAATATAATACGTAAGATAATTTTTTTCAAAACGAATTGATAGTGAGGAAGACAGGGAATGTTCATCTTGATATAAAAAAAGTTTTTTTTAAATGATCGTTTGAAACAGATTTGATATTTGAATAAAGTCAAAAATGTTTTTGTACCTCAAGGCCTTTTTCTTTTGGTACGGTGACGATAACATTATTATTCTGCGGATTCCCAATATGACGTGATCCAAATACAGATTAAATTCGACGTCGAATCTCCGCAAACTCCGTCCTAATCCACACTCGAATATATTATATAAAAAGCTCAATTTCATATCCGAGCTTCCGTTTCTCCTTCTCCCTCGCCTCTATACACACTTCATATATACTTACGCCCCCAATAAATACTTTCGATTCTGTTTTCCCGCGCAAAAATTTATTCTTTCGCCGATTTTCCGGCCGGGCTTAGCCGAGCGCTGCGGAAAATCCCCGTGCCGCTTTTCTGTGCAGATAAATGTATATCCGCCGATCTCTCCAATTAATGATTATATTATAATACAGTCGCGGGACTTTTCCGAATTTTACGACAATTGTATTACTTTATCGAATCCGTTAAGTCGTAATTTTATTGGCCCCGCTGGAAAATTCATGGCTGCCCGGGAGCCCGACGGTCCAAAAGTTTCCGCGGGAAAATCACAAAAGGGAACGGGCGAATTTCGGAAAAGGGGCAGAGCTTAATTTATATAAGCCGCCCTTCTGCGATTTGAGAACCGCTGATAATTTTTATTACGTCCATGAAAACGGGACGTAAAATTTTCGCGTTCGCTTTCGTCGTATGAATTTTTGTTTTGATTGCGTCAATAAAATTGCGTTTTTTTTATACTGTACATTTCGATAATATTTATTTAATATTTGATGTTGTATATTGAATTTTTTTCATATTTAATCAAATTTCAATAGTGAAGAGAAATATTTAATCAAAATTCGGTAATACACTACCACAGCTATAAAAATTATGTTGCTACACTCGAAACAATTTTCGTGAGAATTTCGTTATTAATTTTCCGAAATATCTTAAGAAGGCGAACTCTGCTGCTACAAAGATCGGGAAAAATTTACTTTGGGAATTCCTCTCGATTTATTTATATTTAGATATTCGCTTGGGAACCGTCGGACGACCATTATGTGGTTAGTACGATGCTAGTTCCAGAAACCGCTACTACACTGTGGTCGGCAAACCTATTCACTTTCTACCCAAATCCACTCACGAATTTATTATCTATGAATTACGAACGAGAATAAAGTAAGAGATACCCAATTTTCCGCGAAAAGTCTAAACCTCGACTTACCGAAGCCTTGGCCCAAGTCGGAAAAAAAAAAAAAGATTAAATTGAATTTGCACAATCCGGGATTTTTCTATGGTATTCGTTACAACGAAACGATAATATAAATAGAGGTTATCTTAACCTTTCGCATGAATGGCGGAAAAAAGCTAGCGGGTAGAAAACGAGACGAGTTTTTTGCTCGCTTCCTTTGGTAGTATTTTTTTAGGCGCACAAAAGCTTCGTCATTGTTGTTGACCGTTGTGCGAAAATAGAGTGAGCAAATTGAAGCCATTGTGAACGCGGGGCTCTAAACTTTTACCTAAACTCGTGAGCCTTACACGTATGCTTAATATAAAATACTAAAAAGGCAAACAAAGTAATCAGATTGCTTACAAAACCCGTATAAACCTTTGTAAATGTGATACTATAATACATAAATAACCTTTCTTTTCTCTCGATATTATTAGATTCTAATTATTCCACGTGATTTTTTTCTCAAAGGCTCGTTTAGTAATAATTACCTTGAAAATTTGTTCCTTTTAATTATTAAATTCACCGGTATTTTTTCTTTTTTTTTGCAATTTTCAAGTTTATTCAATATTTGTTATTGTGTTTTCTCTGTTATTACATCTACAATTTCAGCGAATGATATGAAACCTTATGGACGCCCTTCCTGATCCAGTTACTGAATATTTGATTATGGTTGGTATTATGATCACCAACCTTGACATAAATAATATACTTTCAGCAATATGATGTTTTTATCTTCCATGTTTTCGCTAACTGAACACTTTTATTTGTACATATGTATGTATACTAGTATATAACCATCCATAATTCAATTAATAATTATTTCCATGAATAATCGATACAAACTCGGCTTTTAGCCAAGTAGTGCACATTTATAAAATAATCTTCCATAAAATTAATAAATATGCACATAAATTTTCAGTTTTATGAAAGCAAAATAAAAAATGATTTATATGCACCGAACTTATCTGAAACAAATTTTTCGCCATTCTTCAGCGAAAATCTCAACACCATTACCACAAAAGATACTCAAATCGAAATGGCGTTTAGCAATATCTTACGTATGCGTTTCTTTCACACGTTTTTTCAGTATATTTCGAGATGGTGCGCCATTAGGACGCGGTTGTTGTACGATATTTGACGGGAACAGATGCGCGCATTCATCATATTCGTTGCATACCGAAAGCTATTTCGGGACATTCCCAGAAATATACGAAATCCCTGTGTGAATTGTCAACCGTGACTTGCTCGAGTGCTGAAAGACGATATCGGTTCGTGAGATCTGTCAGGAAATCGCATGAATGTCTCTCATAGTTCTCGGGACGCTTTTTGTGATTTGTGGTATTTCGTTCTTAGAAAATACTCTTTGGTGTTTCATACAAAGATATAATAGATATTATTTGCGGAAATTTCATAGGTTTCATAAGGAATGGCGCAATACTATCTGGAATAGAATAATTTTTTCCTTATCATAACATATGAAATACCTTCTCAGGGGTTAGGTATTTCTAAAAGAGTTTGATTTCTAAAAAAAAATGTCTTGACAATTTGTATCAGATCAATGATCCGTAATCAAAATCCTTTTGAAATTTTACAGATACATACAATATCAAAAATCCCTTTTCCTAATCAATAAAATATCAAATGTGAACGTACAAAAGTGAAAATAAATAAAAATAAAAAAATATTTTTTCAATTGAATAATCGAGGAATAAATATTCATAAATTATTTTCTATAATACGTTCGACGCTCGACCCTTATTTTGATATGATAATACAATATTGATAGGTCGCTGAATTTTTCATACACGAATCGAACCCTTTCTCGCCCAGAACATCTCGACGCAATTTTTCGTAACGATTTCGGGGACCTTTTTAAAAATTTAGACCACACCTTTCCGGGGGACGCATTTTAATTAAAAATCTCATTAGTTAAACAGGGCGCGAAGATTATTCGCTTTATGAATTCGCCGACCGTTTTACGGACTATAAATGCCGCGAGTAAAGTCGACCGTTTTATTATAATATATAAAATATCATATTCGTTTTATTTCCATAATTTTATTGATGTCGCCGACGCTTCCGGTCGTTTGGGAACGTTTGACCGTTATTATACGCTCCTTTATTATCACACTATCGGAGAAAGGAGGAGGAAAGGACCCGATCCGTGCTTATTTATTTTGCGGGCATAAAAATTGCGGCCTCTTAATAGGATTATCGGGGTTTCGTTTCGCCGGGGGAAACAAATACACGATAATAATATTATTACATCCCCCGCGGTAAACGGCGAAATTAAGAATTAATATCGGATCGTTATCGGGCGCGTACAACTAATACTCTCTCTTCGGTTTCGTCCGCGGTGCAAAACCATAATAACTTTTCCATTTTGCGGTCCCGGCCCCGCAGGAGTTAATCTGGGAATCTCCGGGCAATTTTCCGCGATCCCTTTTTCCGCGAAGGGATACACACAAAAGTCGGGTTTTATTGGGCCCCGAAAACAAAAACGCGCTTTGTTCGTTCGATACAAATCGATACGGCGGCGGATCGAATGGGGAATTAGCCGGTATATACATTCGGGGGGATCACTCGATTAATTTTATTTTCTAATTGTTACGATTACGGTTATCGTCTCGCTCCTTTTTTTCAGTCACCGGGCGTTATCTTTCGCTCGATTTCCCCGTTTATCTCCGACTTAATTGAATGTCCGAAATTCGCGAGAGGGACGCCCACCTGATGTCGAAGGTCCATAAACTTTTACTGTCCTTCCGCTTTTCCGAGGGCGGCCTTTCTTTTTCAATGATTCGTCAGTGGCCGTTTCGCGCCCGTAATTGCCTTATGGCTATTTATTAAAATAGTTTTCGGATTATGGAAAACTATCGTTGGCACGCGAAGCTATAAAAAATGTGATGATAACGTATTTTAACGGTTTATTTTCGTACGGAATTCGCTTTTGTGGTACAAAAATAATAAATCTCGCAGATTGCTGTCATATTAGCCAATTTTGCGGCAAATTAAATTCTCTTGTATATTTTTATCGTCTGATAGAGTAAATTTCTTCATTATTCATTCCCGAACATTGAGACGCATTAATAACAAGACCACTATTTGTTTTAATTAAAATCAAGCTAACGAATTTTCTCTGTTTAAAAAAAAGCGCCGCAATCGCAGCGCAATTTATTTAAATAATCTAGCGATAAAATTTCTTCATTATTTATTCGGACATTTTAACAAGCGCGAACGAAAATCGTATTTGAACACTGCGATTCCATTACAATTCACAATACACAAAAACACACAACGCTGCCGTTGCACGAAATTCAATAATAAAATAATAGTGTATGCCGAACGTGCACGTACAAAATTATGAATTTATCCGCCGCTTTCGCGATCGGAAAAGCGAATTTATATCAGCGACAACTCGAATATACGATTTCGATGTGTATTTTCGCGATTGTTCGCGAAATTTTACGCATATTATGTCGGCGGTGCTAATGGCCGCGCGCCTACAGTCCTAATTAACATTGTGCGGACATTAGCGCAATTTCGTACTAGCGGTTCGTGCGAATTTTAATATTGAATAATAACTGGGTAAAGGCGAAGCGGTTTGCTTTTATGGTGTTTTCGATATTGAAAGCTCTCGGGTTGGGGTCAATTGGGAAATGAAAGCGAAGAAAATTTGAAGGGTGCTCGTCCGTTGTTGTTAATTAACCGGAGATTTTTCGTGAATAGTTTTTTATCGTATATTTTTGTTTCGTAGGAATTTCGTTGTTTATTATTTATTTTGTGTAGATAAGAGTCGGTTTTTTATAAGAAATATATTTTGATTTGTGAAAAATGAATATTTAAGGAACACTCGATATCCATTTCTTTAGTGTATTGATAATTCAGCACCAGAAAAACCAACATTGGTTTTATAATTCTTCAGTAAGTCTATAACTATTTTATGATTCATATTGCTTGAATTTTAGAATGAATTAAAAAATCATGAATTACTTCATTCTGATAAATCAAAAAATATAAACGAAAATTGATAAAAAATTCAAAATAAAATTCTTAATCTTTGATCTTTGTTCATATATGATTTTTTTTATCTTGTAAAAACAAAAATATAATATAATGAAATTTTTAAATCCTTCGTTGAATTTTGAGACAACTAAATATAACAAATATCCAATTATAATCAGAAAATATTTTAAAACCTTCTTAAAAAAAAATATATATATAAAATAAATTTTACTACAATAAAAAATAACGATCTCAGCATAATAAACCATTATCATAGAAAAGATAGACATTAACACAAAATGGCGGGTTTACCGTTATCGCCTCGCACCCCATCATTTTTAGAAGATTCTCGCCCGCATAATTTATTGACGGCAATTTTTATTATTCGCCGTAGTAATTAGGGTGGATTCCAGGGGGTGGCATATCCCGAAAAACCGAACTCCTCCACCGCAGTTAAATCGTCCCAGATAAGATAGCGGGAATGCTGTAACTTTGCAAACGTGGCGTTTAATGACGTCATCTTCCCGTAACCGATTCGCATGCAAATGTTAATGTCAAAATTCGAAAACGATTCCGTTCCACAATAGTTTGAATACGTGAAAATTGTCTCGATAATTATACGTTTCCAGATGAAATGTTATTTTGAAGTACACGATTTTTAATTTTCTACGTTTCATAAAGTGTTTTGAAATGAATTTTCTCTTTGAAAATTTTGCGCTTTTAAATAGGTTTTTAAATATTCAAAATGAAAATGTAATATAAACGTTAAAAAAATCATGGAATATACATTTCTTATTTTTAATTTACAGATTCTTTGCATCATACGTAAATTAACTTTATAAACATTGTTGCTGAAGGAAAATCTATTGAAAATTTTATGTTTCCGTAAAAAATTGATTCGTAAACTTTAACATGCTACAAATTGAAAAATTTTTACAACCCAAGCGTAATCAGCAAACGAAAATTTATCGACAAATATTCAGAACTATGCATAACATTTTCCATGTTTCCCTTTACCGTACGAATACTAATATTTGCCAGCGTTCCGACGATTTCACTCATTTTAAAATTTGCAGTGCACTCCGACAATATTAAAAATGAAATGGTAAATATTTTTGAATTGATTCGTTAGTCAACACGAGGCAATCAAAATGCGTGAATACGAACCATCCGACAAATTCAGCTGTGTGCTATCGCACACGTATAATGCAAATCAATTTTTTTCATTATTTTACGATTTTTAATTTTATTTAGAAATATTATAATATATGGTATCTTTGAAAAACACGCTTCTCAGAAACATAATGGAAATCTTATTTTGTTCTTATTCGTGGTGGTAATTAATTAATAAAAAATAAAATGTATTAACAAACTCATCAAAATGAGCTTCCATAGGAGAGGATATAGAATATCGTTTTAATATGCTTACAAAATATCATTTTTGTATTCACGTGTTCTTACGCAAGCAAACATCTCATTAGTGAATAGAATATTATGTTTACAACATTCCCGTTTTTACGAAAAAAAAAAAAACGAACCATCCCCTGAATCCTTCTTCAATTTCTACTCGACAAACACAATTTATTAATTAACAACCACCAAAACCTTGTAACATACTCCGTCAAACCACTACACAAGAACCAACATCCGTCCTTGTTAAGTTTTTGAATTATAAATACCAGACTACTGATGGACCCAACTTGTATCACGACGACGGACAATGTGTCCGGCAGGGACTAAACTTGCCCTCGTCCTGCGAAAAGGACCTTCGTTCCTCCGGGTGGCGAAATCCACAACACTATCCCGGTTTGAGCTGTCAGTTTGTTGTTCGAACCCCGGTTCGAAACGACATGTTTCAGGAGTTGGTTAGCGACCAAATGTTCTCAGGTTTCGAAGAACAAAATTAGAAGCAGGATGCACCTCTCGATGGGTATTAGAATAGTAATATAAATTTTGGAGACTTGTATTGTGTGATTTTTGTGCAGGTTTATTTTATAATTGAAATGATTTAATTTACTGGCGCGAACAGTAAATACAATTTGTAATTGCAAATCATTTATTAAAAGATGATCTAAAGAATCCAAATTTTTTGAGAGTTTCTTTCTTTTTGTTACTGCGTAGTGGGAACATATGGAAAAGAAAAATTTTCGTTATTTTTTTTGTCGAAAAGACCTTGTCTTGCATTAGACGTTATATAAACTGATGATTAATCGAAATTGTTAAAGTTTGTTTGTCGCTCGTGAACGTTCAAGTCCTTTTTTATTAAATAAAGCTCAGAAAAAACTATATATTATAAATCTTCAAGTATTTGCTCATTATACATATATATATAAGGCGAAAATTCATCCAAGCGACGCAAAATATTTTTATGATAGATAACATAGCAAATCAAATAATCGAGCACCTCCTCAATCAAACATCTACTATACAAATAAAACATGAATTGGCTTCTATTTCATTTCTTAGAACTCATCGATTTTCGCACAAAATACAAAAAAATCAACGAAAGGCCAAAAGATCAAAAGAAAACTCTCGAACCAATCCTACCGTCACTTTCGTTACGCGTCCTCAGAACTATTGATGGTAGACGTCCCGAAGTGACGTTTATTAATAATGCGTCAGTTTCGCGAAATCGGTCACGAATATCAAATGGGAGATCCTTCCGAGAATCGTCTATTGAATGTCAAAATATTTGCGAATCAATTAGAGGGAAGCGCTGAAACCTAAACGATAACGTTCAACGGAATAATTCAATATTTGGTTATGGCGTCCGCATTTTGTTTGTCGTCAAAATCGCATGTACGAAAAATCAAACATTTTTTCGCGAACGTGTCAAACAATGCATGAAGAGTTTTTTTGTAAATTTTCGCTTGCAATTTTCTTTGATAATTACACCGCAGCGATATCCGCATTAAATAACCGTTTGCAATTACACCGCACGGAAATGAAACAAAAACTGCATAATTGCCGTGTGATTTTAACATGCATATATTCCATGAGACCTTGCGTATTAGCTTCGACAGTTTCCCTTTAAAAATTTAACATACAATACTTACAATACATTTTCATTTTCATACGAAATCTAATACAGATCGACGCAATTTTTCAGCAAGCAATTATCGCTTAAATTTCGCCCACAACCGATTGAAGCTCTCACATACTGTTATTACACGAGCGGTGCGATTTTCAGAATTCGAATTCGAATTTCAACCGCGCCGGTTCGGAATCGTTTCTGGAACATTTTCCCAGCGGTTCTCAATCTTCTCACCCACAATGCGATCGATGTAATGAGATTATTTAATGGTCCGTTCGCGTGATTCATGGCCTTTCACACGTGGAACCATCGCATGATTAATGGACGATATAGACATCATTGTCGGCAGAGAATTTCGCATTCATGGAACGATCACCGATTTTATAGGTACCCCATAAAATCTAAATGTATACTTACATATATTGATCGAGATCAAAATATATAATATTTAAAAAAATGTTTTATTATAAAAATTTGACAATGATTATAGTGAAAAATTGAACGCCAAATTATTGTTCAGCGTGACATAATAAAACGAAAGGGTGAATTTTATTTGCGTGCTTTTATTTTTTATACATTTTACCCAAATTTACATCCTTAATTAATCATACTTTATAAATAGTGACCGAAACATTTGTAATTCACGTAATTTTATGCAGATAAAGGTCAGTTCATACATCTTTGTCGTAGAGCCTTATAGTTGAAAAGCCTAGTCTCGAAACATAAATATCCGTATATTGCATGTATCGCGTCAATCGAATTCCTTGTACAGTGAGCACTGAATTTTTAGTGCTCTCGTATATTGGAAACTATACGAAGCGAGAATATTTATGCATGTTCGAAATTCAGTCGTCCGTGTTACAAGTGTATAAAACGGCCTTCGGAAAGCTTTTGACGCGATCACGAAAGCTTCCATTTTCCCGAAAAATCGAAAAAGCGTGTGAATCCATTTTAATTTTGTTTGCTTTTTCAAGTGATTGACACATAAAGTCGTGTCATTCTTGTATTATTTGGAAGTTTACTTTTGACTTTTAAATATCATATCGATTGTACATTATGAGAATATTGATTCGACGTGGCGAAAAGTGCCGGATGGCAAATGATGATTAAATATGTTGTTTTTTTTCAATTTAATAAACATCATAATATAACTTTTTGATTAATGGCCGGTTTGATCTATGATTAGATACTGCTATGAAAAAAACGGAAAAATATATATATATATATATATATATATATATATATATATATATATATATATATATATATATATATGTATATATTTGTTTATATTTATTAAAAAAAGGTGGAAAATACGTGTACATCGCATTGACGTTAGTGTATTTTTTTTAATTGAGATACATGCAACAAATTCAATTACGATAAATTAGTTTGATAATTTTATTTAAAGGATATTTATCGCAAATTGTCATTATAACAGTATTGAAATTTATTTGTTTACAAAATAAGGGAGCAATCAATATTTAATTACGAAGCAAAACGGAAAGCGTTCTCTATGAATACTATAGCCCTATATTGAAGGAGGCCAATTATTTTCTTGGCCCTTCAAACCAGCCTTCAATCTGCATAGTTTCAAACACAAAACTACAACCCTTTAATTTACATAACAAATATATTCCTGCTGGCTAAAATCATCCCTCAACAACAATATCTCGTATCGCGGAGGCGTCATAACTCAGACTGATAATCCTTATTAGCCTAATTTTCCAACATTTTCCTATCATTCTTCGTTTCAGTGATATATTTGAATGCTTTTTCCTGCTAAACGAGGTCGTTATCATGATTTTTTTACGTCGTTTAAGGCAATGATTCTAAAACTTTTTTTATCGACCAATCACTTAGATTTTCTTTTTTCAACCTTTTTATTACATCGGCAGTTTAACTTGTTGATTTTAAAAGATTCTTATATTATATTAACTTTTGATACTTTACTTTTTTTATTTCAACTAATAATATTTATCGATCTATATAGTTAATATAAAAATTTTGCATTCTGTTTCATCCTTGTATTTTACTGATCCCTATGGAATTTAACGTATTACCTCAGAATATTTTCTTCGAAAGGTTGTCGTCAATTTGATTGAATTCTACTGCTATATGAAAGGAGAAAGGATTATTAAAATATAATAGATGTTTAGTCAAGGAATATTAAGAAGCCGTGTTGGAAGGTAATGGTTGTTTTCCTTGTTCCTGCCTAGTATCAAAACCACCAATCTGACTAATAGAAACGCTTTACAAGTATGTCGCGCTTGTAATTGAACTTTTTTTTACACAAAAAGCCATTTCCGATCTAGAAAGGCAAAGTGAGAATATTAAATCGTACGATTTTCCCTTCTCGTTTTTTAATGATCGACACAGAACTAGAACGAGCGGTCACGCCAACTTCGAACTATACTTCGCCGCAAATTATTATATTACATACTTATTATATAGAATTTATGAAACGCTCGTTTGCATGAGTGCTTTTCATACAGAAAGTTTTCTTCGTCGAACTAATGAAATTTAAATCGATATTTTTTCCCCATGAGCTATTTATAGGCGTTTTTCAATGGTGAGAACCGATATGAATTCATAATTCAATATAAGAAAATGAGCTTATTGTTTAATGTATAATACACCATAAATATCGATTTAAGTATTAACTATTTCAATGTTTAGTTCAATGTTTTTTTTAAATAACAAATTGAATATGAAAATTTAATATGGAATCATATTATATTATCTTATCAATAATATTAAGGTAAATCATTTTTTGTGATGAATATCTTTTTTGATATATTGAAATCCATTCGACTATAGAATGCTTATTTACAATCCACAAAACCACCCAAATTTATCAAATTAACGTTTACAGAAATAAACCGTTTCGTTTATTGAAAATAACAGATAATGGCCAGACAGAACGTCTATCTTATAAATAAAACAACTTTTTATGTCGTTCGAAACGTGTCGAACAAATTCTCGTAAATCTTAAGACGCCAGCCATTATTTCGTTTTATCAATAGAAAAGGGACATTTTCATTGTGTTTAGTATGAAAAAAAAGCTTCCATAGAAATTGAAAACCTTTATAACAAATATGACCTGGAAAATAGATAAAATTTTTCACGAAAAAACCTCCAACGGATAGCTGTTTCCAACACTGCTTTTTTACATTTTTCCAAAAAAATCGCACGAAAAAAGTTCAACCAGCATGCGGAAAAAAACGCATGAATAGAGATATCGTTCCGCAAAAATTTTTTTCGTTATTTTGCATAATAAATAGTTTTTTTTTACTTTTTGTGCGAAGTAACCTATTGAACGTAGCCAAACTATGCCGTAGTGTTTCAACGTGGCCATAGTGAACATTACTTGGACATACTTCGTTCAGTGCAAGGGTTTTCCTTTCTTGAAACTATGCTGAACTTGAACGATAAATTATGTCCATCTATCTATGACCGTGACCTAATAGGGTTTAATGAATATAAAGCTGACCTTTCGGCCATGAAATTGAAAGTTTACTCACTTGCCTATTGATAACCCTTTTTTATATTGACCAACTATAAATGTTCCGAAATTGATCAATTTGCTTAAAATATTCAGTAAGAGATTTATTTCTGTACTACCATCACAAAAAAAAATTGTTTCGTCGAAAATTTTGATTCCATTTATTCCATCATCAATTTGTATACTAAGAATAGACTCCACATAACACGAAACCAATTCTAAATTTAAATACGAAAAAGCTTCATTGAGCATTGATGTGTTAATCTATCATCGCTGAACGAAATGCGAACTTACAAAACGGCAATTTAGGCCAGAAATAGCGACGCAATGGATGCGAAACTACGTTCACTTTCGTTCTAACGAATATGCTCGTTTCGGGAATTCTCAGAAATAGCAAATGTATGCATCACGTGCCGTTTTTATGACACGTAATTACATACGATACGACAACGAGAATCGGAAGCGAGTCGCGTGCCCGCCATGACGTCTTTCCGGCTCGGAAAAGCGCCACAGCCTACAACACCGGTTTGGGAAACACTGAGTCGGCGTGTTCGAAACATTTGAGAACCCCTGCGGGCTCCGAACAAAACTGCGGTTTAGAAAACACGACCTCCGCGTCCGGAACTTTCGAAAAACGCTGTTAATTCGACACCACTGGGTACTGGGCCTTTTCGTGTCGCCGGCCCGTAAAGGCCTAGTGCCTAGTTCTTAGGGCTGAAGAGCGAGAACGGCCGATTTTCCGGCCTAAAAGCATAAAAATTAGGCCGAATATTGACAAATCGCCTGACGAACGTTCGTTTAGCAACTTTGCCAATTCGTTGCGGCGCCGTCGAGGGCGTATTCAATTATTGCCGATAATGCGCCAGCACGCCCAAAGACAACTGTTAATTTTTATGTTTCGGTTCGAGTAATATGAAAACTTTGATCAAAATGCGATTTATTTGCTTTCATGTATTTTCGCGGTTTGTGCGGTCGTATTTTCGGCCGTGAGTAGTTAATCCGCGCTTCTATCTGTCACGTTGCGTGTCGATATCGTATTAAATTTAACGATGGTGCTTTTAAAACCGTTCGTGTTACATTCGTCATTGTTCAATATTAAGACCGAATCGAAGGACATCATTATCAAAAATCGATTAACAAGCCTTTCAAACGTCAGCTTAGTGAGAGGCTTTCAGCGAGCGAAGTCTTGTAAAACTGATCGTTCGAAATTGAAATGGTACTAACAAGTGAAAGTTTTCGAGGAAATCAGTACAAATGAATTATTGCGAAATTCGTTTAAATTTTAATGAAATCGAAAATCGGATTTATTTTGCATGACCACAAAAACAACATACGTGCAATTTAATGCTTATCGCATTTTTTTAGTACAGCAATTCTCAAAAAAAACATCGCACCAATTTATTGAAACAATTTCAACTGTGATTTTAATACCACAACCGATATTTGTTTGTCCAGCGACCTCAACACAATTTCAGCGCAGATTCGACGATTATAGAGCACAAAGTCGCCTCGATTTATGTTAATCTATATATTTCGGAAAGCCTTCGCGATAAAGCGAAAGCGACTCTTCGAACGGCATAAAAGGTTTCCAAATTCACTAGGACCCTATTCTACGACGAAAATATCTTAAGCTTAACGCGAGCAGAATAACCTTAGAGGGTCATGCGTACGTACATACATTTCGGGCATTGTGAAAAGCGCGATAAATAAACCTTCCAGATTATAGCCATGTATCACTAGGGCTCGTGCTTAGCCGACTCCGCAGACGTAATAAACCTAGCCGCGAAAGATTGAGAACCACCGAAACTCACCTATGTATTATATATTTTGAATGTGTTTACTCAACGTATACGACGCCGCGTAAACTTTCAGATGATTTGAATTCGGTACTTCTTCCAGATTTAACCGTGTAACTTGTTTGGAATATATACAGCATAACAACCTGTTTTTTTTATAATTTATTCAAAAGTTCTGTATGGAATTAATGCTCAAGAAAGTTTATCAAATTTATCGATTCGAACTGATCATTAAAGTTAAGTAATATATTAATAAATCTTGATTACTAAATAGATGAAGGTAGCTGGATAATTTTAGCGAAGAATCGTTTCACTGTTCCGCTTTGTGAAAATTACCTTTCCTTTATTGCCTTATAATAGGTACATGCAATTGAAGAAATTTCCAAACTCTCAATGATATCGGAAAAGTTTTGTTTGGCAATGAACTTTAAATAAGCTACGTACTAGGGATATCAGATTTACCGTAGTTTTCATTTGCCGATAATTCGATATTTTTTTTACTAATTTCCAATTTACCGGTAAATTAAGTTTTAAATAAAAACCGGAAAAAATAACAGAAAAGCCGAAAAAAACCGTACGCTTACAAAATCTGACTTTTCCAAAAAATATTTTCTAAAAAAAACATCACTTTTCAAAAATATTCGAAACACTAATTTTTTTTTATTTAGATTAAATTAATTTACCGGTAAACTGATGTACCGATAATCACATCCCTACTGCGTACATCAATACAATATCATATTATATATGATTGTGAATAAAGATTTCATTACAAAAAATTAACCAAAAATCTACTTTCAGCAATACAGTAATATAATATAACTTTTGACCGGTAATTAACAGTTTTCTCTACCACTGATATGATTTCGTTTTTTTCAGTCTTGATCCCGTTTACAAAAACATTACATCATAATCAACAGAAATTCAAAATCCCCAATCATAATAATTATCAAACCGATTCACTTCAACACCTCATATCAACCTTCAACCACTAATCCACCATTTCCCACACATCACAACTCTCCCACCAAAATAAAACATTCACAACACACCCAAAATCTCAAATTCTCACAGATCCCACAAGACTCACATATGACAAACGCGAACACAAACCACCCGAAATATTCCGACCGCACCCCGCCATCAAACACCTCCCCGCATCATCCATACGTAATAGATCCGAATTTAACGGCGAACTCGCAAAATTCGATCGATCAATTCATTAGCCCATTCAATTAGCCGCTAACGCGCACGTTCCGACGCACATATAAAATTTTAACCGCGTTAATTAACCATACGGGCCTAAGCCGCGGAATTATGTCGCGCACCGGCGCCAAGGCATTGTGGCACGTGTACGCGCGCGCGATACGTGCGCTTTGTGCGCGCACAATGGTACGCGTGTGCGTAATGCTGTTATATCCCTTGTTAGCGGAAACTTTGGGAAAGTTTGTTGTATTTTGAAAATCACCTCGCATATCTCAACACGCCCACGCGCGTGTACTTACGTACTCGGTTTATCGCGGGGCGTACACCGAATTGTGAAATACTGTGTTGAGGTGGATCTCGCGTGTGTGGACGCAGTTGGAGCATCGCTGGTTTGGTATTGTGCATACAGGATGGTGCAGGTTTTTGATTGAAAATTTTATGGGGTGGTGAAGGTTGTCTGTTGTTGAAGGTTTCGGTTTGGAGCGTGGTCGTTTGATTGTGTATAGCGCTAGATCATTTGATAAGTGATGATTTTTAGTATTTATATTCCTGAACAGTCACTTTTGTTCTTTTAATATTTTATTTTATTTTTGTATTAGCTTTTTATTCTTTTGAAAATTAGGATATTTCCCGTTATTACGTTTGATCACATTATGATAAAAAGATAACACTCAAAGAGACATACATATACTGTTATAGAATAATCCTTTGTTAAATGATTTTAGACGACACGAAATCATAATAATGACACCATACATTTTTTAGCTTTGAATTATTTTAAAAATAATTATTTATTTTAATATATTCAATAAAATTAGTTATTGATTATAACATCTGTTTTTAAATTTATAAAATATTTATATGTGACATGTGACTGATAATTTTAACTTTCTATTGATTATTTAAAAAATCGAACATTATTTTAGCACGTATGTGTATAAAAATAACATGTCGAATGACATGTTTTAAGCGCAATAAAATATTTATATTCATCTTAATTATTTTTTATTACTTTATATGGTTATATACAACGAAATGCTTAAGATTTTTATTTCTTCAAAAAGCTCTTGATATCTTAAGGAGTTCTTTATACATACTCTATTTATATTATATTATACAAATAAAAATACATTTCATAGTATTTTTACAGAATATATATTTGTGCTTAAGATTTTCGCAACATCTGTATATAGGAAAAATTGCGAAATTGTGTTGTAAAGTGTGCGAAATAGCTACGATTGTATTCCGGATAAGTTTTGCGTATCTATAACGATGACAACGATTCGTTTACGGTTGTTGTGAATTGTTCGATGATTCTAAACTCGAAATCGTAGGTATGTGTAATGTATTTTTGGATCATTGTTACATCAGGGTAACATAATATGGTAATATTCGTATTTTAGTAATTCATTTTTTTACTTTTTTAGCAGTTATTTGTTCCATTTGAATAACTAAAGATTTCTGGAAAAATAAACAGAAAAATCTATTTTTCTTCAAAATATTTTAATAAATAATATTACTTTCAAGAATTAAGATTTCGACGTGAATTATTTATATCGTAGATGAAAGGAAAGGACACGTTTTATATATAGCCGCCCTTTTGTCCCTTGAGAAACTATATAGATCATCTCAATTCGATTGTCCCAAGAGGATTCGATCAAATCGATTATTTTAACCTCTTCGTTCAACACCGAACTGCAATATATAGGTATAATATTTTAAGCATGTGACCTTCAACACTAAAGCTTTATGTAATAAACATGTAAATTTTCTTTCTTTTATTTGGCAAAGTGTTGTAATACAGTAATTAAAACTCTAAAATTAAAATAATATTTTGTTGAAAATTAAAAATGCTTACATTTTGCATATTTTTCTCCAAAATATTTTAAGTAAATAGTAATATTATGCTAATACATGACTATATTTCAACTGTTGATTAAAATTTTGTTCGAAATAAATACAAAATTGTTTGTAAAATAAAAGTAAATTCGAAATGGATTCGTTCGTTTTGCAAGAGTAATTATACGTATCAATGGAAAAAGAACAATGACTGCATGAAAAATTCGTCTGAAAGCAAGCAACGAGGCAAAACTTAAAAATTTCGCGACACGAATTTATTTCGTAACATGTGAAAAATTGCATGTCGAATTTGCCCTTTCTGTTTTCATTATAATGTCAGAATACGTTTTAAAAAAATGTGTTTATTTTGTGCGTATTTATTTCCACGCTCAGACGGCAAACAGCTATTTCGATCGGCAAACTAACGAAAAAAAACACTGAAAATAATATTATCAGATATTTCAGATAGTGCCTGCACGCGAAAACACAATGAACTATTATTATTTACGCCGTTTTTCAACATTATTTGTATTTTTAGCTTTGTTTCATTCCAATCTGAGATACGCTCTACAATGCACTAATCTTTATTAAACGGAAATATCGTTGTGATAAAAACGGATTTCCTTCGATGGTATTTTTTTTAATATTTTATCGACACTGTGAAATTATATATATCTCCATTACTTAGAATAACCACGTATTTTTATAACCACATGAAAAAAAAACGGGAAATTTTCAATATACCAAAAACTAAGCGCATACGAGCGTGGGCGAAACGTTCCCGTTTGAAAAACTAAACCGACATTATTGCTGAATTTCCTCTTGGACGAAATCTCAAAAAAAAATATGTATAGGAAAAAAAATACACAGTCCCGGATTCGTGTATAAGTCTCGGAGCTCAACGGGATAAATCCACCATTTCCCTTTTGGTCCCAGCGCTGAACATATTTTCTAATAAAATTCCCGATCTTCGTAATATTTCTTATGGTATGTCCGACAGAATATTCTCTTTTTTATTTACTTTTTTCCCGATAAAACTTCTCTCGAGTCTTTCGTTTCGAAATAGTTTTTTATTGATTAATATATTTTTTTAATATCAATATCGCCAAAATACAGCTGTGCTGAAATGTTCCATATTACATATTGTAGTTTTAACTATTCTTATAACTTTCTTATATGTAAAAGTTTTCGGTCGATAAAATCTTTTAACATTGAAACTTTTGAACGTACTTTTTACGCCAGTTTCATGCGCAAACCAAATGTTGAATGTTCTCAATTTGTCAGCGTAAAAAAGATACCAAGTTTGAACTTAAAGTTTAGTCACCGAACGATACGTCTTTTCGTAACTTCTTTCTCTTTTAATCGCCTCGATCTTACAAAAATCAATCTTAATTACAAAAATACACATACAAATAGTATCAAAACAGCACACAAATATTATAGAATATTTTTAATATACAGTAACATTTGGAATAACACCACGAATCGGTTCCGAATAAGATTCACTAATCATATTTTATGACCTAGGCGCATAATTCAATTTTTTCGCAAAGCTTATTCTTTTCTTCTGACAAAAACCACCCTCCAAGCACACCCTTGAGCCGTCTCTGAAACGCCACAACATCAACCCTTTATATGACACACAAACCACAGAAATATTGGAGCTCGCTCTCAAAGGACACGAATCTCCTTCAAATAGACTCAGACCGAAAAACGCGCATAGAGAAAGCGTCGCATCGAATCAATTATTCTCAAAGGCTTCCACCGAGCCTTAGCCGAGACGAAACCTCCAAAGGACACCTTATATTTGTTACCAGAAAATAAAGCGAGTCACACGGCCTCTTTCTCTAAACCAGTGATATTCAAATGATACTCTATAATAAAATATTCTTATCGTAAATCTTATATTTGAATATATGTATAACGTTATTTTTTTATTTGTTGATTTTTTTTAAATAAAACTATGTACTTGTCTGCTCGTGATATATTATATATTTGCATCAAAGTCGTTTTAATCTTACGCTTTGTGCTTCTAAGCATGCTTTACCCACACATATTTGCATAATATCATCTTAATATAATTTTCTAATAACATGCATCATAAAATCATTCCATTAATAAAACACGAGCTTTGTGATAAGTGTGTAATTTGTGTATCAAAATATTATATCAATAAGTTTATATTCGAATTTTATTATATTAAAATTGATCGAATTGAGCAAATTATTTCTACACAAAGTTAAGTTACACTCGACACTATTAATGAATAACTTTTGAATCAAATTTTCAGTCGATCATAAATTTCAAAAATCTTTTTCTATAGTGAATTTGGAATTATCAAATAAGTTTTTTATTTATAAATCATACATTCATCATCAAGATTTTCTTATTCAGAAATTTGAACGAACATCTCTTTACGAATACCATTTCATCGATCCACCAATTAAAACAACACATAACGATCTCGAAAATATTGAAAACCACCGCTTTAGATGTATGGAAATGTACCGGAGACGCATAAATAATTCATGTCCGCCAGGAATCCACGCGGCGCGCATCCTGGGCCACTTCCGCGACAATATCTCATTATCCTGGAAAGGAAAATCCATCGGCGGCAATCCGATTCAATAGGGAGGCGACCATGATTGATGAAAATTATGTCGATAGCGGGCCCGGGCTGAAAGGCGGCGGGCTTTGGGCGGTTTTGCGAATCTTTTGACGTCTTTTATGCGCGCCAAAAGATACGACTTTGTTGTATGACGTGTGAAAGGAGTAGCTGCGAAGCCAATTTGGGAGCGCGCTGCGTTTAGCGAAAGTGACGTTTTCAATTCTGTAAGCAATTATTATGTGTTATATAATACGTTTTTGTGTTTAGTGACTATGGTGGAATTAATTTTGATTAAGTTCTGGAAGTTTTATATGAAAATCCGACCTTGTGTGAGAACTGTGCATGAAATTAATTAATAGTTATTTGATATTTCGTATACTTTCAGAATAAATGTATACCATTTTATTACCTAGTTATTCCATTGTTAAATGATTGTGAATTAACAATTTGAAATAATTCAAATTATTTAATCGCGCTTTTACTGTTTGTTTTTACATAAATTCCGATATTTTCCTTGATAAACAATATTTGGAAAATTTTCAAAGAGTGAATTTTGAAACAGCTTGCGCATATAATGTAGCGTGACGAAAATCGGTGGCGTGAAACTATGTGCTTCCGTTTTAACGATTGTTTAATTTTTCGACTGTTAAAACAGTTCTAGGGCTTAAGTCGCATTTTAATTAAAAATATGGGAATTCTTAACCAACAACGACGTGGCATTGCAACTTCAACATCGTATTTATCCGCTCTCCAAAACGACCTCAATCACGCAGATAAGTGCAATTCTCATTCCGAAAAGACCTCAATTTTTTCCGAAACAATAACAACCCCATAAACACACATCAACATCAACACAAACATAACTCCAAAAAAAATTTCCACGCAAAAAAAACCTCCAACCCTCCCGTTAGCAGCTTAACGGCCGGCATGTTGACTGAGCGTCCGCCAAACAGCTAAAGCATAATAGCCGTTATTAAAGGCTTAATTTCGTTCTGCCGAACCTAAACTATCATATCACCAAACACACATACACACAACACCAAAGTCACAGCGGGACGGCCCTGCGACTCCCTTATGGCCGCCAATAAACAACGGCGGAGGGCCTCGTGGAAATTGTGTCGTCTAACGGCACTTATGACCCACTTCTTGGAGGCTTTATTCTTCGCGGTAATGTTTCCGATTTGCCACATTCGCTGAATCTGGGACGAATCCGCTAATCGGCGCGTTTAAGACGCGTTTCGTGTCGTTACGTACAACTGGCAGGGTGTTAATGCGTTTTCTTGACTCTTTCGGTGGACTTTTGGGTGGGTTTGTTGTTTTTTTTTGGTAGAGAAAATGTTTTCGATATGTTTGGTAGTGAATTCAAAATTAAATTGTGTTTTTTAAACGTGGGTAAATTTTGAAATTACTTTATTAAGGTATGGTAATCGTGTAGTGTAATAATAAATGTGTGAAATTTTATGCCTAATTTTTGTTTTATGATGTGAAACAAATCGGTGGTTTTTTTTAGTTGAAAATAAACAGTGAGCTTCGGTAAATATTTTAAAATAACATTCGTGTGAATAATTATACACTACGTAAATGTTTTCGAAGTATAAATTCATTAGAATCATTTAAAGGTAACCTATTTTTGCCTACGAAAAAATTTTAGAAACGCAAATTATATTTACGATGCTTAAAGAATAACTAATTATTACGTAGAATGTTCATTTCGAAATTACACAAATTACAGTAAATTATATTATTATTTCAAGCACTAAACTAATTTTAATGATACTTCTAACATTTCAAAACAAAACGTAATATAATACTTGAAAGTAATTCAATAGTTTGCTGAAAGTAATTACGTCTCACATATTATATGTATTTGAGTTAGCATCGAACGTTTTCATGTCAAATATTTCGTTATATAAAATTTTCCTTTCTTGTAGTGAATATTCCGTCAACGAAAAATCGTACACGAAAACATCGCCCGTGAAAAAATTCAATAGATTTTTTATATGCGAGCTTTTTCTTATAATGTTTTTTCAGTTACATCGCCGCTTAACTTTTCCCCACATATCATAAACAAACATTGCTAACAAATATTTTCACTCGAATTTTCACATGGGACGTATCGAAAACACGATCTTATGATATTAAACTACCCAAAAAAAAATACACATTTTCACACTTTCAACACGAAAATTTAACATCACTCCAACAAGTATATCTACGAGCACATCGACAAGATTAATGAAGAACCGCGAAGCACAATAGACCATCAATACCACCATAATACACCATTATCTGAGCCGAAAACACGTCCGCCACTATATAGCATGCAAAGTTTCATTATCGTAATTTAATTTCACATGAATTATTAGAATATTGAGGGACGCATAAGCTCACATGAACATCCCATAACACCGCGCCGAATAATAAACGTAAAACGTTACAATATCGTACATTTCGCCGGTGGATACCGACCGAAAAAGTGGCCGATGGGAATACGAACACATCCCGTAATACGATATGTTATATTTCTCTTTTTTCCCACCGTTTTCTGAGGTCTCTCGGACTCGGCAATCTCCTTATCGCCGTTATATATTACACTTCAAATTTTCAGGAGGCCGATGATGGCGGATTTACGAGATTGTACGTTGTAATCGTTTCGCCCTCGCCGCATAAAATTCTACGAGACATTCATTTTTAATCGAATCGACCCGCGACCCGGTCTACGAGATGCCTGAAATATTAAATAACACGGTTTTTTCGGGGCTTCAGGAATTTTTGCGCCCTTTTCGACTCTTCCCTTCGGGCTATTGATGGCAATTTTTCTAGTCTGCGAGCGCGAAATCGAATTTTCCGCCTTTTTTGCGGCGCCGACGACGAAAAATTGCCAAATTATCGAATGTCGACACCGCCGCGATTTTTGGTACGAATTAATATGCGCCTATATTCGAGTCAAGACTTCGGAAAATTTCGAATTTTTTTTTATATATTAAATCGAATTTCACAAATTTTGAACGGTTAAAAAAAGTTGTAATATCCTCTGAATAGAATTTAATCACGCATTTTTTATAAAGTATGTACTTATTACGTAGTTATAATTATTTTATATCCGCGCTTAAATTTTTTTAAGTATTACTCAAAATTTTATTATATATTATGTAGTTTATGAAAATTTTAAGTTTAAAAAATTTTAAGATATTTTTAATGAAGTAATTTTTTAAAACTAAACTTTGAAACCATCCTTACCGAGAGGTTTCAAATTAAAACACATTTAATTTTTTTTTATTCAAGTACAAAACGTTTTATCTACAAAATAAAAAGAATCTATGAATCAAATCTAATTATAATCAATCACCAATTACGAAATTAATTCAACTAACACGCATTCAAAGCATGTAATAATCATTCAACAATAGACCCATTGTATAATAAAAACACCCAAATTCAAGATATCCGTATACAAAACAAAACCGACAACTACCTGAAAAGTCATCCATTGTTCATGAAACAAACAAAACCACGTACACATGTAAAATTTTAAACCCTTCCCACGGTCTTTAAAATGCACATACAACAGATCAAACACAACTTATCATTCAGCTCCATCGAATATAAAAGCGGTCGGATTTCGCGGGAAATCATTTCCCCATAGATTTCCCCTCGGTCGGCCGAACCGAAATCTCGAATCGGTGCACATGGTAATTACCGAAATGAGGAATACCTTTTCGGAAATAATTCACAGGCCTGATAATCGACAGGGTTCGAAATTCAAATTGTGCGACCGGATCGCGAAAAAGTTTTCGCATTAATCAATCCGGTGGATTCGAACGATTTGACGCGGCCAGAGTCGGTTTTTTTATGTACCATTATTAATTCGTATTTAAGCCTTGAGTGTCCAAGTTTTGGGTTTTTAGTTTGTCGTGAGTTTTTTGGAGTTGATTGATTGTTGGGAAAATCGGGTTTTGTTTTAGTGAGATAGATTATTTTGATGTTTTTGAGAGTTTATCTTGTAATCTATTGCTTTGAAAATGATATTTAAAATCCGAGTTTAAAATTATTATTATACCAATCATAATTTTATTAATATTAAAATATTCAATGTTAAATATAATATTTGTACTCGAAACGCTTTCCGTGGATTACCAATTATAATTGTTCGGAAACGTTTATTTGCATAGCCGCCAAAAAAAATATAATATGTAGTAATGATCAAAGGTCTATTCAAATATTTTACAGTTCAAAATAAACGAATACAAAATCGGATGGAAACATTAACGAATTTTCTGAAAAACGACCTAAAACAATACACCATCAATCACACAATGCCGAATGCACGGACAGGACAATATCCGAAAGTTGAACAACCAGATTGGATTCACCTCATAAAACAAAACAATTGGGTTGAATAGAACAAAACGTCACAATTTCTACTTTAAACAATACCAATTTTCCTTAAAACTATTTTATTTATACAATAATCCATTCATTAATAATGATAATAGCCACGTTTTTTGACTCGTATAATTAAACTGATTTTTCATAATTAAATTAATTTTAAAAAGCGTTCAATTATTTGTCATTACAATTCTCATTCATTAAAATTTTATTCTAATACGAAAATATTTTATTTGTCAAACGAGCAAATACATTCAACTGAAAACGCACATTATTTCAAAAACTCCATAATTGCAACATTTGAATCTTCACCCCTCAATTAATCCTCGAAAAAACAAAAAAAGCGCCACTGAAAAAAAACGACATCAACGACGAGAGGGGAAACAAAACGCGAAGAGAGCGATTCGGGTTAAGTTAAAAGTCGGTACTGATTGATGGTCGCGTGTCGCGGGCGCTTCGCCCCTGCCCCTCCCCCCGGTGGGGCCCCAACCCCCCCCCCCCCCTGGGGGCCCCCGGCCGGCGCTGGAGCACCCTCGAGGCCTGTCTTGACCCCGATCCCCGATGGCGGAAAAAGTCGAAATGCTCGTTAGGGCGTATTCAGGCGTCGCCTGCAGTTCTGCTTTTTGAAATTATGGATATTTTTTTATTGGCGTTTTGAATTTTGAATCAAGTTTTGTTAAATTTGAACCGTTTGTTATAGCTGTAGGTGTATATCATTTTAATTTGAAGTTTCTGTATGGGTTGTAAATAAGCGTAGTTCTATTGTTGTATTTAATCGCTCCTCTCTTGTTATCCATGATATTCGAATACATATATTATGTAGTACATGTAACAGTTTACTGTACCATTTGTATTAATATTCTAGTATAATATTTTATATCTGTGTAGCGTTGTAGGGGATTGGGTAATTTTGAGATTATTTAATTTGAGCATAAATTTGTATAACGATGTTACCGCATTTAATCAAATTTTCCAAGATACCCTAAATATACGAAAATATATATAATTCATAATTGTCGAAAAAAAACATTAAAATTTATTTTCAAACCATTCCAAGTACATCTTGAAGAATACGATGACTCAGTCAAGAGAAACTATTTTGATAAAAAAGGTTTAATTTTATCGTAAAGCATACAATACTTTATTCGCTTGTACGTACATATAGTGCGGGTGTCATACACAGATACTTTTCAAAAGATATTTACACGCTCCATTGACCTATCTTTTCACCGGTTTCCACAAGAAAAAAAATATATAACCAGAAAAAACCGAAACTAGACGGCCTCCGCGCACCAGTGTTTATGACTTATCTGCTCGAGTAGAATTTTCCTCTCACGGAAAAAATACTCGAGATTTTCCGGCGATTTCCCGACAAACGGAAAAGCGTATGGCCTCCTCGTTCATTCTTGCACACGCTCGAATTAATTTCGATCCCGATTAATTTTCAATTGTTCGCTTTCGATAACATGACGAGGTTTTCCCGACGGCTCGTATGCAAATGTAACAAAATGAGAAAAAAATTCTGTCTGGGGAATATGTGTATCGTGAAATCGTTACAAATTGCACGTTCCATGTCGCAAATAAAATTTAATAACATGTGAATAAAAAACATTAAGTTTCGCGCGACTTTTCGGCACGCGATACAATTATCGCCTCTCATTACCGAACGCATTTATACTAGATTTATGTTTTGGGGGGAAAGGCTTTTTGTGTGCGTTCATCTGTTAAATTTTCAATTACAAGTAATTATTTGAATTTATAAGTTTGTTCAAAATTATAGTACGTATGTACTTACATAATTGGAAAGTTTGGTAAAATATAATATATCTTAAAACTTATCTTAATACATTTATAAATAATTATTTTGTAATTTAATAAATGTCTTGATAATTTTCGAGTCTATTAATAATTAATAATTTATTAATTTTGTATATTATGAAGGAAAATTCAAACTATTTTCATTATGTGAACCAATCCCAAGTATACTATTTATCAAATAATTAACATTTAATACATTTATTAATAAAAATTAATTCAAATAGGGGAGATTTGTCTAATTTTGTAATACTAAGCGCATGTTTGTCATTATCTTGTATTCTATAGTAAAATAATTAAAACAAAACTTACAATCATGAAACATCAACCTTCTTTTTCATCGAACCGTTATTTAGATGTTGTAATTCATCACCAATTTTGTGTGACATCTCCTCAAATGATCGAATCTGAGACGTCCGTTAATTCCGCAATATATTATCAATTATTAGAAACGCTTCGTAATATTATTTTTTTGATAATTAAAAGATTAGCATTGAAATAATACAGAAGTAAATGAAAAAACTATTTTTCTTAAATAAAATAATTTTAATAATGAATAATTTATCGATACTGGCTATTAGTAGTCTGCGCAACAATTATTTGTAATTTAACTCAAAGTTGTTAACTTAATATGAAATGCTAAAATAATGTTCAGATTCTTAAGGCTGTCATACTCATCCCTGTAAATATTTTAATTAAAAAAATGTTATACACTTTTACATATACTCCTATTCTATCTAATGACAGTAAAAAAAATTATGTAGATCGAAAACTTTTTTTTGCTCATCTGAATCAAGCGTGAACTCCGCACGGCGAAAAAACAAAAAAACATGTTTATAAAAGCATCCTACATGAACGCTTATCGATAAATTATGTCATCATGAATTCGTGTATATGTTGCGGCAAACTTTTGGTAAATATATTATAGTTCTCTAAAATACATTGGCATTGTTTAAAAAAAAATCAACTTTATTCCGACAATCGCCGAATATGATGTGTCACGAAATTAGACAAGTCTACCCTATTAAT